>CM057233.1:87029691-87432191 GCA_029891385.1 Erythroxylum novogranatense | reverse complement strand
AGAAATGGTTGAAAATGCAAAAAAAGAATGAGAGTTTGAAAGAAGAGAATCTTCTTCTGAAAAATACCATACAAGAATTAGAAAAGAAGCTGGCAATGACTTCAGATGAACTTAGTGAAGCGAGAATGAAATTAGTAAGTACTGAGAAGGGATTGAGGATGTTATATGGAGGCACGGAGAAACTAACTAAGTTGATTGAAATCGGTAAGGCTAAAGGAAACTTTGAAGGCATCGGATACAAAGGAGAGTCTTCGAAAGTTAATCAAGAAAACTCTAACATATTCAGATCAACCCAAGAGATAGAAGGACCGAAAAAAAGTAGAAGATTCATACCCACATGTCACTTTTGTGGGGTTGTTGGGCACATAAGGCCGAGATGTTATCAGTTGCTACAAATATTGTTTGAAAGAAAGCAAGGCCGAAAAGGTATGCATAACTCACAAACATTTCAACATCAACCTTCAACGTCTAGATATTCTTGAGTAAAAAGAAGTGAATTGCAAGCCCTCGTAGCATGTACATCGATGAAGGCAACATTACAACATGGCTAGTATTTTGATAGTGGGTGTTCACGTCATATGACAGGGGAAAAGACCTACTTGATTGATTATCAGATCTGTACGGATGGTCATGTAACTTTCGGAGATGGAAAGAAAGCTTCCATAATTGGTAAAGGAACATTATGCGTGGATGGATTGCCTCCTCTTAAGAATGTGCTTCATGTCAATGGGTTAAAAGCAAATCTAGTAAGTATAAGCCAACTATGTGATGATGGGTTGTTAGTTAAATTCACAAGTGATGAATGTAGGGTACTTACTGAATAAGGTGAATGCATTGTGAGTGGCAAGCGATCAACTGACAATTGTTACATGCTGCAAGTCATAAGTACATGCAAGTCGGCTGCTCATGAAAATAACATTGAGTTGTGGCATCAAAGGCTTGGACACGTGAACTTTGATCTCATAAGCAAATTGACCAAAATGGAGGCTATAAGGGGTTTAGCTAAAATGAACAAAGAAGGGACATCAGTTTGCAGCGCGTGTCAGATGGAAAAACAGCAGCGAGTGCCACACAAAAAGGTCAGATAGGTTACCTCATCTTGTATACTTGAGTTGGTTCACTTAGATCTTGTGGGTCCAACACAACATGAGAGCATTGGTGAAATGAAATACTTTTTAACTTGTGTGGATGACTATTCAAGATACACGTGGGTAGCATTTTTTTAAAGAAAAATCAGATGCGTTTAAGGCTTTTCAAAGTCTATGTGTGCAGGTGATGAATCTGAAAAATCTGACTATATTGAGAGTTCGATTGGATCACGCAAGAGAATTTGAAAATGCAAGTGTCAATGAGTTTTGTAATGAATATGGCATCTCACAAGAATTTTCAACACCCAAAACTCCACAACAAAATGGAGTTGTGAAGAGAAAAAATAGAACACTCCAAGAAATGGCCAGATCTATGATGAATGGGAGCAAAATGCCTATGAGATTTTGGGCTGAAGCAGTGAACACAGCTTGCTACATATGCAATAGAGTGCATCTTTGAAATTTTCTAAATAAAACATCATATGAACTTTGGAGAGGAAAGAGACCAGATGTGAGCTACTTTCATATCTTCGAAAGCAAGTGCTATATTCTTCGAGACCGTGAGCAACTTGGGAAATTTGAAAGCAAAAGTGATGAAGGAGTTTTATTCTAATCTGACAAGTGATATTCTTAATATGAGTGCTGCTTCTTTTGGTGTTGTTTATGTGAGAGGGAGGTTCATTTAATGCAATTCAGCTGAATGTGTTTTTGAGATTTGACAAATTGGTTGATAATTCTCTGTATGATGATGAGTGGGAAGTTTCACCCGATCAGACTGCCACGGTCTTAACTGGTGGTAAACTCAATGCTTGACCGTCGACTTTTGCTCTTTGATCTTCTATGCTTACACAGAAATACTTTATTCTATTCAAATTGATAGTCACCAACTGGATGCCAAGTACTCATGTGGTGACCATATATATGGCTCAAGCCAAGCTTATTTACGTTATAGGAACAGGAGTCTGCTTCAATCTTGGCCACCACATCATCGACTCCATGCTGGCTATTGAGAGTAAGCCTCACTCTCTCTTCTATTTTCCCTGTTTAATCTCACAATTTTTGTATTCCAATAGAGTCCCCAGGCTTGAATCAAGTATCTTGAAAACTGTTCCCCTGATGAACATTTCACCAAGGATTTTTTGGCAACCATGTTGTCTCGAGTCCTTCGGATGCTTCAGGTCCCTCTGCTGTCAATCCCAATGCTGCTTTATTCTCTGAGCTTGAGCGCATTGAAGGTGTTTTGCAAGCTACAACTGAAGTCGTTCGTCAATTGAAGCATCGAGTCCTTCAGTCTCCGGATGCTCCTTAATTTCTTTTTGTCATGTCTTTTCTCAAAGGGGTAGACAACCCACAGATAAGCAGTGTTTTTTTGGTAATTTGTTTTTGCTTGCTGCTTGGCTTCGGTTGGTTTTTTGTTTGGAATTAGCTTATGGTGGCATATGTACTTAAATGTAGGGGAGCATCAACATTTCATATATCTTTAAATGTCCAATTACTGCCTACTTGTGTGCTGGTTAAAAGTTGAGACAAAAATGCCAAAAAATGGGGGAGATTGTTAGGATTTATTCTAAATATATCCTATCTTTATTTTTGGCATTTTTATTGGACATGGGAATTTCCGTAAATCTTGAAGATGTGCTTTAATTGGAGATTGCGTATAGGCGATTGTATTTGTTTTGAAATTGGATTTTTCTTGAGATTTGAATTGGAGTCATATTCCATATAACCATATAAGCAGAATTTTCAGTGTTAAAAAAAGGATCTTATATTGTCCTTGTTTGGAAAGGAGTCTATTAAGAAAACCTAGGAAGTGTGCGTGTGTTACTGATATTGTACAGGTCACGTGCAACCGAAGAAGTTGACCCGGGCTGCGCATGTGTTCTGTTGCTTTTGAGAAGAGAGTTGTGCATTGCAGAATGAGTTTTTTGTTGCTGCTCTATTTTTCCTTTAATCCTCTGTTTTTGAGCTGATTGCGTGGGGGTCTTGAAGTAACTATTCTTCATTGTTTTTGTCTCTGACAAGCAGTCTAAGTATTATGCAAAGTTGCTGATTTTTTTGGATCTTTGAAGTTGATTGCAAGTTGCGGCACAGAGAAAGTTGTGTGGCTGATGGGTACTTGACCTATTGGTGCAGTGACTTGTTTATATCGGTGAACAATTTCAGATTTGGGAATTGTCTTTTTTTTGTTTTATTTGTTCTTGCTTTTGAGTAAAAATAGTTAGAAAAATCCTCTGACGAGGTTAACACGAGTCGGTCGTGTTATCGAGCTTGAAAATCTTTCACTGGTAGTTAGGTTGTGGGTTAGTTACATAGATTGAGTAGTACGGGGTTAGATCAATCTTTTGTAATCTTTGCGAATTACAGTGAAAGTGATTAATCCAAGTGAGGACTTCATAGACGTAAGCAAAGTGTGTCGAACTGCGTTACCAAACGTTGGTGTCTTTATTATTTTACATTCGTGAGTTTTTGCATTGCTTGTGTGAAGAATATTTGTAGAGAGTCTGCGAAATAACTCATCACTTAGGTGTTTCAAAAGCATTTGGGGAAAAACACCAAATCCCACACTCCTCCCGTTCTCCAAACATGCATGCAACTTCGAGAACTACTTCCTGGACCAGTGCAGGTTCAACTTTCATGACTCACAGGACCAAACTGAACTTCAGTGCAGAACCTTAGTACATAACCGGATTTGGACCAAGCAACCAAGGAATGAAAAGTAGCTTAACTTACAGAGACAGATACGTAAGCCTTCGGAATTTAACGTCTTTAACACAAAACTCAAGTACAAGGATTCAAAATCGTCTCGCTTGGAATGGAATCAAACTAAGATGAAGAGAAATAAGAGACAGGATCGAGGAGAGTTTTCTTGAACTTTTAGACAAACAGCTAAGTGAAAGTTGAAAGATGAGGCAGTCAGCACAGAGTTCAAAAAATTCAGAGTGATGGTGCACTTTCCCCAAAAACAGTCTAGGGTTCTGGTGATTATATGCAAGAAGACTTGATCTTGTACCTGCAACGATGAAAAGGAACAAATTGAACGAGTTTAAAAAATCACATATTTATAAATTACTATTTAAAAATGTTAATAAATAATCTTTTTATTATTTATTAAAAAGATTATTTTAATATTCTCGTCTATACTCAATTTATAATTTATAATTGTGTCCTTTCTTTTGAATTTTGATATATAATTAAGTTAGAAATGTTAAATATCACATTCCCTCATCTCAATTCAATATCGTATCAACAGATATTCTTACTTTAATATTATTTATAATACTCTAAATTTAAACTAAATTAACAAATTTAATTCAATTTTAAAAATCAAATGCCTGTTAATTAAAAATAAATTGTTAATTTTCTTTACAAACTTATAAGGACTTTTACATCTTACTTATATTGTGAAGTCTCATGATGGATAAATATATCAAGATCTGAGTGAAGAAACAACAAATGTCCATGCTCAAAAAGGAAAAATTATTCTCAGGGATGACAGATGTAGCTCAACCTGGGTTAATTAGGCCACAAGTCAAGATTGTTTGGTACGATTGGGTTACGAGTCGAGCTCGGGTCAGGATTTAGCTCAATGAAAAAAATTCAAAACGATGTCGTTTTGTCAATTTTAAATATATATATAAAGTCGGGTTGGTGAGTTGGTAGTTGGGCCACGAGCGGCTCGTACTCACCCCGACCTAATTGTCATCCCGACCAGTAATTTATGAATTCATTTTTATTTCATCTAAAAGATTAAATTTTATCACATACATTAATTGTTTAACAATTTACCATTAGATTTATTAAACAAAAAGATTACATTTGTATATGAATATAGTTTAAATACGGGGAATGTTTAATTAAGCATATATGCTTCATATTTATATCCTAGATCTCTAAGATTTAAAGCAGAGATGACATTTGTATTTATATAGTTAAATTAAAATTTAAAGACTTATTCTAAATTTAATTAAATTTCAAACAACACAAATTCATTCGAGTTTTGGATCAAATCCAAAATTTTATAAAAAATGCTAAGTCAAATTCAAGTCGATGAGCCGAGCTGAGCTGGCCTTGGTAATTTAATTATTAATGTTAGGTATTTTCCCTTATCAGGCATTTCAAAGATCATGCATAAACACGGGTTCCCCTTTTCGGCTTTTGACCCTACCAACGTGCGAGGTCTCGATCAAGCAATTGTCAAACCCCAAATTTAATTTAAGTAATTGTTAAAAAAATCCAAAATCTTAAGACCTAGAAGCTAAAATATCTAATTCTTATAAAATTTATGCAACTCAAATTAGGATTAGTAGTTGGAGATTGGCAAGAGAACCTTCTTCAGCTAATTGGTTTTAGTGCCTATTTGGTTAATTTTTCGGAGGGTAAATAAGTATTTTTTTCCATTACAAAAAACTTTTTTTTTTAAATGACTGTTTGATTATAAAATAGAAAAGTACTTTTTAGTAGCTAAAATATAACTTATTAAAAGTTTAAATTTGAAGCTTCTTAAAAAAGTACTTTTAAATAAAATTTTCATATCAATTAATGAGCCTATTTTGTAGTCTCTTTTATCCTTATGTTTTACATAATTTTCACAATATTCACAAACTCATATTCACATTTATTTTGGGATCTATATAATACTATTTGATTTTTTAGATGTTTTAATATTTATTTTTATTTTAGTTTTACATATGTTATAATCCATATAAAAATTTAGTTAAATATATTTCCATTTATGTTTTATATAGTTTAAAATTATATAATAATTAATATATTGTGATTTGCACAATGTTTAATATACTTTAAATAATTTTATATGAATAAATAATTTTATTACAAAAATAAAATATAGTGAAAATTAGTAAAAGTGTTTTTATTTTATGTTGTCAAATAATCTCATTGTATAAAGCTCTTTTAAAGAATTGTTTTAATTGACAATCAAACAAATAACTGACTTCTTAAAAAGCTTTTCTAAAAATAACTCTACTGATATAAGCAAATCAAAATAGATATTTAGTAATAGAATCTCAATTTTGTCTCTATATTATAAATTTCATCTTATAAATATAAATTGCAGTACAAATGAGATCAATAATACAACTTTTGATCATCATCATTATATTCATAAACTATCTTTCATTAATAGGCAATTTAAGCTTGCTAATATATTATTTCGCTTGATTAAGAATGGTATGATTGTGTTGGAACTTATCAATAATATGGTCCATAATATATAGAAAAAAATTATAATACTAAAATACGGGTAAAGTTAAATTTAGTTGAGTTGAAGAGAAAATCAAATGTATGAAATAGTTAATTTAAAGTTTGGTTAAAATATGAGTTTATTTTAACAGTTTCATAAAATTTAAATAAATTGTTATTATTTTGATATTTATAAGTTAATACATATAGTCCTTATAAGCATATTTTAATAGTGATATCATAACCAATATATTCTTTTTATATTATCAAAATTTTGTAAAAAAATATTATTATAGTTTTATTCAAATAGGGGTTATTTTTTAAATGAATATTATGTAGAACGTAACACAAGTTACACAACACAACACAACACAATAAGACATCGTGCGGACAAGTAGGAGTAACCTGAGTAGTCAAAGCTTCTCACTTAAGGCTCTCCCTTTTAGGAGGTTTCGAGTTCAAGTCACGACAAAAGAGAAGAAATAGGCATTATTCTTATTGACGATCCTTTAGCCTCCTATCCTCTAGCCTCCTAGACACAGCTCCTTGATCGGATTAATTACGGACGTCTCGCTTCCAGCGGCAGTGTAGGAGTTGGTGCTACTAGAAAACTTAAGGACTGATGGGAACCTGATGTTGAGCAAAGAGGAGGTCAGCGATCAATCATTAGCTGAACAATCAAGTATGTGAAGACTCCTTGTGCGCAGACGTATACAGGCGACGTAGGAACTTGAGAGATTTTGGGATTTTCAGGTTTACCCCCTCTAGAACTCGGGGTAAGGTTTTAAGAGATTAGGATTAGTCCAACTAAACTGGGATACCTAATGTAATTAAAAAAAAAAAACATGGCGTGCCCTGCGTGCTGGGAGTCAACTTCTCCGGTACGTGTAAGCGTCAGAGCAGGCTCTGAGTGAAACTAACGTGTTGAAACCATTAACCACAAGACATGACGAAACACACAAATGGAAAGAAACACATGCGTACTCTAAAACTCCACGTCTTCTGTTCTATCTCTCGGTCCTCTACTAAGCACCTGTCGGCTTTTGCATTGAAACCGACCCATTAGTTTACATTGCACCATCAACTTTGTCAACCTACCGTCGCTCTCGCCGCTTTCCGTGACAACCTATACACACTTCCACACTGCGATCGTACACAGACACACACATTCACACACAGAAGTAATCAATGTGTGCTCCTAACCACTAAATATGTTTGTTATTACTCCTCTTGTTTCATATGATCGATGTCTCATTCATCGCGACTTGGACCGATAATGGGACACTTAGAATGCAAGTGTGCATTACGAGTTGCATCGATGTTTCCTACCGAATATGGGAACCTTATATCCACTTGCTTACGTTAAACTGGACCACTTGTAAGCATCTTTTTTTTTCCCAGCTTTCAAGGTTATTATCTCTCTAAAAGTCCTAGCACCTCCATTCCATATCTGGGAATCATGAGAAGTAACGCGAAAGGCAAGGCTGTTTTTTATTTCATCATCTGGACTTTGCTCGACGAGGAAGACAAAGACGAAGAAGGGAGATAGTTACAAAACGCATGCACGTAGTTGGAGATAGTAGAGCTGTCTGATGATGAAGAAGAGATGTAGTGCACTGTCTAGTTATGTTAGATAGTAAGAAGAAGGGAGATAGATAAACATTAGTAATATTACTAAATTGATATACTTTTATTTAGATTTCTTTTTTATATTAAACTTTTAAATTGTGAAATATGATTATAAGAATTCTTTAGTGATTATTAATTGCCATCACTATTAAATAAGAAAATTTTATTTTGTGATCATTAATAATCACCAAATAATAATTTTAAAGTTTTTAAAATTATTTTATAATCACTAATAATCATCAAATAATGGTTATAAAGCTTTTTAAATTATATTTTGATTTACCATAGCATAAAAATCTAATTTTATAATAACCCGAAATTATAATATTAATCAAGTGTGCAATTTAACACCTAAATGGAAAATAGAGGACCTTCTAGTTCAAACAAGGATATGAAAAACAAGCTAATGGAAAGTAAAGAAACTCAAAAGAGAAGCAAAACGGGTTCTCTGTGAAAAGAAACTTACTCTCTTGGCTTGCTAGGATCAAAGTTCCTTCTATGTGTAGCCGGAGCATTACGAGGATAACTTCCGAGGAACATTGGAAGTCCTACTTCTTGTTGTTGAGAGGTTCCGGACGAAGAAGAAGAAGGTGATGAAGATGTGGCTGATGAAGTCCGCTGTGGAGGATAGTTCAAGCCGTATGTTCCACCTGGAAAGAGTTGCTGATACTGAAAAGTATTTCCATAGGATGAATACACTTGTGGAGGAACCGAAGGGGAAGCGATTGGATTTTCAGCTTCTTGTGCACGAAAATCCTGAAGAGTACCAGTGGTCAGGTAACCTGTATCGCTTTGTTGAACTCTTTCAGGGAAATTAAGTTTGGCTTTGCTTCCTTTAAACCTGAGGGCAGCTTTATCATATTCAAGTGCAGCTGCTTCTGCAGAGTCAAAAGTTCCAAGCCACACTCGAGCAGCTTTCTTTGGATCACGAATCTCAGCTGCCCATTTACCCCATGGCCTTTGCCTGACACCTCTGTAACGTCTTCCGGTGTTATTCACTTCAAGGAATCAAGTAGTCAGTGACAAAGCTTAGCATTTATACAAATAATGAACACAAGTTCGCGATTCCGTCCAAGGCTAAATATAGGCGACAGATCGATAAGGAACAAGTACTGAAGACAAAGGTAGGTTAGTGATTTGTGAGTGATTAAAAGAATCTAGCGTTGCAATTTGCAACCCTGAATTAGTCAAATGTCCTTCCAAATAGATTGATTACTATTAGTTAAATTTAGCGTTGCGCTTGCAAATTGGAAACAATCCCAACTTCAGAAAGATTGCCATCACACTTGGAAGGATTATGATGTGCTAACTAAAGAGTGAAACAATACTAAGAAGTTGGGATTGAATGTGCTTTAGTAGATATAATCTTTATATATATAAAACCTTGATTCAAACAAATAATCACTGAAATTACTGATCAGGATGAGCAAGATATACCTTGATCTTGAAAGGGATTTGCTTGGTCAGGCTCTTGGTGGTGTGATTGCTGTGAAGAAGAAGAATCTTGCGGAACCTGAACTGAGTTATTAGGGTTGTGTCCCATAACCTGAGCTACGGCTGAAACCACAGCGTTCACGTCATGTTGAGATCGAGCGGAGTAGACAGGAATGGTTTGATCTTCCTCTTTCGCCTCCGGTTCATGGGACGGAAAGGGCCTCTTCCCATGTCTTCGATCCACCTTGTAAGCTATTGAAATTATGTATAGATATATGTAGACACACACACACACTCAACTCAGTATCATCAGATTAGGCGTGCAAAAGCTACTGATGAAGGACTCCGAAGGTCAAGGGAGTATACTAATCGCCTGTAATAAATGAGCTTGTAAGAGGACGAGAATGGAGGGAGGGAAAGACCAAAGAAAAAAGATAGGTTTCGGAAGCTTTAGAGTGTGAACTTGAATGATTTATAAGAAATCTAGCATATTTTTATAAATGATTATAGAGATTTAAATATAATTTAAATAATATTAATAAGGACTAATAATAATCTTTGAATTTTTTAAAAAATATTTAATGACTAATATTTTTAAATGTATATAAATTAAGTTGATTTATACGAATTCTGTACTAAATTAAAATTTTGAAAATTTTGAAAAGTAAAAATTCAACAAATTAAACATTTTTGACTTATTATTTCTATTAATTTTATTAAATTAATGACCAAATGTTTAATTTTCCAATCTTTATGAGGTTGTTTCATCTTAGTTAACTTTTAAATTAACTTTCAATTGTTCATTTGAAGAACTAATATATCAAAAGCTTAAGTTTGTTTGTTCTTCATTTGTTCTTCAAGTGTGTGATTCAGTATGAGAGCTTACTGTTTCTGCATTAGTTTTCTAAAAGAGAAGACATAACTTTTCAAGAAGTTCCTTTTAATATATGTCATATAAATTGCTTCATAGCTTAATCACTTCATGGTTTGAATTTTTATATTTTAGTTATTATATTTTAAAATTATCATTTACTCTTTTATAATTTTATATAAGTATTTGTTATTCATTCGTTATTACTTTCTAATAACATTGTATTAGAATATAAGATTTTAAGTTTTATGTCATTTTGAATTAAAAAATTAGAGGAAAATTAATAGAATATATTGTAAAAGAATGTGTGATAACTAAATATTATTATAAATAAATAAATGTTAATTTTAAAACATAATGATTGAAAAATAAACTAAATTCAATTTACAAGAGAAAATTTATGTAACCTTGATAAATAAAGATAAGTAAAATGATCAAATGAATTAATCAGTAGTCATAAAATTAGTTAAAGATTGAATAAAATTAAATAATTTTAAATATTATTAAAAGAGACTATCCTTAATTATTGAAGAAATTAAGATTTAATAAAAAGAAGAGTAATAATAAAATTAATTAATTAATTTTAATTTATAAAAATTAGCAAAATAATTAATAAGTTGATCAAAAATTATTACAATAAACTCATTCGAAAATTAAAACCGAATAAAAAATTAAGTATTTTTTATTCATTGTATGTAACAAGTAAGTCTTCCAATTTCTAACGACTCTTGTCTTATAGAATTAACCAATATTCTCAATTCAGAGATGTGATGTGATATGAAATGCAAAATCCAACAACTAATTTAAATTATGATTTCCTCCTGGTAATTTTAATATATAAAAAATAGGTGCATATGATATGAAATTGGAAACTCATATATTGAATAATCTATTAACTTTTAATTACATCTAAATTAAGGCCCTTAGCACAAATTAATGAAATATAGGAAGCAACCATGAATCTATATATATAATAATTGCAGTACTAAATTATATCATCATTATCACTTCCAGTCTGAAGTCCCACATTGAAGCGAGCTCTAAAGAAATCTGATAGTTTGCAATCTTACCGGTACATAATAAAAAGACTGTTTTCAATATTCACATGTAGATGTGATGAGAAAAATAATGATGCGAGTTAACATAATAAATAAGTAAAATAAATCACAAATAATAATAATAATACAAAAATACTTAATACAAATAATAAAGATACAAATACAAAATACTAATAAAATAATAATACAAATAAAATTAAAACTAATAAGAAACTCAATAAAAGGATAATAATAATAATAATAATAATAATAATAATAATAATAATAATAATATATGAATATTCTAAAACGATCTACCAATTCTCGAACTGATAAAATCAAAAGCTGTAATTAAATAATGTTTCAATTCTATTATAATCAAGAGAATTATTATTATTTAATAATATTAAAATATATGTATATACACACAATATGTTTAGTTTTTTCTTTGAACTGAAGACGTTTTAATTTAATTTTTAAAATAATATTTTGTGTATTAAAATTTTAAAAATCAAGATTAAAATAAAAATAAAAATTAAACAATGCCTAATCTTTTAAGACTTTTCAATTTATCACTAAACATTTTAAACTTTTAATTTAATAATCAAGTAAAAGATTTTTTAATGTGGACGTATTCATCAAATATTAATCGCATCAACAAAAATCGACATTTTAGAAAATTATAAAAGATTTGAAATATTAATCACTAAATTAAAATTTTTAAAATTTTGAAGCTAAATTAAAAAATTAAGTATTTTTAAATATGTTGTCCTTTTAAGAAATCTAATTTTGAGTCCGGACCCTTTAAAATCTAAAGGGTGGGCCATAACCGTGGGCCACATTTCATATTCACGAACATCATCTTCGGATAAGTCCATTTTAACCGAATAATCCTGTTCTTTTGTCCACCAAAAACTACGGTATTTCACTGAGAAAATTGACAGAATTGGTCCCAGAAAGATTTTATAATGCAGCAGCAGAAGAGTTTTTAAGCATGTGGACCTAAAATCTGTGGATCAGTATCTCCACTTCAGATTCTGTAGATCACAAGAAAGCAAAACCAAAGAAATTCTGAAACACAAAATCCAAGTTAAGGACATGGAACCAAAGTGACATGGAAACTATTTTCATGTCAGGTGAGTCAGTGTCAAGGGCATAGGTGTACTACTTTGAATTTTGGATCACATTGACAAATATTGTTCAGAATAAGCAAATTAAAATCTCAAGTATACATCTCACTCATTATCAGCATTGATTAAGTCTTTGCCCGTGTGAAGGTAGTCAAAATTCTGAGAATGAAAATTGTGTTCATTGAGAGAACGGTGAAGGGTTACAGGTATGTACTTCACATAACAAATTGCTGATGCCTAATTACATTTAACATGATTCACAGTTGAAGGTCTCCTTGTCTCGATCTGACATGGAGGATATTCGACTGACCTGATCGTAGGAATACGACGGAATAATGGAATAATACCTCATTTCCTGTCCAGCCATTTCTGATGTCTGATTACTCAATTGTTTTTGTGATGGAGGATAAAAGGTTGTGGTCATTAGTAGGGAAGTAATACTGAACAGCATTCTGATCTGTGATAAGTTTGCTATTCCATTGTGGAGGTAGCTGGGCCTGGAAATAGTTGCTGGCAACTCCAAGGTGTGGATTACTAGAAACCATCTCCAGTATAGGCCTGTGAAAGATTTATGGAAAGCGCCATAAGTATCACTCTCAAAGGGGAAAATATTGAAAAAGGTAGATGCATGCACTGAAAGCTTAACACACTAGCCAATTTTTTGTTGAGGACTGCAGTATACAAAATGCAAGAATCCTCACACCTTTCTACTCACCTTAGATTCAGTAAAACAATGTGGCTATTACTGTCCAAAAGAACTTTGATAATGACTAAATAGTCATTTGCAAGTAGTGTAATTCTGAAAATCTTTTTGTTTCCAGCAACAAAAGCACTTCAAAATAATCCAGAAACGCAAATAACCATGAAAACTATAAAAAGACAAACAAGTCTTCTGGAATCTGTGCTGTCAGAAACAATTCAATCAAAATTAGTTTGTTTGATTGCAATAACTAAAGCAACTTTTTCTCTTGAATAAAGAACAAAGTACCTTTGAAGGGTCAGTGGAGGAGCGAACAGTGTCCCCTTGCACGCAAACTTCTGTAAGATGATTAGATGAAGTTGAAGTTGGTATAGTTTGTGGCTCTATGGTAAGATGTGCTTGGCCCAAATTCCTTGTGGAAGAACCATGTTGATTTGGGTACACCCATCGTGTAACAGCTGTAGTCTCCATCACTGGTCCGGAATGACTGGCATTCCTACTAGTCATGGGTTTATCTGATTAATAGGTCAGCCTTGGAGCCCCAGTATCCAGATCTGCTGATGGATGGGTATGAGAAAGGTGCAACCTATCACTTTTGACATAAAAAATCTGCCCACCTAGAACTGAGTGGAAGATTCATGATCAGTATATTGTAGATAAGCTACATTTTGTGGAACACATTGAGGTTCCAATGCTAAAGAAGTACGACAAAACTGTTTCTCTAGGTTCATACGGATCATGTATAGGCACCCTAGCTTGGGAATGGTACTGCTTTTCCATAGCTGTAGACGGCATTGCCTTAGTCATCACTGCTAAAGACAATTTAGATGGCACAACGGCTGGCACTGGCATTGCCTTTGTCATAGCTGCATAAGCCAACTTAGGAGGTGCAATAACCAACATCGGCATAGTGAATGGACGAAATAATGATAGTATGTTCCTTACCTGCATCAAAACAATAAAACTTTTGGATGATGAAAAATGTGTTGACAATGAATCATGTCGACGGTTTATGTTGCAATCTAATTGTATTTGAGAGTGCTCGCAAATGAAACCTGCTTGCAGATCATTTAGTTCTTCACTACATTTTCCCTTCTGATAGTTATCTTGGATTGCTGATTGGAACTTGAACTCCGACAATATTAAACAGTCCGCATCAATTTGGAACTTCACCTGAACAACAAGCAGAGGGAAACAGTAAAGAGGATAGAAAGTTTGCATTCCCTCGGACAAATTCCAGAAGAGAACCAAAGGAACATCAAGAAGATTTCAACAGTTTGAAATTAAAGGATCCATCTTCTTATCTAACAGAGGAGCATAAGCATAACTGGGTTATGTAACTGTACGCAAGACATAGTATAGATGTGTGCCTCATCACCATTAAACAACCATAAAAAATGAGGTAATCAAACTAATGATCAACTTTGAACATAAGCAATAAATAACACATAATAAATGTGAACAGGAAGTAAATTACCTGTGCAGGAAAATTCACATCAAAAGCTCCAGAATCCAAATACATCTTTCCCTCTGAAGTAGCACTGTAAGCACCATACAGAAGCTTCACCTAAAAGTCAAACAAGAAAAGTTTCATCCCTGGTTTGATCTTCTCAACAGCTTCCCTTCTTGCTGAAGGAAGCCCAAAAACAAAAACCTGAAACACTCGGGCTTCGTTCTTCCATTACACAACAAAAATGAAACCAGCAAGATGTTTCAGGTCATCACTTTCCATCTCTCTTTCGTGTGTGACACCTCAAATGGCAGAGCATGTCATAGCAGTCATTCCAACAACCAAGTACAGGGTGTAAAACAGGAATTACAATGAATCAGTATTAGTGAAAGTTAAGACCTTTTACACTACATTTCTCATCCTCCCAGTTTCCATCAACAAAACAAGAAAATCTGCAAGCTTGAAACTTGAATTGACACATTACAAAATAAACGCATATTTGCAAACAGCATGAAATGCCCACTTTAAATCCATCAGTTTTAACTTCAATCACCTACTTTAAAGTTTAATTTCCTTTAACATGTTCTTGTTTTTCATAGGTTTATCCAGTTACTGTTGCCCTGAACTATAACAGAAACTTCATGTACAACAAATTAGCAACCTAACCTTGAAAGCATTCTCCAAAGAAATTACAGTAGAAAAGGTCGCGATTCAAGAGAAAACTACAAGAAAAATTTTCCACACAAACCAAAAAGAAACTGAAGCGAATCTGTGGAACTGAAAAGCGAGACGAGGAGTATTAAGAAGAAAAAGATTGTAGAACATAATTGATCAGAAGTTGTGTTAGTGTTTTTTTTATTGCTATCGAGCCTTATTTATAGATTGATTATACAGTTGAGATTAATCCTACTATTAAGGAATAGGATTATTATCTTCTATTTGGTTATAATCTTCTAATCTAGCATATCCTACTATTAAGGAATAGGATTATTATCTTCTATTTGGTTACAATCTTCTAATCTAGCATATCCTACTGTTAAGGGATAGGATCATGATCTCCTATTTAGGATAAGATAATGATCTCCTATTTAGTTACAACTTTTAATATAACACTCCCCCTCAAGTTTGGTGACGGGATCTCTCACACCTAACTTGCATAGTGCTTCATGAAAGGTTCGCCCCACAACAGCCTTTGTCAAAATATCAGCCAACTGATCTTCTGATCGAACATATGGTAAGCTGACAATGCCACCCTCCAACTTTTCCTTGATGAAATGTCGATCAACTTCTACATGTTTGGTCCTGTCATGTTGCACTGGATTCTCTGAAATACTAATAGCTGCCTTGTTATCACACAACAGCTCACAAGTCTTTTTTGGTGCAAAACCAAGTTCAGTCATCAATTTTACCAGCTATAGTAACTCTGTCAAGCCTTTAGTTATTCCTCTAAATTCTGCTTCAGCACTGGAGAGCGCCACCACCTTTTGTTTCTTGCTTTTCCAGGTTACCAAATTTCCTCCTACAAGAGAAAAATATCCAGAGGTTGATCTTCTATCTACTGGATTTCCAGCCCAGTCTGCATCAGTGTAAACTTTTACTTCTAAGTTCCCATTATTCTGGAATAAAACTCCATTCCCAGATGTTCCTTTTAAGTATCGAAGGATTCTGATAACGGCATCCATGTGTTGTACCTGTGGCTCGTGCATAAACTGACTCACAACTCCAACTGCATATGTTATGTACGGTCTAGTATGGGCAAGGTATATCGATCGCCTACCAATCTCGATATCTACCACGATCAACGAGTTGACTTCCTTTTCTATCTTGAGCCATGGTTCAACATAATCGGTGTTTGGTTGGCTTCACATCAACGAGCCTAGTTTCGCAAGAAGATCGAGCACATATTTTCTTGAGAGATAAATATCCCTCGTTTGATCGAGCACCTCTATTCCCGTAAAATATTTGAGACCTTCCAAGTCCTTCATTTCAAACTCCTCAAACAAGTGTCTCCGGAGACAACTCATTTCTTTCGGATCGTTTCCAGTGAGAATCATATTGTCTACATAAATGATGAGACAAGTAACCTTCTCACCCTTTCTCTTTAGAAACAATGTGTGGTCAGAGTTGCTCTGTTTATATCATAGATGCTTCATTGCTATGGTGAATCGTCCAAACCAGGCT
Source organism: Erythroxylum novogranatense (assembly GCA_029891385.1). Taxonomy (NCBI): domain Eukaryota; kingdom Viridiplantae; phylum Streptophyta; class Magnoliopsida; order Malpighiales; family Erythroxylaceae; genus Erythroxylum; species Erythroxylum novogranatense. The sequence continues at coordinate 87,415,472 of CM057233.1, read as the reverse complement.
TGTGGTGATTGTTTCAACCCATAAAGTGCTTTCTTCAGTCGACATACCTCACTCGGTTGGAACCTATGGGCAAAACCAGGTGGTGCTTCCATATAAACTTCTTCTTTCAATTCTCCATGCAAGAATGAGTTTTTCACGTCGAACTGATGTAATGGCCAGTTCAGATTTGCTGCTAAAGAGAACAACACCCTGATAGTATCAAGTTTCGCCACGGGGCTAAAAGTTTCTGAGTAGTCTACTCCATATGCCTGTGTATACCCCTTTGCAACCAACCGAGCTTTATATCTTTTCACTGACCCATCTGCTTTGTATTTTATGGTAAACACCCATCTCGCACTCACGGTCTTCTTCCTCGGAGGTAATACACATTTCTCCCACGTGCCATTTTTTTCTAAAGCATTCATTTCTACTCCCATTGTTTGTCGCCACTCCTGTTTCTCCTCAGCTTCTTCAACTGTCCGAGGAATAGCTTCAATATACAATACTATGGTAAAGGCCTTGGCTTCTACTGACAGGCTCCCCCTTACTATATTAGCCACCGGATATCTGGATGCTCTGGAAGTGTATTCTGGTGAATACCTCTGTGGTGGTACTCCCCGTGTGGTCCGTGATGGGAGAACATACCCCCTGGTGGACTCTATGGTTTCATTTTCTGATGCTGCAGGAGATTGATTAGAATGATCGGAAACAGAGTTATCAGGGATAGGAGTTGTTACCTCTCGAGGAGTATCCAACCAAGGAGATCCTTGGGGTGATTCTGATTCGATGGACATTGTTACGTTATCAGAGGTCGCAGGTCTGGTGGGCCCAAGTATTGGTAGATTAGGGTGTATGAGCCAACTCAGTGTGTCGATTTCTGATTTCTCCCCCTGATCACTGAGCTGGGTAGTATAGAAGTATTCTGTTTCTAACAAGTCGCAGTCCATAGTGGTGAACATGCGACGGGAAGAGGGATGGTAACATTTATAACCTTTCTGATTAACCCCATACCCAACAAAAACGCACTTAAGAGCACAAGGATCAAATTTAGAACGCTCCGTTTTCAGGATATGAACAAAGACAGAGCACCCGAATATCCGAGGTGTGAGGGCTAAAGGGGCAGGAATAGTGGTGTGAGTGGAAAGTGTGTGGAGAGGTGTTTGTAGGTTTAGTATTTTGGTAGGCAAGCGGTTTAGGATATATACAGCGGTGGCAATAGCTTCCGGCCAGAAAAACTGAGGGACACTAGATTCAAGTAGTAAGGCTCTGATAATTTCAAGGATGATTCGGTTTTTCTTTCGGCCACTCCATTTTGTTGGGGTGTATTAGGACAAGTGGTTTGGTGGATTAACCCTTTTTATTGGAAAAAAAGTTTTCATAGAATAATTGACATATTCTTCGCCATTATCAGTCCTAAGGATTTTAATGGATTTCTGGAACTGAGTATGGACCATATGATAAAAGTGAATGAATTTCTGGGGCACTTCAGATTTATTTTTTAGGAAATATACCTAAGTCATACGAGTACAATCATCCACAAAAATTAAGAAAAAACGAAACATATGATTTCTAGAATTAGGAGCTGGGCCCCACACATCAGAATGTACCAAATCAAATATATGTTCGACTCGAGTATTACTAGGGAAAAAAGCTTTTCGATGACTCTTGGCTAGTACACATGTATCACATGGATCATTATTGGATAAATGAGGAAAAAGAACTTTAAAATAGGCAGGAGATGGGTGACCTAAGCGGCGATGCCAGAGCCAACTTTCTCGATGTTTGGTTCCGTGAGTTAGCATGGCTTTTCCTACTTGAGCCACCTCATCGACGTAATAGAGTCCATCATATTCAGTGTCACGTCCAATGATCTCCTGAGTTTGAATATCCTGCAATAAGCAAAAACCAAGGTGCATAAGTACGGTACAGTTCAATTCCCGAGTGACTTGGCTGACAGAGAGCAGTTTACAAGTAAGGGATGGTACATATAAACAGCGGGATAATTTCAGTGTTGGGGATAGTTCTACTGATCCCGCACCTTGTACTGATGCGAACTCACCATTGGCGATTTGGATTTGATTTTTTCTTGGTAATGACGGGTGTTTGATATCTGTGGGATCATAGGTCATGGTATTAGTGGCTCCACAATTGAAGAGCCACCTAGGACATTTAAGGTTGTCGGGTTTTTTTGCAATATATGCGTTTTTTTGGTTTCTAGGGGCAAAATGGTCATTTTGGCTTTTAGGGGAGTCATTATGGAAAATTTGAGAATCTGGTGGGCTATGTTGTTTCAGTGGGCTTTTAATGGGGTCAATAATATCACAAATCTCATCATTCGAACCATAATTGGAACTTCTAAAATATTGAGGAAACTAAAGAGGCCCACTAAAAGTAGGGTTTGGGGATAAATTTCTTTCCCCAAACCCTTTACCTGTCTCGACCCTTTTTATTTGTGAGTCGTCGCTGCGTCCTTCTTCGGTTCGCCCAAATCCAGTCGCTGCGAACGCTCCACCGCCTGTTTCCATGGCGCCGCCGCCAACGCTGGTGACCTCCGGGGTGCTCGTTGTGGTGGCCGCCTTTCCCGATCGGTTTTGATTTCTCCGTTTTGGGTTCTCCTTCCACCAATCGGGAAAGCCCACAAGGTGGAAGCACTACTCGCTTACGTGTCCTGTCATATTGCAGTGGCTACACTTCAAATGTGTCCGATCGACCCGTCGGAGTGATGAACTTGGTTCTGACCGGCCATGTTTTTCTGGGTTGTTCTTGGCGAGGTCGGATCTGGGGTTTTGATTGTTGCCTTTTGCTGCTAGTCCCGTACCGATGCTGCCCTGTGATGTTTCTGTTAGAGTAGTGCCCTAAAGGCAATCGCCTTTAACGCGTTTTGTACAAAGTTGTGTACAAACTTTATGAATAAATAAAGAAAGACATATTTCATTACTTTGCTGTTCATTATTTATGAACTGATATTGATCAATAAGCAAATTAATGAAGTCCATGATATATGACATAGCATGAAGGAAATTATGATGTGATCATACTCGAGATTCCTATCATGTGCAATTATGTCGATATCTAAATTATCCCTAGTCGTAGGATTATTGGCTGGACATCAGAATCCAAGAGACTAGCACATCTCAAGCTCCTTGAGTTGATCAAGCGATGGATCTCGAAGCTGTAAATATGAGATATTTATGGTTGAGATGTGAATGCTTACTAGAGGTAGTAAGTACATTGGATGACTGCTATGAGATCATCACATGGATGTCCTATTCTAATGTCGGTGATAATCTCATCATAACAATGGTGCAAGTATCCTTAGACTTGAGGTACTCGAGGATATCTTGAATCTTGATTACGTGCTTTGACTCCATTCCTTGTTGCCTTACACAGGTCGCTCATAGGGTGGTGCTTGGGTACAGCTTGAGGTATTCGAAGGTAGTTGAGTAGCCAATAGAGGATTCACCACTTCTGTGATAGCAGAAGATGATATCCATGACCTCTTGTCAGGGTCATTACTTGGAAATCTCTGGCCGGAGTACATATGTCATGAAGAGTGTCTTCAGTGACATATAAAGTAATGAGTCCCAGGATAAGAACTGATATCACTTGGACTAGATTTGACGTAGTCGGTCTAGTAAGAGTTGACACTTTGCCCATACTCATAACCAAGTGGGGTATAGCATGGTGAAAGGACGAATTGCATAGTAATTGTCTATGGAAAGGTTCGTGATATGGTTCATGATGAATATAGGTTCATTCGTCAAACCAATTACTTTCCGGTCAATTTGGGGTCATGATGTGTTGCTAGATACCGCTCATGACTTGCTCAGATTAAGTGTTAATCTAAGTGGCCAACATAACCGGGAACCTAATGGGTCACACGCATAAGAGTGATTCGGAGAATTTGTAAAATAGTTTTGGACAGAGATCCAATATATGGAGAGCAATAGGATTAAATGGATCCCGATGAGATCGAGATATGTCCCGATGAGATCGCGACATCGATATTGCTGAAAAAAAGTTTCCGGTAGTTTTTCCATACCGGGACCCGGTAGGACCGACCCCAGTGTGACTGGACCACTTCAGCATTTATATTTATATATATATATATATATATATATATATATATATATCTTATTAATTAAATAAATATATATATATATGCCATACGTGGAAAGGAGAGGAAGCTTCTCCTTTATGCTTTGTCATTAATTACATTAAATGACTAAAGACAAAATAGCTAAAGGATGATGAGGATGATCGTTGGTTTAAAAGACCATATGAAAAGGAAAAGTCTTGTTCGTTGGTTTTGGTAGAAGATAAAAAGAGTTTTTATCTTTCAAGCTATCCACCATCGATCATCAAGCTCTTCTCCCTCTCCAAGTTTCTCTCCTTTATTGTTTCTTCCATAGCTCTCCAAGAACAAAGGTAAGATCTAGCAGTCTTTAATTTGTTCTAGCTATTCTCGGGTCAAAGGGTTTGCCCCGGTTAGGTTCTCCGATCTCTGCGTGGATACCGTTAGAGACGGTCTCCTTTGGCCGTTATGGTTTGAGTTTGTTATATAGACACATGGATCCTAACTTTCGGGAAGGTCCCGAAATAAAAAAATTTGTTTTCCGCACCATGTGCATGTGATGCACACACCGGGATTTTCCTACAGTGGTATCAGAGCCAGGTTGTGTCGTATATATCGAAGAAATCATAACTAGGTTGGAGCTGCCTATTGCTTGTGACAATGATGCATGTTGACTGTGTTAAATTCGAAATCAGTATAGAAATATTGTTTTCAAAATTTTCTTGCCCAGATATGCTCATAAGATGTTGTTGAATATGTATGTGGAAGGAAAGAATTTATCAATGTGATTTGATATGGTTTTGCTAATTTATTCCCTAATGTTCTGGTTGCTGTGTTTGTGCACATTCCTTGAATAGGCATGCTTATAAATTCGAGAATAAATTGTAGAAATTTTGTTTTCGGATTTTCTTTCACCTACATGTCTCTAAGATTTTTATGAATGTCTATGAGAATGGGAAAATGTTTTCGAGGTGATTTACTATTTATTTGAGAATTTATTGTGTGCTGCCGGGAATAACTGTGTTGAGGAACACAGATTCTAGATTGGCTTTGTTGCTGAGTTTGGATGAGTTTTTGTTGGAAATAAATCCTGAAAAAATTCACGAAGCATGTTGTGAACATGTTGTAACCTCTGTAATTTTCTCAGAATTTATTGAAATTTTTTCAATGAGTTTTTCAAGCAAACGACAGAGTTTGGCAGTTTTGAGAAAGTTGCTGGAGCTGTTTTGTTTTAAATGATTGATTGTGTATTTCTCAATTCCAATGCCTTGGATCATTTTTAATGTGATTAAAAATATGTGACATTGATGTTGTATGCTTTCCAAACTGATTTTCTTGAAATTTGGTTTCCAAAAAGTTTCGGATGTCAAATGTGTCACATTAGCGTCTCGTTAGTATATTTCATTTTCTTGATTGTTTTGGCCGTCACAATTTTGTGACCAGTGCCGAAGTAGTCTTGATAAAGTGTAGACTACCTAGAGATACTTAGGGTGATAGTTTGATATTCAAAAAATTATTTGAAAATCTAAGTGAATAGTAGTGTATTCATCGATTTCAAGTATTTCATATATAGTATGACTATATATGGTAAGCGTGATACAATGAAAGTGTTTCATTGGTACATCAAAGTAAAGTTTATTACACTTGGTATTGTGAATTGGAACTGCACGGATTGAGAAATTAGTCGATTAAAAAGCAATTCCACATATATAAGTCGACTTACACTTGCATAAGTCGACTTGTTCGTGCACATAAGTCGACTTGCACAATGGTATAAGTCGACTTGTACGTGCACAGTATCATAAGTAGACTTGCACAATGGTATAAGTCGACTTGTACGTACACAATAGCATAAGTCGACTTACACAAGTCGACTTACAACATACTTAGGTAGGATGATGGATGATTATAGGTATAGACTCAATGTGATTGATGAAATGCCCTAAATCATTCCATATAGTCATGGTGACTATAATCCTACAGCTTGGATGAGACCAGAGCTTGAAATCCCTCACACATAATATGAAAACTAACGCCTTCCATTAAGATGGGTAGAACCAGAGTTCTTATAGAGTTCGAGTTGTTGGGTAAACCCAAGCTCACTCTATACGGATATGTTCGAACCATGAAAATAAGATTTTCAGATTAATGGGTCGGTTTTCACTAGAAGCGTTGATTTGTTGAGTAAACTCAAGGTCAACGTAGACAGAGGCGAAATTGGGTAGTGTACATCAGATGTACGCGCATCAAGAGTTGATAACCCAATGTGTGTGCATACATCACGAGTTGATAGCACTAGTCGATAATTGCACCTGTGATGTAACTGGTATGACCGATACCTGCCGATTAATCTAAGGTGGCTTGTTGGGTAAACCCAATGTCATTTTAGTAATGTCGGATATCTATGATGCAATTGGTATGACTGATACCTACCGATTGACCTAAGGTGGCTTGTTGGGTAAACCCAAGGTCATCCTTAGCAATGTCGGATATCGACCTACTATGACATTTTGTCATAATGTTTCTTGGATTCGTAATGAGGGTTATGGATTCTTTGAAACTAGTGGGAGCCATATGCATGTCATGCAAGTCCTTATGATCATGCATGTAATTCTATTCTAACATTCTTACTCTCTTTCCCTTTAGGTTGATTGAAGATGACTTCCAGTGTGAATTTGCGCTCACTTATGGATTCTAATAAATTAACTGGACCCAACTTTCTTGATTGGCTGAGAAATCTGAGAATTGTTCTCAGATCTGAGGAACTGGGCTATGTCCTAGATGTTCTACTTCCTGATCCACCTGCTGTTGATGCTTCTGATGAGGATCAGAAAGCTTATCGTAAGCATCTCAAAGACAGTGACATGGGTACCTGCATTATGCTCGCATCTATGTCACCAGAGCTGCAGAAGCAGCATGAGTCTATGGATGCTAATACCATAGTGTTTCATCTTAGAGAGCTGTTTGATGAGCAAGCTCGGTCTGAAAAGTTCGAGACCTCGAGGCTACTCTTCACTACTAAGATGACTCCATGTTCATCTGTAGTGCAGTATGCACTTAAGATGAATGGGTATATTAAGAGGTTGGTTGTCTTCGGTTTTGTTATGGATTATGAATTAAGTGTTGAGTTAATTCTAGTTGGATTGTCTGATAGTTATTCACAGTTTGTGTTAAACTATCGGATGAACCAAATATCTACGACAATCCCTGAGTTGATCAATCTACTCAAGACAGCAGAGCTAGCTATCAAGAAGGATAGCAAGCAAGTGCTTATGGTGAACTCTTCTTCTTTTGGTTCAAAGAAAAAGAATCTAAAGAAGAAAAGGTCTAAGAAACCAAAAGGAAGTTCAGCTAAAAAGAAAACCAAAGAAACTGCACCAAAAGGAACTTGCTTCCATTGTGGCAAGACTGGCCACTGGAAACGAAATTGTAAAGTCTATATGGAAGAATTGAAGCAGAAGAAGGCATCAGATGCCTCAGCTCCTTCAGGTATATTTGTCATTGAGGTTAATACTGTTTCTGACCATAACATATGGGTATTAGATACGGTTGTGGCTCACACATATGCAATGATATGCGAGGCTTGAGGGACGATGAGCGACTCATGAAGGAGAGATAGACTGCGTGTAGGAAATGGAGCAAGAGTTCTTGCATTAGCCATAGGCACTTACTTTTTGTCACTCCCAGTGGGCTTGTAATTAAATTGGATGAATGCTATTTTGTACTGTTTTAACAAAGAACATATTATCATTTCTTGTTTAAATAAATTTGGTTTCCATTTGACTTTTAGTAACAATGGTTGTTCTATTAGTTTGAATGGAATGCTTTATGGTACTGGTACATTATGCAATGGAATTTACATATTAGATATGTCACATCCAATTATGAATGTCAATGACCCGAAAAGACATAAACGAGATAATTTAAAATCAACTTACTTATGGCATTGTCACCTTGGCCATATAAATGAGAGACGCATAGCTAAGCTCCATAAGAATGGTAGTTTAGAGTCATTTGATTATGAATCATATGACACATGTGAATCTTGTTTATTAGGCAAGATGACTAAGTTACCCTTTAAGGGAAAGGGTGAACGAGCGATTGAAGTATTAGACCTAATACATTCAGATGTATGTGGTCCGATGTCCATCCATGCTAGAAGTGGTTGTCTTTACTTCATTACCTTTATCGATGATTATTCTCGATATGGATACCTGTATCTGATGAGATACAAATCTGAAGCATTTGGAAAGTTCAAACAATTCAGAAATGAAGTAAAAAACTAACTTGGAAAAAGTATCAAAACATTACGATTCGATCGTGGTGGGGAATACTTAGACCAACAGTTTTTAGATTATCTCAGAGATAATGGGATTTTATCTCAATGGACTCCTCCGTACACACCACAGCATAATGGTGTGGCAGAAAGGAGAAATCGAATCTTGTTAGACATGGTACGATCGATGATGGGTTTTGCAAAGTTACCAAAATCCTTTTGGGGGTATGCACTAGAGACAGCTATTTACTTGCTAAACAGAGTTCCATCAAAGACAGTTGATGTTACTCCATATGAGATGTGGACTAACAAAAGACCCTATCTTACTCATTTGAAAGTTTGGGGTTGTCACGCTTATGTGAAGCGGACACGATCGAGATAAACTTGATGCAAAATCGACAAGTGTTTGTTTGTAGGATATCCTAAAGAAACAATGGGATATCAATTCTACCTTCACGAGGAGCAAAAGGTGTTTGTTTCTAAGCATCTTGTCTTTTAGAAAAGAGTTTCTTTTACAAGAAGGACATGGGAGCAAAATTGAACTTGAAGAAGTTCAAGATGCTCGAACAGACATAGATCAATTGCTGAACTCAAGGCGTGACTCATACAGATGAAGTAACAGTTCAACCTTCTACAACACACGAAGTTCAGTAGGTCACGTAGGATACGCCTGCTGTTCGAGAGATATGGATTTCGTGAATGAGCAGAATGACGTATTGCTCATAGAAGATAATGAGCCTACCACCTATGAAGAGGTTCTGAAGCGTTCAGAGTCTGAAAAATGGCTTTATGCCATGAAGTCTGAAATGGATTCCATGTATGAAAACCAAGTATGGACTTTGGTTGAGGCACCTGAAGGAATAAAACTCATAGGGTGTAAATGGGTTTTCAAAAAGAAAACCGACATGGATGATAATGTGATTACCTATAAAGCAAGGCTTGTGGCTAAAGGTTTTCGTCAAAGACAATGAGTTGACTACGATGAGACCTTAAGCCCAGTAGCAATGCTTAAATCCATTAGAATACTCCTAGCCATTGCCACTCATTATGATTATGAGATATGACAAATGGATGTGAAGACAGCTTTCCTAAATGGAAATCTAGCTGAGGATGTGTATATGACACAACCTGAGGGCTTCACCTCCTATGATGGCGAAAAGGTATGCAAGCTTCAGAAATCCATCTATGGATTGAAACAAGCATCCAGGAGTTGGAATATCTGTTTTGATGAGGTAATCAAAGAGTTTGGTTTCTCACAAAATCCGGATGAATACTGTGTGTATAAGAAGGTTAGTGGGACTGCAATCGTATTCCTTGTACTATATGTAGATGACATATTATTACTAGGAAACGATGTCTCTATGCTACAATCTGTGAAGATTTGGTTGTCCAAGCAATTTGTCATGAAAGACCTTGGTGAAGCAACTTATATCCTTGGGATAAGGATCTATAGAGATAGATAAAAAAGATTGCTTGGTCTTTCACAATCAACGTACATAGACAAGATGCTAAAGAGGTTTAGCATGGAACAATCCAAGAGAGGGTACCTTCCCGTGACTCATGGGATAACACTCTCGAAATCTATGTGTCCTAAGACACAAGATGACAGGATGCGCATGAATATGATCCCGTATGCATCTACGGTAAGATCTATCATGTACGTTATGCTATGTACGAGATCCGATGTATCATATGCTCTAAGCGTTACGAGCAGATACCAATCGAATCCTGGTGAGGGTCACTGGGTGGCTGTCAAGAATATCCTCAAGTACTTGCGAAGGACTAAGGATATTTTCTTGATATATGGAGATGGAAATCTCAAAGTGAGCGGGTATACAAATGCCAGTTTTCAATCTGATAAGGATGATTCTAAATCCCAATCAGGTTATATATTCACACTGAACGACGGGGCAGTCAGTTGGAAGAGTTCCAAACAAGAGACGGCTGCCGATTCAACAACCGAGACAGAGTACATTGCCGTTTCAGAAGCAACAAAGGAAGCAGTTTGGATCAAGAAGTTCATTACTGAACTTGATGTGGTTCCTAGCTGTGATGGGCCCATACAGTTGTATTGTGACAACAATGGGGCTATTGCACAGGCGAAGGAACCAAGGTCTCATCAACGATCCAAACACGTACTCCTCAGATACCATCTGATTAGGGAGATCATTGGTCGAGGTGATGTCCAGATAGAGAATTCCACGAGCGTAATATTGTCGATCCGTTGACAAAGCCATTGTCACGGAAGAACTTTGATTCTCATGTATCGCTTTATGGTATTAAATATCAAGGCGATTGGCTTTAGGTCAAGTGGGAGATTGTTAGAGTAGTGTTTCAAAGGCAATCGCCTTTAGCGCTTTTATACAAAGTTGTGTATGCGGACTTTATGAATAAATAAAGAAAGACATATTTCATTACTTTGTTGTTCATTACTTATGAAGCGATATTGATCAATAAGCAAATTAATGAAGTCCATGATATATGACATAGCATGAAGGAAATTATGATGTGATCATACTCTCGAGATTCCTATCATGTGCAATTATGTCGATATCTAAATTATCCCTAGTCGTAGGATTATGGCTGGACATCGGTAATCCGAGAGACTAGACATCTCAAGCTCCTTGAGTTGATCAAGCGGTGGATCTCAGAAATTGTAAATATGGGATATTTATGGTTGAGATGTGAATGCTTACTAGAGGTAGTAAGTACATTGGATGACCTGCTATGAGATCATCACATGGATGTCCTATTCTAATGTCGTTGATAATCTCATCATAACAATGGTGCAAGTATCCTTGACTTGAGGTACTCAAGGATATCTTGATCTTGATTATGTGCTTTGACTCCATTCTTTGTTGCCTTACGAAGTCGCTCATAGGGTGGTGCTTGGGTATAGCTTGAGGTATTCGAAGGTAATTGAGTAGCCAATAGAGGATTCACCACTTCTGTGATAGCAGAAGATGATACCCATGGCCTCTTGTCAGGGTCATTACTTGGAAATCTCTGGCCGGAGTACATATGTCATGAAGAGTGTCTTTAGTGACATATAAAGTAATGAGTCCCAGGACAAGAACTGATATCACTTGGACTAGATTTGATGTAGTCGGTCTAGTAAGAGTTGACACTTTGCTCATACTCATAACCAAGTGGGGTATAGCATGGTGAAAGGATGAATTGCACAGTAATTGTCTATGGAAAGGTTCGTGATATGGTTCATGATGAATATAGGTTCATTCGTCAAACCAATTACTTTCCGATCAATTGGGAGTCATGATGTGTTGCTAGATATCGCTCATGACTTGCTCAGATTAAGTGTTAATCTAAGTGGCCAACATAACCGGGAACCTAATGGGTCACACGCATAAGAGTGATTCGGAGAATTCGTAAAATAGTTTTAGACAGAGATCCAATATATGGAGAGCAATAGGATTAAATAGATCCCGATGAGATCGAGATATGTCCCGATGAGATCGCGACATATATATTGCTGAAAAAAGTTTCCGGTGATTTTTCCATACCGGGACCCGGTAGGACCGACCCCAGTGTGACTGGACCACTTCAGCATTTATATATATATATATATATATATATCTCTTATTAATTAATTAAATAATTTATATATATATATATATACGCCATACGTGGAAAGGAGATGAAGCTTCTCCTTTATGCTTTGTCATTAATTACATTAAATGACTAAAGACAAAATAGCTAAAGGATGATGAGGATGATCGTTGGTTTAAAAGACCATATGAAAAGGAAAAGTCTTGTTCGTTGGTTTTGGTAGAAGATAGAAAGAGTTTTTATCTTTCAAGTTATCCACCATCGATCATCTAGCTCTTCTCCCTCTCCAAGTTTCTCTCCTTCATTGTTTCTTCCATAGCTCTCCAAGAACAAAGGTAAGATCTAGCAGTCTTTAATTTGTTCCAGCTATTCCTGGGTCAAAGGGTTTGCCCCGATTAGGTTCTTCGATCTCTGCGTGGATACCGTTAGAGACGGTCTCCTTTGGTCGTTATGGTTTGAGTTTGTTATATAGACACATGGATCCTGGCTTTCGGAAAGGTCCCGGAATAAAAAAAAATTGTTTTCCGCACCATGTGCATGTGATGCACACACCGAGATTTTCCTACAGTTTCCCCACCGTCGGAGTCTACCGATGGACTGAGAATGGTAGCAGCCTCACTTCGGACAGCTGCGTAAGCTTCTTCAACTGAGGGCAATGGGTCCTATTTTAATAGATCCCTTTTTAACGAATCGAATCTGTCATCCATCCATGCCAAATACTAGTGCAATCGATTCTTCCATTTGATTCTGTTGAAAAGTGTAATGTCTGCAGCACAGTACATTGGATTCGGCCCTCTTGCATCAATTTCTTGCCATAATTGTTGGAAACTGCTGTAATATTTTTCGTTGGTCATTTGGCCCTGTTGATGCTTGTTAGCTTTGGATATCAATTCGAAAATTTGCAGTGACCCCTCTCTACTCTGATTTGTTTTTTCAAGACCCACCCAAAGGTCTCGTGATGTTGGATATTGAATATATTGGCCAACCAAATCGGGTTCAATTGCATCGATGATCCAGGAAAACACCTGGAGGTCGGCTTGTTGCCATCTACGATATGTTGTAGCGGTCTTCACAGGTTGCTCCATCTTGCCATTGATGTATTCCAATTTCCCTCGCTTTCCAATGGCCAGTAGCATCAGTTTCGACCACAGGGAGTAATTGTGATCGTTCAATTTGACTGATACAGTGGCCGATTCATTTCCAGTGTTTTGACTCAACAATTTTTCTAATTGTGTTGACAGGATTTCGGTAGCTTCTAACATTGCTGAGGTTTCAACGTCTTTGGTCATGGTTCAAAAGGTTGGGATGGCAGATGATGTTCACAGTAATCGACCCAGAAATCGACACTGCTCTAATACCATATTAAAAAGAAAAAGATTGTAGAACATAATTGATCAGAAGTTGTGTTGTGTTTTTTCATTTATATAGAGCCTTATTTATAGATTGATTATACACAGTAGTTGGTTAGGATTAATCCTACTATTAAGGAATAGGATTATTATCTCCTATTTGGTTACAATCTTCTAATCTAACATACCCTACCATTAAGGGATAGGATCATGATCTCCTATTTAGGATAGGATAATGATCTCCTATTTAGTTACAACTTCTAATCTAACAAGGAGAAGAAAATATTAAAATTCCTAATTGCTTTGATCACGTAAATGAATTAAACTGCTGTGGAAGCCGTCGTCGTTTTATTTGTTAATACATTCGTTTCACTGTCCACAAGGCTCGTACGTGTGCTTGATGTTATTAGTTATATTTAAAAGTGATGTTAATTATTCACTTTAAATCAATTTTTTAAATTAAAAAGAACTTTTAATTTTTTAATTAAACCCTACATTTTGATTAAAAATTAAAACTACTATAAACAGTTTAAAAGTTTATTCCTTAAAAATAATTATATCCTATTCTCACTTTTTTTTTGTAGATAAAGCGAGCGAAGCCCGAAAAAAATTCTTTAACTAACAAACATAAGTAACACCAATAACATCATGAAAGAGCCACGAATTCACCGTATCCGGTGGGCTAGCTAAAGGATGAAAACCCGGACTAAAGTCATAAGCATGATGGGATAAAGCATCGGTGACGAAATTTCCCTCCCGATGTATATGTGTAACCGAAATCCTCTCGAAAGACTCCATTCGCTTGTGTATTCGAGCAATCAAAGCGGCAACTAAAGCACTAACCGCATACTCTCCATTAATCATGTTAACGGCTAACAAATTATCACATTCAACTTAAATATGCCTCAAATTTAAACTCGTAGCATAGTCAAGTCTATGGAGGACACCACACTTCCGCATTCAGAATCGGACATCGGACATTGACCAATGTTTACCACAAAGTCGTCTACCCAATTACCATGGCTGTCGCGCACAACCCCTCTGCCATACGCTGCTATGCCATCAGCCGCTAGCGAGGCGTCGATATTCAACTTGAATACTCCTGCCGGTGGTGTCGACCAATGCATCAACCGTTCCTCACGTCTGGTCCCTGGTAGCCCTTTCTCGACACGCACAGCAGCTGCAATTTGCACTGCCTGCTGTGTACCAACACAGCAAATAGCTTCAACAGTGAGGGTTGCGGGCTGTGAATCATCCCCCAAGACAACCCTGTTTCGACGCTTCCTAAGTAGCCAAATAACAACCCCAAACACCACACTCCAACTCACGTCAGTTTGATAGCATTGCATGTCAGCATGTTGCGAAATAACCAAGCATCCAAGCTCAAGTTCGAGTCAAAAAATCATACTCTTTGCTCATAGATCAGCAGTCTATTCCATACATCTCTAGCAAATCAACAATCACGAATTATATGCATAGTATTCTCAAAGGATTCAAAGCATACCTCACAAGTGTTCGATGTAGGCAAATGCCTCCGGCACCTTTCGACATTTGTTAGCACCCCATTGCTTAAGCATAGCCACATGAACACTTTAATTCGTTGTGATCCAACCCACTTCCAAATCCGATGCCAGGGAGCTCTCGGCACAACGTCACTTTGTCCACATAAACTCAAATAGGCAGTCTTCAAAGTAAAACAACCCGAGGACCAGGGGCACCAAAAAGGTCGATCATTATCCATGTTTTCATTGGGCGGCAAAATAGCAGCAATGAGCTGGATGGCATTGGACAGGAGGAGGTATTCAAAGGCCTGCCAGTCCCATTCTCCTGAGACAATCACAAAAGAGGCTACCACGCGAAATCTCATCGAATTCGGAACTTGCGATACCACCAGTTCAATTAACGACAAATCGAGTCCCGACACCCATCTATGTTCTCAAAAGCACACATGCTGTCCATTCTCAACAATCCACGCCACGTTAGTCATCATGTCATCCTAATTCTTGCACACAAGGCGCCATAAGGGTGAGCTTGAGTTAGGTTGAATCGGATTCAAACCAGCCTCACTATCGAACTTATACTTGCTGGCCAATACCCGAACCCAAAGGCTGGTAGGTTTCGTGAATAATTCCTAGCAAACCTTCATGCCAAAAGCATTATTAACAAGGTGCAAATCCCAAAAGCCTAATCCTCCTTCGGCTTTTGGTTTCAAAATAGTCGGCCAAGCAACAAGACTCATCTTTCGGCACTCCTCGTTACTATGCCAAACAAATCCCCTGATAGCTTTCTCCATATCTCGACAAAAGCCAATTGGAATATTAGTTGTTTCCATAGCATATAGTGGCATCGAGCTTAGTACGGATTGCCAAAGCGTAATTCTCCCCGCAAGCGAGAGACTCGACGCATTCCAATTCACAATTTTCAACTCCTTCGATCAAGTATAGACTTAAAGGGTGTGTTTCGTGACTCGCGAGTGCGTGATTGGCACACCTAAATATTTCCCCATATTAGAAACTTCACGGAAACCCAACGTTGTAGTAAGATATCGACACAATCTGTTAGGAACATTTTTGGAGAAGAAGATCGAGGCCTTTACTTGACTAACTCGCTGCCCTGAACTTTCGCAAAAATTTGCCACAACCTCCTTCATAACCGCAACTTGAGTTATGTCAGCCCTTCCAAATAATAATAATTCATCGGCAAAAAACAAATGCGAAATACTTGGGCCTCCTCGCCACATTGGCAATGGTTTCTAACGCCCTGATTGCACCACATAAGAAATCCCATGAGCTAATTGCTCCATACATAGAACAAAAAGATAAGGCGACAATGGGCAACCTTATCTTAAGCCCTTTGAAGGCGCAAAGGACTCAGTAAGGCCACCATTCCATTGTATCTGCATCGAGCTCAAGGTTACGCAATCCATAATGGTTTGGGACAGTGTATCAGGTAACCCTACTTCCTGTAAAGTATCGAAGAGAAACTCCCAGCTGGTACGATCATAATCCTTCTCAAGATCAACCTTAATAGCCATATATCCCACACGCCCTTTCTTACCTTGCATCGAGTGAAAACATTCTTGTGCAATCACAATATTGTACGTGATATGTCTACCAGGGACGAAGCTAGATTATTCAGGCCCCACAATCTTTGGCATAATACTCTTAAGCCGATTAGCAATTGTTTTCGTGATAACTTTATAAGCTACCGTACAAAGAGAGATTGGTCGAAATAGGGGAAAGTTAATAGGAACATCGTGCTTCGGGATCAAACAAATGATTGTTTTTATTCATCTCTTTATCAAGACTTCCCCCATTAAGGACACGGGCTGCCTCGGTGCTCAAATCTAATCCCATCGTCTCCCAATGAGCCTGATAAACTCCGGCTTGGATCCCATCAAAACCCGGAGCTTTCCACGGCTTCATATCAAACAGAGCCTTTCTTATCTCCTCAACCGAAAACTGAGCTTCTAGTTTTGCAAGATCTGTAGCATCAACATTAGGGAATATACAACTCAAAGGATACACCGGAAGTGAATCAATATCTTCCGTGTATAGGCTGCCAAAGAAAGACACAGTCATGGATTTTAAATGGTCTTGGTCGGTCACCCAATTGCCCTCATCATCTTTGAGCATTTCGATTCTATTTCTTTTGCGTCGCCGCACCGTGCACAAGTGGAAAAAAGATGTATTTTTATCGCCCCATTTCACCAAATCATCTCGAGATTTCTGGAACCAAAGCAACTCCTCGCGAAGCAAAATTTTATCGAGCTCAGTCATTAATTCTGCATCTAAAGCTTTCAGGCTACTTGATGATCGGTGCTCAAGGATTCGTTGTATCCCTTCCAACCGAGCAAGCAGCTTGTTTTTTTATCAAAAGATGTTGCCAAATACTTCCCGGTGCCATCTCTTTACTTTTCCTATGAATACCGAAATCGAATGCATAAAATTATCACCACATACCCAACTTCGATCAACAAAAGAACGATATTCCTCATGTGTCATCCATGCCTGAACAAAACGAAAAGAACGTTCCGCTTGGTTCAACACAAGGCTATAAAAATCTAAAAGCAATGGTCGATGATCTGATTGATACCGAACAAGGTGTCGGATGACTGCTTCGGGGAATTTAAGCCGCCATTGAGCATTACAAAGACTCCAATCTAAGCGCTGGTACAAATTACCTCTCTTCCATGTATACTTCGGTCCGACAAATCCCAAATCCAACAAGCCAGAGAACTGAAGCCAGTCCACAAAAGTCTGATTCACCCCAGAACGATTTCGCACACCTCCACGCCTTTAAGAGCTCTGAGCAATTACATTCAAGTCGCCTATAAGAACCCATGGATCAGCCATAGTTGATTGAATATGAGAGAGATGATCCAAGAGAAAAGCCCTTCTACTAGGTGTCGGATGTCCGTACACCGCCGTAAAGTAAGTCAGGATACCGTCTCCCTCCCACACTCGACAATGGATAAATTGGAAGTTCGATTTTAGGACTGCTACCTTCCATTCACCATTCCAAAGAACTCAAATACTACCAGAGAAACCCGTCGCCTCAAACCTGTGTGAAAATTGAAACCCAATCCGCAAGATGACGGAATCTGCATGATCACCACTAATCCGATGCTCCAACAAAACTAAGATAAAAGGCTTATGTTTCTACAACAACAACTTTAAAGCATGTAAAAAGGAAGCGCTTCCCGCTCCTTAACAATTCTACGATAAAATCATAAACACAAATTGATAGAAAAAAAAAACAATTGCGAGGTTGGTCAAAACCCCACCCCTCCAACTTATCCTTATTCACAAGACTCGTGCACCAAGGACAGCATGTAGCCGGTCTTCCCCATCTGCCATAACACTATATCGGTACCGATCAGTACCTCTACGAGGACCATTACACATTTCAAACAATAGGTCCTCTTGTCAATGACACGAATACAGTATCAATATTGATAACAAAATTGGTTATGGTATGAGACTATACCAGTGCCGATCAGTACCTATACGAGGACCATTACACATTTCAAACAATAAGTCCTCTTGTCAATGTTACGAATATCATATTAATATTAATAACGAATTTAGTTCTGGTATGATACTATACCGATGCCGATTAATACCAAATATTGTTTCAGGTAATTTTTTAAATTTATAAAATAGTTCCTAAATTTTAAAATTTACAAAATAGTCCATTAACATGTTATATTGTATACTTTATAATTTTACCATAATAATAAATATTCAAAATAACAAAATTTATTTAATATTTATTAACATTAATTTTCACATATAAATAAAAATACAATTGATATGCAAAAAGATCATTTAATCATCATACAGATATAAAATTAATAACAATACAAAGTATTAAAAATATTACAATTTCTTTATATAATAAATAATAATTATATCAAAACATAAAATTAAAAAAACAATAAAGATCTTTAAATCTTTAACTGTACAATTTACAATAAATCTACGTGACAAGAAAATAACTAACTAGAAGTAAAATCTTAAACAAAACATATATTATTTAATTTACCATCAATTAAATATATATTATTTAATATATTAATTATTAATAAAATTTGAAATAATTATTATTGAATAGTCTTTTATTTTTAAAATTTACGATACCAAAACTAATTTCGTATTATTTTATAGTTACTATCAACAGGTAGGGTACAAAACTCATATCACTGCCCATTATCACGTGATAAAGAGCCATATTTATATACTTCAAGTAGTGAATTCTAAAAGTTAACCCTTTTAAATTTTTCATCCACTTAAGACCTATTTTAAATATTTTAAACACGTTTGAATTCAATTTGAACGCTTAAAAACGTTAAAGATCAGTTTTATATTATGTTATAAATGTTGAGGTTTAAAATATACTTTCAACCTATTGAAAAATGAAAGCAAGAATTGGCATTTAGGGCTGAAACCCGATATCAACCGGCAAAACCCGAGTTAATCGAGTTTTAAGCCTAAATCTTCAGACTCGAGAGGCCTGACCCAAAATCCAAAAAACAGTCCCAAAGCCTGATCAAGTTTGAGACTTACTTCATGCTGCAAGCAGCAGATTCGCATGTTTCAATGGTGTACCGCACATTCATCCATTGTGGCCTTTGCCAATCAACCATATTATAAGCTGTACATAGCTGCTTTGACGCCGAGACCCCTGAATTGCCTTAACAGATTCAGTACAGTGTCAACCAAAGCAAGAGTTCAAGAGACAGAACTTGATACCAATCGGTATGCAGTTCTACACCATTTTCACTCCAAAAGAAACTGGAGAAGTGAGTGGTACAATGAACTGAGGTTCGGTGGCTAGTTAAGTTTTAATGGTTGGTTTGCTTGAGGTTGTTATATCATGGTCCCTAGAACATATCCATTTTTCCCTGGTACCTGATCAACTAAAAATGCCCATCAAAAAACTGCTCCTCCTCAAAAGAAGTTTCAGAGCTGCTGTCCGAAACGAAATAGGATATCAGCAAAAGTGAGCAGCATAGGATTTGGGGCTCGACTCGATGATAGAATTGCCGGATCTTGCTCAACCCAACATGAAGGTCAGAGGATATTGAAATCAGTAGTGGGAGTGAGAAATTTCCACACTACTATGAAAACTATCGTGTATCGATAACATCCACGGCCTATGATGCACTCGCTTGCTTAGCCTCAGGCCGACAGCTGATTTTAACAAGAACAAACTGGGAAGTCTTCAATGTTACAGCACATATAAGCTGACTCGTCAGAATGAAGAGACATCAACTCAAGCAACAAGATCAACTTCATCGCGATCAGGAAGAACCACATCTAACCTCATCATGCTCCAATATTCAGACGGAACAGAAGCACCAGCCTGCACACAGAGCTCCACCACAGCAGGAGCCTTGCCTGAATACCTTTTCGTCATGTTATCAAGTGGAGGTCCATTCAGTTGTCGAACATGCCAGACGTAATTAGGACCCACAAGATCATCTATAGTTGCTTCTTGCCAAGCATGCTGACCATCACGAGCCTGGTGTTTAGTTGCCTTGCACATTCTAACCTTGTGTCCCTTGGGACTTACCTGAACCTCAGGACAATAGCCACATGTTAACACACTGTATTTGGTCATCATCATTTTTGCCCCTGATATCATTTCGAACCATGAATCCATTGTCCTAATGCTTAATCGCCTCAAGCACGTCATTATATCGTTTGATTCTTCCAACTCAATGTTACTTCTTACTTCATCACCTTTGGCATCCAAGTGTACATTTCCTCGAGTATCAATATATTCAGGATGCAAGTTGCTCCTAATCTCATCATTCTCTATCCCCTGCTCAAAGTCTACAATTCTTCCTTCAATAGAATATACAGGTTTTGTCCTTCTTTTAGTTGGGTACTTTTCAAGGTCTAGACCAGCTTGTATACAGAGCTCTAAAATGGCCGGAATTCTTGGGATACTGCGTCTCTCATCATGCACTACTCTTGGTTTTCCCACACGATCATAGAGATGGAAGCATCTGGGGAAGAACACCAAATCCCGCACTCCTCCCTTTCTCCAAACATGCATGGAACTTCGAGAACCACTTCCTGGACCAGTGCAGGTTCGAATTTCATGACCCACAGGACCAACATGAACTTCAGAGCAGAACCTGAGTACAGAACCAGATTTAGACCAGGCAAACAGGGAACGAAAACTAGGTTAACTTGTCGAGTGTAAGCTATCGAAATTTAAGGTCATTAACGCAGAACTCAGCTACAAGGATCCAAAATCGTCTCACATGGAATGGAATCAAACCAAGATGAAGAGAAATAAGAGACAGGAGGGGAGTCTGATTTAACTTTTAGAAAAACAGCTAAGTGAAAGTTGAGTGATGAGGCAATCAGCAGAGAGTTCAAAAATTCAGGGTGATATTGCACTTTCCCCAAAAGCACGCTACTGTTCTGGTGATTATATGCAAAAAGACTCGATCTTGTACCTGCAACGATGAACAGGAACGAATTGAACGAGTTTATTGAGGCCAGAGAGGAGCGATGCACGAGCTAGATAAACTCGGTGAGCGACATCAACGAGTTCGGGGACCAACAATCCGTTTTCGGGTGGACGTTCAAGCAACCTACAAGGCTGGGCCTTTCTAGCTTCCTTTTCTTTCTTGGCTCTGCGAATTAGTTCCTTCATAGGAGTCAGGTACGGTTTTCTCTCCGACTTGTCTCGCCTGGGCTTAGGTATGTCTGTGTACGGAGGATCGCCGGAGGGGTGTCCACCGGAAAACAATAACCTTTGAGTCCATTGGTAATTTTGATGGAAATACTCACATACAATCCTCCTCCGAAGCATCTGGAGGTGGGGTGTAGGAGTAGAAACTGCATCAAATAAGGGAAATCATTTCATCGCCAAAAAGCAAAATTGAGGAGTTCCATAACAAGTGATTAGTACTAGGGCTAGGGCTAGGGTTAGCACTTAGCAGGAGTTTCAAGTTGTATTCAAATTATATTTTAATTTAATTAATTTAAATTTTAGATTAAACTTAAATTTAGGAGGTTGATCCTCGTCTATTTTCTCCTGTTATATTCTGTTCACTTCAGATCTTCAGTCATCCACTCATGGGACCCACATAAGTGGACTACTACTGGATCTGAAAGACGAGTGAAGTGATGTGAAAAATGGATGAGAAATTTGAGGTAAATTTAGAGGTTCCATTCAGTAATTTATTATTTATTATAAAATATTATTTAAAATAAAACTGTTTTAAATGAAAAATTGTAAATTAGAATACAACTTTATTTATTTATTATTATTATAAGTGATAGACTTATGATTTAAAATTAAATTGTAAAATTATATACATCACACATTTAGGATTCAATATAAATTCAAAATTAAATTAAGAAATTTAATGAATAAATTTAATTTAAAATAATGTTTTAAAAATTAAACCAATTAGACTAATTTAACAGTAAAAACTTTTAACGCAGTTTTAATTTTCAGTTTGATTTAGTTTAATAATTTTTGTTAAAATCAATTAATTTTTAATCAGTTAGTCAATTTTATAAACCAATTAATTTTCATTTAACAATTTCTTCTCGATTAAACTTCAAATTTTTTTACAAGATTAATCTTTTCAATCATTTTTTAATTATTTAATTTTATTCAATGATCAATTAAACCTGATAAACCTTATGTTTTACTTGTTTCTAATCTAGTTTTGAAAATATTAATTTAATGTAACTTTTCAAATTGAAGAATACAAATTAACAAATTTGATCTAACTTACTTAAAGAATAACCAGTGCTAGCAAGCAAAGAGCTTTAAGAGGGAGGGGTGAAAGAAAAGTACTAAGAGTGCAGGAAATGAGTGTTATTTGATTCAGCATACGAGCACTTCAAAATTTTCTACAACCAAAGGATAATTACATTTCGTTTAGGCTGATTCTTGACCAATTACAATATCCAGGCGTAGAACAGATACAGAACCAGAAAAATCACATCAAAAGAAGAAATTAGAAAGTGGATAGAGAGACAGTGAGTGAGCACCATTGTTCAAGTCATGCATAGCTTTTGGGGGAGAACTTCTGTACATGATTTTGTCTAGTCATGACTATCCAAAACTTTCAGCCTTCATTAAAGCCATTCTCTACACTCACGGATGTTGGGAGGACTAGGCAGCAAAAACTTCTTTAGGAATTAAAAAAAACACCTTGGAAGCAACCCACTTGGCTCTCAAAATGTGCTTCTCTATAGCCAAAAAGAGATATGTCAGGCCACCCCCTGAGAAAGAGATTCGGGGGTGGGTATGCTTTTCTTGATTTATATAGTTAGTGCCAGTTGCAGATCAGACTGCACAATCACCAACTGATGACGAGTCCGTCCCATTGGAAGGGTCCTCCCCACCAGCCAAACTTGATAGGTGGTTCTCCTCACCGCTACTTGTTCGAGGTTTTCCTAATCTTGGTCGGATATTGGTACCCATCGGAAAGGGTTCCTGTACAGCCAAGATTTTGTTTTTACCAAATTAGTACAGCACATTCATCACATGAGGAACCAGATCCATGTGTAAAGATCTCAGATATTATCACAAGGAAACTGCAAGTATTTTACCGGATCACCAGCATTTGGACCGTCAGTATGAAAGAGTATTGGGCGACAACGCTTGTCCTCGTTCATCAAACTTGAATTTTGGAAATGGGCAATAAGAGCAGCTTTACCCTGAATCCTGGCATAAGCAAGAGATGCCACCTTCTCACTGTTAAACTTCTCCCACTTTTTGCCATTAAATGCCTGCAAATGATGTTTTCTCTTATCATGTTAGCTTTTCATTTCTGAATCGGTGAAGAGTGAGAAAATAGTATTTTCTGACACAAAAGAATAGAATGGAGTAATTCAACAGAGTAAACTTCTTCGATACCTTATAAAATGGAATAATCTGCTGAGGATCAATCATGTTGACGAATGCATATCCCACGTTGCATTTGTTCTGTTTAATCAAAATATTCATTAGTGCTATGAGTGACAAGTGTGCGGGATACACCTAAACCCCAACAACCCCTACCCTCCAAAGAAGGTAGTGAAAAAAGCTTGATCCACGAAAGTTACTTGCCTTGAAGTCAATTGGCAGATAAAGAAAATCATAAGTTCCTCGGCAATGCTCATCAATTGCAGCCAGAAGCATCTTGGAAGTGTATCTAGTAGAAAACAGAACAGATTGAAAAAATTTTAAAAAAGACCAACGAACAAAAATGATAAAGTAAGCAGACAACAAATATTTTGATGTCTGAATAGTTTGATAACCACAAATTGAAATTCTTATGGCACAGGAAACTGTAATCCCTTCTTAGTGAATAAAATTATAATGTAAAACTGGTCAAAGACAGTTGAAAGGGCAGTGAGGATTTTACTTACTTATTAGGAATATTCTTTATCATCAACGTTGTTCGGCTATCTTCACCACGTATAATGCGGTCAACGTCAAGCTCAAACTGTTTCTTATCTGAATTGTTTGGATTTGATTCAATTCTGCGGTGGGAAAGATTTCTCACACATTCATTAGAAGAATCAAAAGAGACTGGATTTGTAATCATTGGATTCCGGCCTGGGAAAATGTGGCGTATCTGCTGACTATGCAGCCCATTACTTTTAGTCAGGTCCATAGCATTTCCACCTATATGAGAGAATATGCTGCGGGATGCAATCTCCATAGGGTGTGGTGGAGAGCTACCAGGAAAGCCCACACTTCCAAGAGAACCCAAATGGAAACTAGAAGCTTCAGGAGACTCCCCTGAATAAGCATGCCGCATGTCCCAAAGGGACGGATTGACAGATGGGGCAGATCCAACATGGTGTTGTGCATGTGCTGCATTTAACATGATAGGAGGCGCTCTCCGGAATCCAGTCATATGTGGAAGTTGGTGACCATGAACCCCATTAATAAATGACGATGAATTTGGCCAAATCATGTGGTTTGACTGATGCTGTTGGCTGGAGTTACCATTGCTCCACATGTACTGATGCCCAGGAAGAGTGCAATTCCCATTTCCAGGAGACCCAAAAGCTAGGGACAAGTTTCAGTTACATCAAAAAGTCAGTAAAGCATGAACAAACATGAACAACATAACAAAGAGGACATAAACATGAAAGTCAATACCAAATGCTCTACTTGAATTGTATGTTCAAAGAGAAAAAAGGATGAAAGGTCACATTAAAAACCCTAAATCCCAGAAAGATATTATTCATGTTTAGTCCTAAGTACTGTTTGAAGAATTACTTCAATTCCAGTATACTTTTAATAATTCATGATGCATTTCCAACCATTCATTAACTGCTATTATGGTTAATTCTTATCTGAATAGGTGGATCAATATATGGCAATGTCAGTCAACCTGTGAGCTGATTACAATCATCGTAGCAATGCAATTTTCACACAAACCCATATACATGCATACGTTATAATGTCACTTGATGCAACAGTAGATGTGAATGAAAGGAGGAATTTGAATTAGCTGCAGTTGAGGATGAGTAAAGAGTAATTTAAGTCCTTAGGTTTCGATATCAATCAAAAAACAGAATCATCTGGCACAACAAAAAATTTTATAGCAAGTCATCTTTTTATAACTGATCGAGCTTAAGAAAGTTGCAAAAAATGCACATCGTAAGCTTTTTATTATCAGCATTGGGCTCACTATATCCTTCTTTCATCTAAAAGTGCGTTCAACAACATAAAATGGAACACACAGAAAATCATAATAATCTGAATACCTCCTCCATTAATCTCAAACAGGTGCCCATTCGAGCCCACTCCTCCAATGTTCCTATTGTTGATCCCTTCTGTTATTTTTGAACCGACACTACTAGCCATGCCTGCCATAGCACTTGACGAGCCGTATGGTAAAACATTTGCCAAACCATCATGGCACTCTGGGAGGGAATGAGGATGGAAATTTGACATGCGTTGCATACCGAATTTTATTTCATCCAATGAGCGATTAGTTTCACAAAGGTTGAATTGTTTGCCGACAGATGAAAATGACGCAGGAAATGGCAAGTTGTTTGGCACACTAGAACTCTGGTGAGCCTCCATAAAAGCAGTCACAGGTGACTGTACAGTAGAATGTAAAACTTGAGCAGATACATTTTCCATGCTGCTAGATGCTATTACA
Organism: Erythroxylum novogranatense; assembly: GCA_029891385.1. Lineage (NCBI taxonomy): Eukaryota > Viridiplantae > Streptophyta > Magnoliopsida > Malpighiales > Erythroxylaceae > Erythroxylum > Erythroxylum novogranatense. Next base: position 87,389,577 of record CM057233.1, on the reverse strand, counting down.
CCAGGTGAAAACACTGCCAGAAAAGATTTATTATGAGGACAAAACAAATAAGAGAACAACTGAAGTCCGTGAAAATGAAGGTTCTAGACAAAAAGTATCGTACCCATTTGCCTGGATGATAAGTCATCAAAAGGGCTTTGACATAGATTGGGCTCCTCATGCTCTAACTCAGGCTGTTGAATAAAACTGCAAAAGAACATTGATCAATTATTAACATGGAGGTTACACGAGGGGGAGCCAAATAAAAAATTAAGCACATATCTAAAATAGCCTGGGAACAAATTGACACTGCATTGACAAATAAAAGTCACATATAACAAACACTGTCAAAGAAACAAAACTGTGTTTAATATGGTAAAAAGGGGGAGAAAAGCCATGAAGTAATAACCAAACAAAGCACCGGTAAAAATCAATATTCACATAAAGAGATATTATAAAACAGCGCCACTTCTGTGGCACCGTACCATCTTGTTCCAAATGGATGGCTTAATTCAAGCTTGATCTGCTTCCCAGCAATGTCAGTCCGATCCAGTGCAGAAAGGGCTGCTTCTGCAGCTCTAGCATCATAATATTCAACAACTCTCTGATGAATGTGTTGGCCTTCATGGATCTGAAAACCAAATAATGTTAAGAGCATAAATTGGATTTTCTTTTACCTTATAAACTTGAAATCAAAAGGCCCCCAGTACCCTTACTTGTTTAATTTCTCCATAAGCACCAAAAATGCAGTGGATCTCATTATCTGAGACAGAAGGATCAACATTGTAAACCACTAGCGTGACCTGGTTCATATCCTTCCCTGCTGGATTCTCCTGATACAGTAGAAATGCAAAATAATCAAAGTGAAAACCAAAGACAACGGGCACAAATTAAGGCATCAAGAGCATTGTTATAAAAATAATAGTTCGCATTAAGTACATCAATAACACCAACAACAGCCCTGCTAAAAACGAAGAACAATTTACCTTTTGAAAGGAATTATGTAGGTCAGCTTTTGTAGATCTCGGTGGAAGTGCTCCCCAAGCACCTCGGGCTGCCCTAATTTCTCCATATCCCTGAGAGAACAAAAAGTAAATGTTAAACAAGGTTGCAAAACAATGTAAGTTCGTTAACTTGCAAATTTAGATCAAATGAATAGTTGAAGAGTATGAATAACATGCACCTCAGCTAGAGCCTTGAGGTCAGAGTCTTCAACTTTATTATTAATATTCCCGACAAAAATTGATTTGGAAGGATTTTTGCCAACAGTTGAGCCATTAAGACTCCCTTTTCCATTTGCAACCAACCCAACTAAAACAGATTTTCGTTGGCGCTCAATTGAACTTTCATCCCCTTCCAATTCCATGCCTCCAACACTACTAAATAGATCAAAATCTTCCAGATCATCACCGTTGTAAGCACAACCGTTTTGACCCAACTCGTCAGTGACCCCAGAAAACAGACTGTCTTCTGCAGGAAGAAGATCACCAATAGTCCGTGCTTCAATTTCTTCAAGAGATTCAAAAGGCTCCACTTCCTTCTGGTGACTTTGAACAATTTTAGCAGGTTGGTGTGATTGACTATCAGTCCCCAACGCCACTGCACAATTTGTTAACGCCACTGCACAATTTGTTAGAAGATTTGTCAGTCCTCTGGTTAGAAATAACTGTTCATTGCTCCCGTATTTCAGAGGATAAGAAAAAACTATTTAAGGAGTTGAAAGATGATAATGCAACCCGTTCACTGGCATGCTTAAGACTTTGCCACGAGCAGTTCATGACTTCGTTCAAATGTATGTTCTAACATGCCATATAGCTTCATGCAACGGAAACCACAATTCAAACTGATCAGTTTTATGTATTCAAGGACTTACACTTTCTACTAAATACATCAGACAATGAACTTGAGAATAGACTGCTCTCCCACTGGGCACCATTATTATCAATCAGACTTCTTCCCAGGTTATACGATGCAGGTTGTGCGGACAAACTTGACCAGGACTTCGGATGATGATCCACAGAATTAATTGTGGTCTTATACACAGTAGCATTCATTTCACCCATCAGTAACTTTTCTTTCTGATCTTCAGCCAGAACTGACTGTGACAGTGCTGAGCAATCCACTGACTTTGATCCAGTAGATGAAAATCTGTCCAAGGATGATGAAGCAACCAACTTGCTCCCCGGAGTTGGTATCATTCCATCTGTTCATATATAAAAAAATCATTGTTAGAATGAGTTGCATTCAAAGTTTCTAGGTATGACCTGTGAATGACTGCAAAAAAGTATATGAACTATTAACAAAAAGCTCAAAATGAATACTGTAACAGGGCATCAATCTGAAAGACACATGTGAAGGTCTAAAGTTTAGTGTGCAGCAAATATAAATTGGAACATGCTAAAGAGAAATGACACTCATGAACACTAATTCACTAAAGAGAAACCATAGCATTCAAGAGAAACTAACATATCAATCCTTAATCATTCAACTCAAGGAGTCTTCATTGCTAATGTAATCCTAATGCCTAACCATGAAACTTGCTACAAAGTCCTTCCAGTTGATAACTTTACAGCCAAATTGCTAGATCCATCAGCGAAAATAAACTTGAACATCAACAGAGAGAAGTAGCTCAAAAAAGTAGGAATGCCAATGACACTCGCCTTGGTGCCCAGGCAATGAATGATGCTTCCAGAACCCAACTTTTCTCTGCCCATTACAATCAAACTACTTCAGAACAGGAACAAAAGATGATTATACTTGTTTCAACAGGATTAGAAAATACAGAACATGAAACCAAAAATAGGAGGCATAATGCTGAATAAATAACAAAGAAGAGCCTACCTCAGCAGGAAAAACAACGTCATCAAAGAAATGGGAAGATGCTGTACCACCCCTATGATCCATTATCTCAAACGACATGGTGCACGCTTATATGAAAGAAACTCTAAAAGTCTACAGTAAAATACACCATATAAAAGCAAAATTGCTGGCTATGTACAGTGCTCATATGTCTTCTCCTGAAAAGTAACCAAAAGGTCAACAGCTTCGCATAATTGGATAAGTCAAGAAATGTTTAAAACATTTTAATAACATTGTATGAAAGTAGGTGACTAATAATGGAGGAGAAACGACCTTATGTGCATCAAATTCAACATAAAAGGTTATAAATGCAACTTAGGAAAATAGGAACAGTTACCCCACTGAAGAAATCCTAAACAATATTAGGCTGCTGAATTGATGACAAAATTTTTTTAAGGGAAAATGTAACAGAAAATCATCCCCAACCCCGCTTGGCTTAGATTTTCCACTTCCCGAAATTTCAGAAACCAAGAAGCCAGCAGTGGAAGCAAAAATAACAGCTCAAAATAAAACCAGGAGAATAAATTATTCAAATTAACCATTTTTAAGATACAGTTCAACATGTTCAACAACGACGAACCTAAATTTACCTAACTAAGAATCCGATCGCCCTGAACAATTTTTAAAAACTACTTTATGAACTCCATCCCCAAAAAAGTTCCAACCATGTTACAGAACAACCCAACCCAGAAAATTTTCTACGAAATAAAAAAATTTTCAGACAGAATTGGCCAGAACAAAATTCAGAACAGAAAGGTACCTCTCAAAGGAAGTTCATAGACATCACCTCCACCTCCAATTCCACTCTCCCCCAGCTCAAATCAGGCAAGATTCAGAATTTGCCGAGGGAGAGAGAGATAGAGAAAGAAAGCAAACAATCCCGGAAAAAAAAGTCAAGAAACTACCCAAAAGCGAGACCGATCAAGGAAAACTTGATCAGAATTTCTAGGAAAAAAGAACGAACAAGTTAGAGCCAGGGATCTTCGCATGAGTGCCTAACGCGAACCTCCCTTTCCCTTTGCATTGCAAGCTATTATGTGTTGCCCACCCACAAAGGACAGAGACAGCGAGTGACGATGAAGGAAAAGGAAAAAAAAGTAGAATAATTTTTCCCCTTTTTGTATGCTTCTATCTAATCATATCCCTAATAGTTACAAACAGGAAAGAACAAAAAAACCAGAGAGAGAGAGAGAGAGAGATACAATTTTAGGATAATTCTCCTTTCATCAATTCCCAACTCTGCAACACCGGCGATTCAGAAAGCCGAGACCAGAAGAGATTCCGACGTGGCCAAAGCGAATTTCCGGCAAGATTTCCCTCGCCGGCAACTCGACTTCGGTCTACAGAGCAAGGAGGAGAGAGAAGGAGTTTGAAGGTTAGAGAGAGGGAGAGAGACAGGGAGGAGAGGTGCTGTTAGTTGGCGTTGAAATAAAGACAAACGGAAGAAAATAAAAGAAATGGGAGGAGAGAGGGTGGGGTTTGGGTGATCTCAGATGATGTTGAGATAAAATTTAAGATTCGGATCATAGCCGTTCACTTCTAGATCGACGGCTGAGGATTCCTTAGAATGGGGAGAGGAGAATAGTTAGACTCGTGTCGGTGAGTGGTTGGCTCGTCAAGGCGATAGCGGCTGAGCTGGGTTTGCCATTATTGCACAGTTTTTTTCTTTTTTTATTTAAAATATATAATTTATTATCATATGTATATATATGATGAGTTTTTTACTTTTTTATTTTTATTATTGAAGTACTCAGCAATAACTTATTAATTTAAAAATATTATTTATTTTATCTCAATTAATTTTATTTATGAATTATTTCAATTTAAATTTTAAACCAATTTTGTAATGAAATTTATATTCACAATATTATAATGTTGCAAATATGTGATAAAAATTTAATTTTAATTAAATCTTAAATCATATTTTAATTTTGAAATAAAATATATATCACAAGTACATATTATGTAATTTTAAAATATTTTAACATTTCTATTTTTAATATTTTAATTTTTCTTTAGAGGAATTTCTTCTTTTACCAATAATTTTTTCTTGTTAAAATAACCCTCACATTTACTACAAGTTTGATATGGCAATTTATGTACTTATACCTTTTTAATATAATTATTTAATCATCATCATTATCACACTCAAATTTGAAATTTTGTAATAAAATAGGATCTAAGGAGGTTTAATAATACGCAACCTTACGCTTATATAATAAAGAGACTTTATATAAATGTAATGATAAAAAAGTGATGCAGAAAATTATTTATCTCAATTAATTATTCAATGAAATAACAATTTCTAAACTATTCAACTTTTAAGATTTTTAATTCAGTGTTCAAATTTTTAAAATTTTAATTAAGTGACCAACTTTTAAAAATCTTAACAATGGCGTTCAAATCGTTAGATTCTACTATTGTAACTAATAAAAGGATACTTACGTGACATTTAATAAACGTAACATTTTGAATTGAATTATTAAAAGCTTAAAATATTGGTCAATTAATTGAAAATTTTAAAACTGTAAACAATGAATTAAAAAATCTTACTTAGACACTTTTTAATATATTATATCTTATTTAATTATTGGTAATTTTATCATAATTAATACCATACAAGTCACTTTCGGTTATAAGTCACAATGCAAGTCTTCCAACTTTCAATCATTCTTCGACAAAGTTGACGTTATTACATAGACTGTCGTAAAATAAAGTTAAAAGATAAAATTACTATAAAAATAATAGTCGATGAATAGAACAAAACGTTGTAGTTTTGAAGTCCTTTACTATTTATTGATCTGAATGCCCTAATAAATAGGTCAAGAAAATATAAAGTCAAATTTTGAGAGAGTTTGGTATTAGTAGTTATGAAATTTTGAAAAACACAATTTACTTCCTAAAAAAACACAATTTACCATTATGACTTTCAAGAAATTAATAAGTACTTTTTTCACTATAAATTTTTTAACGAGTGTTTGTTTTAAAATAAAAGTATCTTTTTTAATATATATGATTTTTCAAAAAAATACAATTTTTAAGAAGTTTAAATTTAGAACGTAAAAAAATCATTACTTTTATGGTAAATTTTTAGATTAATTAATGAGCCTATTTTTTAGTCCATTTTATCCTATGTTTTACTTATAATTTCTACCATATCCATAAACTCTTCTTCACATTTACTCAACTTGATACTTATTTTGAAATTTATATAATATTATTTGACTTTTATTTGTTTTAATATTTATTTTATATTATCTTTGCTTATGACATAATAATTCATGTAAAATATTTGATTATATATATTTTATTTGTGTTTTATATAGTTTAAAATCATATAACAATTAATATATTACATTTTGCATATTGTTTAATATATTTTAAATAATTTTATTATAAAATAAAATTATTTTGTATTACCAAATAGTATATTATATGAAATTCTTAAAAAATTAAATAATAGCTAAATAATTAACTAATTTAAAAAAAACTTATTCTCGTAAAAGATATAAAGATTAAAGTTATACCGATAAATGATATAAGCCAAATGAAACAGATGCTTCCACCCTTCCCCGTACGCTATCCTAATTCCTAACCCTGAGCCACCGCTCTTCTTGAGAAGTCCCTGAAAACGAGTGTCGTGTACGGAAACGGAATTTATGGGATCAACAAGGCGCGCCAAATGTCATATCTGCTGAAGTTAAGGTGAAGTGTGAAGGACGTAAATGAAAAGCTTTCCCAAATCGAAACAGATGGAGTTCGTACTTGGTGCCCTTCAAAATTGATCTTAATTACTCATGTAACTAAACGCGTTAGGTTAGGTGTAACGATGATTCATTGAGAAGGGCAAGAATTAATTAAATCCAATCATAGCTATTAATGACGGTAATTAGTAAAGTAATTAGAAGAAGCCAAGCCGTTGAGCCGGCTAGCCCAGGACCACAGGACAAATTTGAAGGGATTAGGAAAGCATTTAGTATCGCTACGTGTCTTCCAGTGATTTGTTGGTGCGGTGTCATTTCGATATTTCTGATTCTTTCTTTACATTTAACAACAAAAAAGAATTTCATAAAAAAAGCAAAGGTACTTTTACCTTTATCCTTTATTTTACAATTTATTTTTAAAATCGTGAATTGGGATTTTGATTCCGGTCCGCCCGACTCAACCCCCGCCTAAAGTTAATAATCTTGATCCGATTCGATCAAATTTCAAGCAAGGTTCGAATTTTTTGTTAATTTTTAAATTTAAGGTTGAATTCGAGTTTAAATTACTGAAACCCGAGTGTGACCATTAATTTTTTAGCGGGACTAACCCAATGTCATTCCACTTTATGAGCATAGGGTAATGGTTGACTTTTTTCAATATTATTTTTTCTAGGCTTTTTCTTAGCCCTTTTTGTGCCAAACATATGATAATCATAATAATAATAATAAAGCTAATAAAAGTTAATTATGGAGTCCAGATGTCTCAATCCTTATCATTTGAAGTTAATTATGTTTTATGATCTTTCTGTTTGTTGCTTTTTATTGTCATTTATTCCATTACATTATCAAGTATTTAATAACCAAAAACTTTGCACCTTCACTAAAAATCAAATATACAAATATATTGGTACAATGTCCTATATTTCATTTTATATCATAATAAACTATTAGATAGAGATGGCAATAGGATCTGGACTCGTCTCAGCCCTGGTTGGATTAGCCTCGGACAAGGCATTGTGCCTAATCTAAGTGTCGTTTTTGCATTTTCAATTAAAAAATTTCGAGCCTAGTCGAGTTGGACTCAGATTTGAGACTAACTCCCTTTAGCCTGATTAAGTTCGAGTTCAAACCTGTTGTCTTGAGCCCGATTAGGTATCGGGTCGAGTTTAGGCCTCATTGTCAACCCTAATATCAGATATTCTTAAAAAAAATTGTTAATTAGACAAAATTATTTTGTAGATTTAAATTTTATTTGAAATTAAAATTTTAACTATTGTTCATCTAGTATTATTTAGATGCTACTCAATTTTTGTTGTTGAATTTTATTATTTTTAATTTATAATTATAAAATAATCTTTAAAATTTAATGTTATTGCCTTAAAAATAGTAAAATAAATTAAAATAGCAAAAATTATATAATAAATGATTAATATCATATGAGAATAATATTTTTTCAAGACAATTATTTTCAAAACATAAAAGATTAAATAAAATATCACATCAAAAAATGTCAATTTTAACTTTTATTCAATACTTTTTTTATAACAGAGAAACTCACAATCACTACTTTTTAAATGCGTATTGAGTAAATCTTCGTATTGACGCAATAGCCTGCAAATCACGTCAATCGAGCACTTTGTATTAGGTAAGTTTTGTACGACAGATTCGATCAAGAGAGTATAGATAGGAGAATCGAACATATAACCTTTTGGTTCTATGCCCCTCTACTCCACAACTCGACAATACTAGCAAAACTTTTATATATCTACAAATTATTAAAAAAGTATACATATCATCATCATCTTAATTGGTAGGGTATCAATCATATTTTATATTAATATTCTAAACTTTGACGCTAACAATGTAATAAATACAAATGCCTCGAGACTAAGTCCAATTTGCACCTAGAGATCAACTAGTATTTTTTAAAAACTAATAAAGGAATTAATTAATATTTTCCTTTAACAAACAACAAACTAAAATTACATTGTTTAAATAAAATCCCATTTTATAAATGACGTGAATTGCAAAATCTTATAAACAATTGTCATCTATCAAAATCATGAAAAGTTCCATCAAAATCCCACTAGCAAGAGAAAAAAAAGGTTTATTGCCACCTGATGTATGAGAAGGTCCAGATTGATATTTATTAGGTACGATATAGATAGATTTCACAATTCCATCTAGTAAAATCTTCAAAATAGGTGGAGTAGTGCTGTGGAAAGAATGTTTGTGAGAGGCGTGAAATAATTTTCAATAATTAATGATCAATTCAGTAGGCGCCTACTTTTTAAGCTTCATTGGTGATAACTGTTTCGGGCTCTGAATGATAGTAACCTAATCATGAGCTACGTCTTTTACCAATATATAATGCATCAGAAGTAAAATTTGAAAAGTTGAGATCTACGACACGATTATGCAAACGATAGATCATTTGATAATAAAGAGTAGCGATAATAATCGTAGGATCTTGCTTTACTTCAATGATCTGGATCTGAAATTTGGTACTATATAAGTCAATTGAATATTCTTTTTATCAATGTTTTAAAAATCAAACAAAAAATTAAACTGACGAGACAAGATGTTTAATGTTTAAAAAATATAATCGACATTCGACTATCTTAAAGTCAATTAAAGATTGTATAAAATTAAATAATTTGAAATACGATTAAAAGAGACTGTACTTACACATTGAACAATTTGAAGTCTAATAAGAAAATTTTGATTGTTAAATAAAAATTAATTGATTAAATAATAAACTAATCAATTTTAATAATAATAATTATTAAAGTAAATTAAACTAAAATCTAAAAATTAAACAAAACAATAGACGGATTAAATTTCTTACGATTAAACATCTTTTGCTTTTTATAACCTCCCCACTTAGTGCCAAATTAGTGTTGATTGTGAACTGAAATTTATTTTTCTTGTTTTGGATAAGTATACGAGTTAGGTGATTAAGGATGACACGTGGACATTTCATTATTGGATGAAATCTAGATTTAGACGTAGCTGTACCTGTCCCACACTTTAAGCGTACCAACCCAATAATGCACTAAGACGGTAGTGTACGACCAACACATAACATGGTTAAACCTAATTTTGAGAAAGTTGGATAATTATCAACCCAAAAAGTCCTTTTAACCCAATATAATTTTTAATTAAAAATAGTTTTATATCTTTGGAATTAGATGATTATCATTTTATAATACAACCTCAATTTTAAATATTGGATAAATAAATTATTAATGTAATATAATGGCATAACTTATGTAATAATAAATTAATATGATTTATTAATTTATAATGCATAAAATAAAAATAAAAAGTCAGACAAATGAAATTTAATTCTTCTTCGTCATCATCACATTTAATCCAAAATTTCGCAATAAAGTGAAGTCAGGAGAAGTTTGGTAATACGCAGTCTTACCCTTATATAATAGATAGGTTGTTTTAGGTAAAATAAAAAGTCAGACGAATAAAATTTAATTATTTTATTAAAAAGCTTAATAATTATAACACTACAACATCTTAAAATTTTAATAAATAAAAATTATTAGAATATCACGAAATAATTTATATAATAACTAAATAATTATTATTTATAAAATTAAAAATTAAAGCAAAATAACAAAAGAAATCTAACCAAATGAGAAATGCTCTAATTTTAAATAAATAAAATATATATTACTTATTATGAATTTTTAATTTATAAATTAGTACGATGATTTCTTCAAAAAAAATAGTACGATGACAAAGCTTATCAAATGTCTAGTCAATTTCTTTGTGTTTCATTGTGTGCATCACATCAAATGATATGACTTTGATCAAATCAATGTTGAACCGTTTTTAGAATAAATAATAAATTTTAAATTTTGTAAGATAAAATATCACGTGGTGATAATGGCCCACGGGCCGTTAGTTGTACAGCCTGTGTTGCATAGCATGAAAGCGACAGCGGAACGGGTTAGGGAGAGAGCAGATCATTGATGGTGCGGACGCGGCGGTTCATGGACACACCCACAGAGAATCGAAAGTTCAGTGCCACGTGTCAGCAGTCACCGCCTCTGGGGATTGGGAAGCATGGGCTTCCGTTGTTCGGTCTTGTGGGCATAAAAATTTACATTATTTTTTTTTTTATTTTTAATAAAAATAAAATTTTATTTAATAATTAATATTAATGCAATTACATATTTATTACTAATAATAATTATATATAAGATAAATTCTTTATAATTAATTAAATTTACTTTAATCTCTTATATATTATTTATTAATAAATTATTAATAAGAATTCTTATTAATAATTCTTATTAATCTATTTTGAATGTTTTAAAAGTGTTAAATTTTAATTTGAATGGTATTTTCTATGATTTATTGTAAATGCTGATGTTATACTTTATCTTTAAAATAACACTCCTTCCGTTTTATAATAAGAAATGTTTTTAAAAATACACGCTTATTAAGAAAACTAATAAAATTATAGATATACCCTTATTAATACTTCCATAAAATTACCTCAGAATCAAAGATCTTAAATGAAATTGTGAGAGAAATCATTAAATTATGATCTGCAGAATTAAGATGAGAGAAATGAAAGGTTAATTTTGAAAGAAAAGTTATAAATATACATACAAAATCAAGAATGACACTTATTTTAAATAATTAAAATGTATCTAAAACGACTCTTATTATGAAACGGAAGGAATATGTAATAAAAAAACAAAAGATGAAATAGTAAGGATAGGTCAATTCAGTTATGATTATAAAAACTGCACGTCGTATAGGGTGTTTATTATCACTTTTTCAACTTTGAAGAAAGACTTCAACATGACACGTATCGTAATAATTGAAAGGACGGCCACATGTTACAGGTGTTTGATTAAAGTATTTAATTGACCAATAAAACCAAGATTTTAATTAAAAAATAAAAAGATAATGATTGACAAATTTTAAATAAATTTTATAAAATTAAAAAATAATCCCCCACTCCAAATTTTAACGGCATTCACATTTAATGTTGTCGTTTTTATATATAAATAAAAAATAAAATAAATAATATAATTTAAATTTTAATAAAAAAATTAAAAAGTCAATATATTCAATACTCGTACACCTTTAGAAGTGGTCGAATTAGTGAAGCAAAAAGACGTACGGTCAAAAGGTCCTAGATTCGATTCTTCCTACTTACGTTCTTTTGATCGAACCTGTTGTACAGAGTTTAAAGATTGACCCAATATATATTTAAAAGGTAACAATTGCGGATTCTTTCGTTTTTAAAATTAAAAACTCATACACTTCAATTTGTAAGTGTGTCATGAACATTTCTTTTATATTTTAATACAGATTCGTTAATAAATTGTATGTAAAGCAAAAAGGAATAAACCCTAGACCAAATCAAGCCTATCCAGCATATCCTTCAGACGACAAGTATGATTCCCCCAATATTAAATTTAGAATAGCAACTTGACAACGCAACTAGTTTTTAAAATAAGCTTAAGTTCTTAAACCTACATTAAGGTCATTAAATGGCCCATTAGTACCTACTTTAGTCTATACTAGATTCCTAGCCATTATGATACATTAATATGATTCAAGTCTATATTATTAAGAAAGTTTTATGTTTTATTAAGAATACTTATATTTATTGACATGGAAATACAAAATTATTAAAAATATACCTATTTAATAAAACATAAAATTTGATAATGACATCTGTTTATTATTTTTACTACACATTTATTATTTAAAATATTAGAGAAGTTCTTAAAATTTTGATTATAATCAGCTTGATATAAATTACGAATGATAAATTAAATTTAAAAATTGAAAATGTAACTTGGATAGTTTAAATTATTCAAACTTTTGTGTTAAAATGTTAAATATAATTATATAAAATGCTATTATTTAATTCAAAATTAAATTTAAATCAAAATAACATTATTTTAAGTTTAAAATAGCAACAAAATAACATAAAATTTTGTTGGGACATAAATTAAAATAAGATTATTTTGTTGATTTCACTAGAATAACATTTGATGTATGTTGGAATAGTGTTTTAAAACTTGGATTAAAAGTTAAGTCAGTAAAATAAAAGATTTAAGAGTTAAAAGATTCAATCAATATAAAATTTTATAAAATTAATTAAGATTGAATAAAATTAAAACAATTTAAAATATTAATGAGTTTATTTTGATTTATAAAAATTAATTAGTATTAAAAAATAAATAAATAATTAATTTTTAATAATAAAAATTATCAAATTAAATCAAATTAAAAAATTTTGGTTGGAATGGAATTGGAGCTGTATGGCCTATTACGAATTCTAGTTCGGAGACTCGCACCTTCTTCAAATGCCAAATCCTAAAGTACGATTGCCACGTGGAAAGCGGAGTAGAAAAATGCTTTACTGTGGTAAAAGAAACCGATCAATGCCAACTCAGCCCACTACAGGTAAGGCGCGTGTTTGTGAAAAAGCCCAATAACTTACCAACTGTCTCTCTGATGTTGTTGCCGTACTTTCCAAAAGGCGCGTTGTGTTGGAGAGACCAAGACAAGAAACTAAAGAGAGAGGGGGTTTTTGAAACTAAACTAAACTGAACTGAAGGATTAACTTTTTCGTACTTAGTTACTTTTACTCTGACTTTCACCTGCCCCTGCAAAAAGGCAACCTCAATTTCGTCAATCTCGAACCAATTACCTTGGACTCTTTTGTTTCTCCTGTAATAATTAATGTAGTTTGGTTTCAAGATTCAATGCTTTGATCCCAGGCGAATACTTTGGAAATCGACGTTGAAAATAGTTCTCGCCCTTTTTACTGCAGTAGGTGAAGTAAGTATAAGGGCACACCATACTCATTCTTTCCCCCTTTTTGTTTGAAAGTTGATCAGACATTGAATCGAATTCGTTCAATTCAAAGTCGGGCTGACCCTGCAGCCTATAATCAAGTTTTGAATTGGTCAGCCCGTAGGTCAAGTTAGGCCCGGCTAAGAGAAGGTCAGGCCTAACTTGACGCATTGCCATCTCTGCTTGAATCGAATTCGTTCAATTCAAAGTCGGGCTGACCCTGCAGCCTATAATCAAGTTTTGAATTGGTCAGCCCGTGGGTCAAGTTAGGCCCAACTAAGAGAAGGTCAGGCCTAACTTGACGCATTGCCATCTCTGCTCGCTTTCTCCAGGGAAATGACCAATGAGTTAGTTTTGGTCACGGCTCAAATGGACAGATAAGGTTGGGGTCAAATAAAACCATAGGCTCAAATCTATTTTGCTGAATGCAATATTGGGCTGGGGCGTAATTGCAGCAAACTCATCATAGCAGTTAAATGTTCTATATGTTTTGAACTTTAGATCCAATTTAAAGTTCAAGTATTAAATTTGGTTCAATTTAACTCGAGTTAAATTTAACTCGGGATCAAGTCAAGTTCGAAAAGATTTTGAAGTCGTGTAGAAATTTAATGTAAGAGTAATTTACATAAAATATCTTCATATGCTACATAAGATTTAGTTTTAAATAATTTTCCAATTTTCTATAGTTACAAATTAAAACAAAAAATATTAAACAGGTTTAGGCTTTTCGAATATATTTGAAACCCAAATTGACTTAGGCTTAGGCTTTGATTTACTTATTTAAGCTCAAAACTCACAATTGACTCAAGAGCCTAACCTCAAAAAGCCCAATTGGCCCACTATCATATGTACTCTAAACTTAATTTACACGAGAATAGTAAAAAGCTAGACAACTTGTAAAAATTCTACTGATATGTAAGGATTGAAGAAATTCAGTAGTACGAAATCTTATCTTTAACTATTCAAGAGGTTATTTTCGACATAATGGTAAAAAAAAGCACCATAGATAACGGAGGCTAACAGATTAATCTCGTTTCACAAGTTACATTTTCTCATGAATCAAACATTGGAACATACATTTCTTTAGGGTTAGCAAAATCGGACCAACTCGATCCGAAATTTAAGAAATGAAACTTGGATTTATTGGAATAATTAATTGAAATGGTATTGTTTTAGTTTGTAAACTTAAAAATCTAAAGGCCAAAACATTGTTTTAGTGCAATGCTCAATTAGGCTCTTTACTAAACTCAGACCGACTCATCTCGATCTAACTCATTGTCATCCTTTATTCCTTTGTTGACAAGATATTCTTAGGCGGAGAAGTTGTTTGACCACTTTTATCATATAGTTGATCATTGTAACTTCTTATTACTCTTAATCATGCAAGAGGCAATTTATTCTGACGAGCCACAACATTAGTTCAAGAATTTGTGCTCGTCAGGTTCTGTTTTAAGTGGTCTTCGATTCGCTTGAACTTAAACAATCTGACAGCTTATTATGCTTAAATGCTGTTAAAAAAACTCCCAAGATCAAGAACAGTCGATGAGTTCACATTTAGCAGAAAGAACATGAAGAACAGAAAGCTTGGAGCAGACACAGGAACCCACAATGGTCAAGAACATACAGTTGCAGGATGAATTACAAAATTTGCTCAGCAGGTACCGATTGTTAGCTAAATACACGATCAGGTATTGCTCAGTACATTTGCATAGAATATGACAACGCACATGGAAACTCGAGGGATCTAGAAACGGTTGTTGCGAATACCGTATCGGAGCTTGCTAGTACCGATACCATACAGTACACATAGCACTGTTTCTAACCGTATCTATCAAACAAGTCAATCAGGCATATGATAGAAAGAAAGCTTGAATCTGACCTCTCTTCAAACTTTTCAGACAGGAACTGCTTCAATAAGGTTGGCAAAGTAGAACTGTGTACTAATAAGACCCCTCTTCCTGATCTTCCATCCAACCTTTCTCAATGCTCTCTCGATATCTCCCTCAGAATGCAGATACGCTCTCGTTGCCTTCGACGGCCCGGGGAACAATTCTCCTATTCTCTTTAACATATCATAGTAAAATGTCTTGGGTGCAAAACTTAGAATTAGCCGATTCTCAGCCAAGGAAGCCAGATGAGCAATCATACCATCAGCTTTATTCTGAGGATAATGTATCAACACATCTAGGCAGACCACTGTGTCATATTTCCCATCCAAGCTCTCCAGATCTCGCACCTCAAATTTCGGCATTATAGGTGCCCCATTTTCACTCTCAGATTGAAGCTGCTCTCTTGCCTGCACCAAATCAAAATCACCCATTATCTTCACTACCCTATCATTCAAATGCAACTATTATCCATAAACTTGGCAATCAATTTGTATCCACATTTTCCAGACTCTGCTTTTCTATTCAAGGACCGTTCGGAACTCGCAACTGACGAATTACACAAAGGACAAGTTACTAACTCAAAGTCAAGTGACAAACTGAACTCAAATGTTGACAGTAGACTCTAATCACAGAGCCAACATGCCTCTTAGCATGAAAACATCCTCTGACAATAACATCTAATATGGATCAATCGTTCTTATACATAACCTATAACCACCTTAATTGACGAGTTGGATTGGTAATAACAAGTTTAATGCTGCCTGCTCACATATACAAACACATGCATTTCCTAATTTAGCAACTTTGACAGGAATCAGTTACAAAACAGTTGAATGTAATAAAGAAGAGGCAAACAAAGACAAAGACAGACCTGTTTCTCAGCCTCAGCCACCATAGCAGCAGAGATATCAGTAGCCAGTACAATAGCACCTTCTTTAGCCAACGGTACCGCCAGACTACCGGTTCCGCAACCTGCGTCGCACACAGTAACTCCCTGCAAAGACCCTTCATCTTTCAACATCAGAATCGCATTCTCAACGGTCTTCGAGTGACCGAGCCTAATGTCCCGCTGGACCCTGTTCACGTCATCAGTCTCTCCGTATATCTTCCTCCAACGCTCAAACCCGTTGTTGTTGAAGTACTCCCTGACCACCTCCTTGTCGCCGCCGCCGACTTCCTCGGCCTGTAAGCGTCTTCGACGTTCTGGGTCGGTGAGGGAGAGAGCTGCCGCGAGGGCAGCCACCGAACCTCCGCCGATGACGGCGATGGCGGTGCCGTCGAGTTCGGCGGGAACGGCGGTGACGGTCACGGTTCTGAGTGGTTTAAGTTTGGGAGAGAATCTGTGGGTGGTGGGAAAAGGAATGGGAGTGAAAAGCGACGATGAGAAGGTCATTTTCTGATCCTTTCTCGTATTGGGTTTCGCTCACCGGCTGGCGAGGACAGGGTGGTGAGGTTCGCGGAGGAGATGATGAGTGGATACTACTCCTATTGCTACTACGGATGTTGAGTTGAGTGATCTTTTGGATAAGATAGACAATGTTATCACCATTGATTCTTATGGGTCCCACTTGGGTTTCTTTAACTGAGGGTTAAAACTGCAGTTGACCACTTGAGTTCCAACGTCGGAGCAACTACAGTTTCCTTTCTGCGGTTCTTCTAACTGTTTTTCAAAATTTTCTTTTAATAACGGTAAAATTATTTTAACGTGATATATGAATGGGTTAGTTCTAAAAAATAATCTTAAATTTTACTAAATTTTATAATATTAGATTATTAGTTCAAAATTTAAAAAATGTATTAAAATGCTCCATTCTCAATTTAAAGCAAAATAACCTGATGTTAAATTTTTATTAAACTAATTATATCAAATTTATATATTTATTACGTGATCACATAAAATAATTATATGGTGTATTGAATATATTATTTAAACAATTAATTAAATTAGTTTTAAATGTTATCATATTTTAATTCATTAAATAATAAATATTTTGTGCGTGATACAACTATCTTATATTAGAATTATATGATAAATAAATAAAACTAACATAACTCCTCAAGTTATTTAAACTCATCAGGTTATTTAATTTAACAAAAATTTAACATCAACCTATTTTTGTTAAAAACAGGTTTAATTATGTAAAATATATATAATTTCCTACCAACTAGCTGGTTTTTTATTAAAAAAGACAAAATAGGATTTAAAATATTTTAGTGTAATTTTTAAAATTCATATCAGCATTACAAAATTGAGTAGTTTAGGATTATTTTTATAACTAACCCTTTAAATAATAAATTTTAAATATTTTTTAATAAAATAAGATAACTAATTAACTATAATTAATATTCAAAATAACAAATTTATTTTGTAATTTATTATTTTAAATCATTAAAATAATAAATTTTCAAATTTTATATTGATAAAGATCATTTTTAAAAAGGTAATTGTTTTCAATTTAATTTATATTTACATTTTGATACCATACATTATGAAAATTAGAACTGAAAATTTTAAGATATTAAATAATAATGATTTTTATTCTTTTGCCATTACACTGTAGATTCTTTGATTGGATTGGAATTTTATTAAAAAATTCCTTTTGGTGTCATCATAAATGGTATTCAATTTTGAAATTAAAAAAAAGGAATAAAAATTGGATGTTTTTGTTAGGGTTAGGCTGGTGAAATTTTTTTAAACAAAAAACGATATCGTTTCTTATGTTACGATCTATCCGTGACCTGATCAGACTAAATAATTTTGATCCGTAACCTAGTCAATTTGGGCCAAAATCGATTCGGGTTAAAATTGACAATCATCATCATTTAATTGAAAGTCATGCGTGTAAGTTTTTTATTTCAATATCTTGCGAAATTTTGAGATCCTTATAACTATCGTGTATCTTTTACCGTTTACCTATTGTAGTTAACCTAAGTGCTAATTACTCGTTACTCGTATTAGTATTATTATTATTGTTATTATTATTATTAATATTATTATTAGAATATTTAGAAAATTTAATATTCTCTTTGGTGGTGATAGTATCATTATGTCTATGATTATTAGTGTTACTATAATTTTTACTTTCAATAATATTTTTTATTTTATCTCTTTTATTTCTTTTAACATTATATATTATTTATATTTATTGATCCATTTTCCTTAGTATTTTTATTTTTATTTCATTATTTAATATTTTCTAATTTTATACTTATTTATTTATATAGATTTTATTTGCATTTTTTATTTTTATTTTCATTCACACATGTAGATCATTTAGAAACAAACTCGTTATTAGTTAAGAGTAAGGCTATATAATACAAGAATTCCTTAAATTTTGCGTTTCAGCAAAATTTATAGTAAATATTATTGTTGTTGTTATTGTTATAAATTTTATTAATTGAGTGTTTCAAATGTGACAGTGTTTAAGCTATTTTATATCTTTAAATCACACGACAAATTCACGTCAAAATATAATCAATTAAGATTTTTGATAATTTTAGTTGAGAATGATAATTTAAGTTTGATCTAGATTAAATTTAAATTAACTGAATTTCGATTCAAATTTGAGTTTGAGAAATTAATTTTAATTTTGACTCGAACTATTGGATATTACCCTAATTTAAAATTTGAATAGACTCAATTCAATTACAAACTGCCCTGCTCAACTTCAATTAAATTTTATTTGAATTGAATCAGTGTTTTAAAACTATATCAAAATTAAATCGATAAAACGAGAAGTTTAACGTTTAAAAGTTCAACTGGTATTAAACATTATAAATCGATTAAATATTGAATAAAATTAAAGAATTTAAAATATGATTAAACGAGATTATTAAATAAAATATTTGATTTAAATTTATAAAATTCTTAATTTATTAATTTTAATAACAAAAGTTATTAAAATAAATAAAACTAAAATTAAAATTAAACTTAGATATTAATCGATTCAAAATTTTAAAGTTTGTTGAATTTTTTAATTACCAAGAAAACAAGTCTTTAGGTTGATAAGCACTCATGCATGGAAGTGATGAACCAGAACAAGGCTCCAAAACTGCTACCTAAATTCTGCCATTAAAATACCTTCCCCAAGATATTATGCACACATTCCAACAGATACTACTGGCCTACAAAACAAAACTCCATTCCATATCCTCGTCAAGAATCAAGAGAGAACAAGACAAGACAAAGACAAAGACAGGGCAAGTTGTCTCTTTTCTTGTCTTCCTACACACCGCCGACACTTCAATTATTATACTCGGCCAATGTTCAAGTTCTTCCTCCACAACCCAAGTGATATCTACTCTGCAGAGATAAACCTCAGCTCACATGGCAATCCAGAAATGGTTTCCACTATTTCTGTTATTGGTTCACATTCTGTGCGTTCAAGCAAAGTACATAGCTTACAACACAAGTTCAAGAATAGTTCCAGGGAAGATCAACGTTCACTTGGTGCCTCACTCGCATGATGACGTAGGTTGGTTGAAGACAATTGATCAGTACTACGTTGGTTCCAACAATTCCATTCAGGTCCTCCCCTCCATTAACGTAGTTTTACTACATATCAGTGGTTGGTTTGAGAAAAAAGTTGCTAACTTGCTGCGATTTGTTGGTCGGTGGTGTGTTCTACAGGCAGCATGTGTCAAGAATATCCTGGATTCTTTAATTCCAGCGTTGTTGGCAGATAGGAATCGCAAGTTTGTATATGTTGAACAGGTTTTTATAGTTTTGAATGACCTGAACATTTCATTCTTTGAAGATAGTTTTCGATTTTTGTTACCTCAGGGATTTAATTTCCTGAAAAAATCATGAAAAAAGGTTCTGTTATCTATGTTACAGGCATTTTTCCAACGTTGGTGGAGAGAACAGAACAAGAAAATTCAGAATAAAGTCAGGAAGCTTGTCAGATCCAGTCAACTTGAGCTAATGTAGCATAATATCCACCCATACATACACTTTTTGTTGTTTATATTCATTAACATAGAAGATGCGGATTGGTTATGTGGAATAAGATCATATTATCACTTTTCCTATGTATAGAATCGGATGCATTGTGTTCTGGGAAGCAGTTTTTTATGAACTTTTGATGTAAACTGTTGTTCTGGATCTTTGGATTGCAGAAATGGAGGCATTTGCATGCACGATGAGGCCACAGCACATTACATAGATATGATTGATCAGACAACTCTGGGGCATAGATTCATCAAACAAGAGTTCAATGTGACTCCTAGAATTGGTTGGCAAGTCGATCCCTTCGGACATTCCGCAGTTCAGGCTTACTTGTTGGGTGCACAGGTTTCTAATTCAGATGAATATTTCTTTTTTGATCTTCTCATTGATCACTCGTCGACAAGTTTGATCTTTTGGGATTTGCTTCTATGAGGGGACTTGTTGGTAAATAAAAGCTGCTATGCAGCTTCATATCCAGCAAATTTATTGAACACAATCTCTGGTTTCAGGTTGGATTTGACTCTCTTTTTTTCGGACGAATCGACTACCAAGACAGGATTAAACGGAAAAATGAGAAGAGTCTTGAGGTTGTCTGGAGGGGCTCTAAAACTTTTGGTTCATCAGCACAGGTTAGTATCTTCACCTGTTTCCTGTTTGTCTATAATGCAATCTAAGATGCCTGATAATATAAGCACACATCCAAATCAACAATTATCTTCTTTTCAAAAGTTCCTGCTCATTACTTTTTGATTGTTCATATTAATTGTCTTATTGAGTTGCATTTGTGTAGATATTTGCTGATGCATTCCCTGAGGGTTATGGAGCTCCAGGTAACTTCTACTATGAAGTGAATACTGAGGGCTTTGATTCCCCCATTGTCCAGGTAAACCACAAGGCAGACTCGTTTAGTAAATAATTCTTGGCAATTCACTTTTAAGTTTATATTTCTTCAATATGGTGATTCTTGTTGATCTTCTTACGTCGAAGGATGATACCGATTTGTTCGACTACAACGTCCCCGAGCGAGTGAATGAATTTGTATCTGCTGCAATGACTCAAGTAAGATCATGATTCTGTTTCTTCACTTTGATTCTTGAGCTCTCTAGTTTGTTCTGAAGACTTCTATTCAGATTCAATAGCATATCACCTTCCATTCATAGACTTACTAACTTGAAGATTGAGGATCAGGTATCTTATTGATAATCTTCTGGCTGTTACAATTATAGGAGTGGAAGCTGTTGTAAGAACTACTTGATTCTATCACCTTCCCTACAGAATTACTTCTTTAATCTTTGTTGCTACTCCAGTATCGTGCTTCTATTAATAGTAAGCCTTACCGTTTCCAGGCTAACATAACTCGAACGGATCACATCATGTTTACGATGGGGACAGATTTCCAGTATCATTATGCCGAGACATGGTTCACGCAAATGGACAAACTTATCAACTATGTAAATCAGGTTAGTCCTAACTGAGACAGCTCATGATATCTAAAGAGGCAATGAATAGTTAGATAGCTTTCATGTGTTGTTCCATGTAGAAAGAGGATTATAAGTTGATAAAATATCGTCAATTGGCTAACCTCTGTATTATGATTCAGGTTGATTCTGATCAGGGTCGTTCTTAATATTTTATAGGCCTCGACCAGAGTAAAAAAAAGAAAATTCTATCCGGCCCTGATTCTGATAAAAGTCCTTTATGATGCTTTCTGAAGTCATCTCATCATATTAAGTTCCTAACTCATGATGCTAATGGAAGTTCTGGATTGAAATACTTGCAGGATGGGCGTGTCAATGCCCTTTACTCAACCCCTTCAATATATACCGATGCTAAGCATTCGACAAAGGAATCCTGGCCTCTCAAGACCGATGACTACTTCCCGTTAGTTCATTCAAATACCAGTTGAATTTTACTTGCATTTAGTCTCTCCCTGCAGTTTTAACCTGTCCAATATGGTTCAACTGTATCAGCTATGCGGACAAAGAAAATGCTTACTGGACAGGATATTTTACAAGCAGACCAGCCCTCAAAGGCTATGTTAGAAAACTGAGTGGCTACTATTTGGTAAGACCAGATTGATTATCTTGGGGAATTCTTGAACAAATTAGGCTCACTGAACAGCAATGACCATACAGGCAGCGAGACAACTAGAATTTTTTAAAGGGTTTAGTAAAGCAGGACCTAACATGGAATCTTTGGCCGACGCTTTAGCAATTGTTCAACATCATGATGCAGTTGCTGGAACAGAGAAGCAGCATGTTGCTAATGATTACGCAACACGGTTGTCAAAAGGTCATACAGAGGTTTGTTTTCGCTATTCCAGAAGCTTTTGATGCTAAATTTTAGTCAAGTCTAATAATGTTTCTTTCAGGCTGAGAAAGCGGTTGGAGCATCTCTTTCTTGCATAGTAGATTCATCTTTGAAAACTGGTTGCATCAATCAAGTGAATAAGTTTCAGCAGGTAAAAGAGCTATTCTGCTTAAATTCTGTCTTGTTTTACTTTGTATCAACCTCTTACTTCTAAGGATTTGGTTGACACTGATCCCTTAATTAGATTGTACTTCTGGTGACTGATTTTGTTGGAATTTACAGTTTCACAAATTTAGATATAGAAGTACAATCGTCGTTCATTCCAGTCTTGCAATTATGAGAACTTCCATGCCTCATTTATCAACCATCATGAACATAGTTGATACATCCTCGAGCTATATTGGTAGTAAAAGTTTTCCAATCGGACTTTATGCTATATTTACATGTGGCTCTCTCTTTTGTTTCAACTGTTTCAGTGCCCTCTTCTGAATATAAGTTACTGTCCTGCATCAGAGGTTCATCTGTCAAATGGGAAAAGCCTGGTAAGGAGTAAGGAGATAGAATGAAATTTCACAATCTTGAGTAGAATTGTCACTTCACTGCACTAAAACACGTATCGTTGTGATATGTTCTGTAGGTGGTCGTTGTTTACAATTCCTTGGGATGGAAAAAGGAGGATGTTATAAGATTTCCTGTGAGTTCGAAAAGTCCGATCACTTCCTGAATAACTCAGTTTCCATGGAGGGAAACCTCGTTCAACTAGATTGTATATAATGTGTATATAGTCCTCATGAATTGCCTATTGTTTCAGAAAATATACAGAAACAAATAAATTCTGGAGAAAGATATACAGCTTCACATGTATAGTGTTCATGTTCTATATGCAATCTTCTGACCTGGCCTAACTTGTTGTAGGTTATAAATGAGAACGTCATGGTTAAAGATTCAAGAGGAAACAGAATTGAATCTCAGGTTTTACCTTTATTGGATGCCTCCATAGGCATAAGAAACTATTATTCTAAATCATATTTGGGCATCTCTCCCAATGTCACTCCCAAATACTGGCTTGCATTCTCTGCATCTGTACCTCCTCTGGGTTTCAACACCTATATTATTTCGTCCGCTACATCAATTGATAAGCAAGGTGGTATGCATGGTAATTTTTGGACCTGAAGTAGCTATTACATAGAAGAAAGGTTTTTATAGATTTTAACGTGAGAGATCTGGTTGCTCCTTTTCTCTTTATGCCTACAGCTGCAACTTCTGACATGCAAAACCTCAGAACAGAATCACCAAAAACAGATGGAGTCCAAATAGGCCCAGGAAACCTGAAATTAATTTATTCCAGGAAAGAAGGAAATCTTAACATGTACATAAATCGCAGAAGATCGGTATGTTACCTTCTAATTTCTTCATCCTGATATGTTTGTTATTCATGGATTTTTATCCTTAAGTTTTTGGAAATAAGGTACATTTCTAAAAAGAGCTTGCACCTGAGTAGTTTGAATCTGTACTTCAAGGTAAAAACTTCTCTGGAGCAAGTATATGGCTATTATGCAGCGTATGGGGCAACCAAGAACCATACACAGGTATTACAACCTTCTCATTCGATTATCACCTTTTTGCTGTATCATTGTCCCATCAGGCACGGACAAATTTGTTTAATACTGTGGAATTCAACTTTCTGAAGGCCTCCGGAGCATACATCTTCCGTCCGAATGGGAGCTATCCTATCGAATTTGACGGAAAGGTAGAAAAGATCCTCTGGAGTGCTTAACTCATGAAGAGTTTGTTTTTACTTTCAATGAAATATTGAGCTATATTTCAGGTTGATCTAACTATTTTGCGGGGGCCATTGCTCCATGAAGCACATCAGCGAATAAATTCGTGGATTTATCAGGTATTTTGTCTCATTCCACAATTGATTCTGAAAATCAAGTTGTAAGTTTCAACTTTCCAAGTCCAGAAATAGAAATATTAGTATAGTAGATACGTTATGTAAGGTATCAGGGAGGTTGTGTACTTATCATCATCTTGAAGTAGCAACTGATGAGATAAGGGAAGGTGCTAATTCAACCACAGTAAGCCAAAGGACATCCTTTAGCTTACAGTCTACAAGAGAAACTATTTTCAATAAGAAAAGTGTCTCTTACAGTTCAAAATTATAAGTATCAAAGATTTGTGATATTATATAGCTATTGCTTTCTGTGGCTGATCCATAGTTGCATAAACAGGTAACCAGATTATACAAAGGAAAAGAACATGCTGAGTTTGAGTTCACTGTAAGTCTAATAAAATTTTGTTAATGTAAATCTGTGCTTTCACCTTTAATGTTTCTCTGCAGAGAGTAAACACTGCCATAGGAACAATTCTCAACAATTTTGTCAATATCAGGTTGGACCGATCCCGATTGATGATGGTATTGGCAAAGAGATCATAACTAAAATCATAACAACTACAAAAAGCAACAAAAGATTCTATACGGATTCAAATGGCCGTGATTTCATTGAAAGGGTATGTTCCTTATTTGGTGAGGTACTTTTCAAAAAAGGCCATTGTCACATTGCTATTTTGTGTTAATGAAATTTTCTCTTGCAGGTTCGAGATTACAGAAAAGACTGGGATCTGCGAGTAAACCAGCCTGTAGCAGGAAATTATTATCCGGTATAAATGCTTTATGATTGGATTACACTTACACGGTCAGTTACTTGAAGATCGTTTGTCCTTCTGTTAGAAAGTTGTGACGTAGTAACCTCCATGACAGACTCCTTCTCAGACCATAGTTACTGATTAAGTGCTTTTCTGCTTGGAAAATGATTGAATATGCTGTTGCATAAAGTCTTGGATATGCAACTTCTCAAGATATCATCTTACTGTGTTATGTGGAAATTATCGATAATACATAGCATATCGCTAGCCTAATGGAACCGCCAAATTTGGCTTCTGAATTACAAACCAAGAGGAAATTGGGATGCAACTGATGAAGAAAAATGATAAGGGCTTTAGACAATAATTTAGTAGTACTTTGACCTTCTTCACACCACTGAAGTTTTGCTTGCCCATACTTGCTTAGTTGATTATTTTTTCAGCCATCCTTATGTTTGTTTTCATCACCTCAGGTTAATCTTGGAATGTACATGAAGGATAACACCTCAGAGGTATCCATTCTGGTTGATCGAGTTGTGGGAGGGTCAAGTATTGTTGATGGGCAATTAGAAATCATGGTCCACAGGTTCTTCCTAAAATCTTTTTCTGCAAGTAGATAAGCTAACACTATTGTCGAACTTCTGGAATAAATGATTTTGTTTTTCCTATAGGAGGTTGATCAAGGATGATCGTAGAGGTGTATCAGAGGCACTGAATGAAACAGTTTGTGTTCATAATGAATGTACAGGATTAACAGTAAGGACATTTCACTTCTGCAGTATAGACTCCTCTTTAAACATTCTGCTTAAATCTATTTTACTTGCATTTACAGATTGTGGGAAAGTATTACCTCAGAATTGATCCTGTTGGAGAGGGAGCTAAGTGGCGTCGATCATATGGTCAAGAGATCTATTCTCCATTCCTCTTAGCCTTTGCAGAGCAGGTGAAACTCAGGGCACTGATGCATTGAGGTTGTTAAATTATGTTCACCTATTCTCATGTTATTATAAACATTTTGCAGGATGGAGATCATTGGACAAAGTCCAATGGTACAAAATTTTCTGGGATGGATTCTTCTTATGTTTTACCTGACAACGTGGCAATTATAACTCTTCAGGTGTGGAACTTTCTTTGGTATTGAAGACTGTCTTAGGCATAAACATAAAATCAGTAAAAGTTAACTCCAGAGGCCTGTGTTTTTCAAGCAGATTGTTCAGTCTCAGTCTCTCAATTCAAAGCCAGAACTCATTGATTTTTGCCAAATAAGCTACCTTGCCATTAGTCTTTTTATAGTTCAGTACCTTATTCTTAAACTGCAGGAATTGGAGGACAGAAAGGTGCTACTTCGGTTGGCACACTTGTACGAGGTATGTACTGATCAGTTTATACTTCTTAAATTTCATATTCAGAGATCCCCCACCAGGGCCACCACTTTAGTTCCCATTTCAATTTCCAACTATTTCTTTGCTTTAAATACAAGATTGGAGAGGACAAAGATCTCTCGAATATGGCAAGAGTTGAGCTGAAAAGGGTCTTTCCTTTTAAGAAGGTAAGATAAAATGGCTGCTCAAAGATGACATTTTTAAGGCTAGTTAGCACCAGAAGTACATGATTATAAGTAAAGTTTCAATCTTGATTGAATTATCAGGTAAACAAGATCACAGAAACAAATTTATCTGCAAACCAAGAAAGAGCAGAAATGGAGAAGAAGAGACTGGTTTGGAAAGTAGAAGGAGATTCTGGGGAAGAGCCAGAGGTGGTGAGAGGAGGTCCTGTAGATCCAGAAACACTAATCGTTGAGCTTTCTCCAATGGAAATCCGTACCTTCCTCGTAGAATTTGCTTCTAAATAAGGTCCATGCAAGGCAATGCAGATTAGACATGGATTTGCCTCCACGTTGAGTACACCATTTCTTGTTTTGTTACAATGAAAAGACTAAGTTGGTCTAAATCCAATAAGTTCATCTGATTAAGTTAACATCTTGAACAGTTTATGAAATCGTCCAAGGAATTAAAACTTGGACTGGAATTGTTGGCTGTAGTATAATAAAGAATCATATAATTCATCCATCCAAGAACATCAATTCAGAAAGAAAACGATATAGACGTACAAAAGTTCCATAATCTCGTTATCAAACAAGAGCAAAACAAAAACAAGTTGTCTCTCTTCTCATCTTCTTGCATGCACTTCAATGTTTAAACCTTGGCCAATGCGCAAGTTTGACCTCCCAAAACTTAGCCACTCTCCAGGCTATAACATGGAAATCCATACATGGTGGCCTGTATTGTTGTTTCTGGTAACGACGATGCAGATTCTGTGCCTTGAATCCAAGTACATCACTTACAACACGACTCCCAGAATGGTTCCAGGGAAGATCGACAGTTCACTCGGTGCCTCGTGTTGGTTGATTGAAGACTGTTGATCAGTACTACGTTGGTTCCAACAAATCCATTCAGGTTCGCTCTTTTGTTCAGTCTCTTTAAAACCTCCATTAATGAAACTTGTCAATCTTCAGAGTGACTGATCAATTTTGAATGCGTTCTCCAGGGAACCTGTGTCCAAAATATACCGGATTCTCTGGTTCCTGCCTTGTTGGCTGATAAAAACTGCAAGTTTGTATGTGTTGAGCAGGTTTTTTCAACAGTTTTTTATTGAATCCAGAGTTTCTCAAAGATTTCATTGATAAGACAAACTATGAAAAGATTTCTTTTATCTACTTTACAGGAATTTTCCCAGCGCTGGTGGGGAGAACAGAACAGGAGAGTTCAAAATAAAGTCAGGAATCTTGTCAGATCGGATCAACTTTGAGCTAATATAGCATAAAACCCAGCTACACTTACTTTTCTCGATATTGTATAGTTTAGATTCTTCAGACATGGAGATATCAGATAGGTGCACGCATGATGAGGCAACAACACATTATCTAGACATGATTTATCAGACAACTTTGGGACATAGATTCATGTTAGAAATCTTTGTGTAATTTCTGTGAAATTCTCTCTTGAACTGAAGACAATGCTTGGCTTTGTTTTTGCATAAATGGAAGAGAGCAAGAAAGTAAAGAAGACACTCAAAGTTTACTTGGTTCAATAGCACAAAGTTATCTACGTCCAAGGGTCAAACTCACACACCAGACTATTATTTCTAAGATCAAGAAGGGAAAAATACAAGAGATTGGGTGTTTACAGAACACCTGCAAGAGTTCTATCAAACTCTCTAGTACCCACTGTAATGTACTCTAGCACTCTCAAATATTTCCTCACTTGAAAACAGAGAAATGTAAATTCTATAGACTTGTAAGTGTATATTGATGTTGTTCTGTTTTGCGTTGGAGCTTGGCTTGGCTATTTATAGTGTTTGCCTTTGACTGAGTCTATCAACTTGCTTGCCTTCCACGTGACTTTAATTAAAGATTGTTATCTTTAATTATCTTATTCTTTCACAAGCTTTTGACTGGGTCCATAAAAGTGCATGCTTTGTCCACGTGAGTCACTTGAAAAACCTTTAAATCAAATGCTGCGTTTTGACTTATTTAATTCTCCATGCTGTGTTTCATCTGGCTTATGAAGTGCTGAGTATTTCATCAATACGTCTACATTTTCTTCATTCACGTGTTTATGAAATGCAAGTGTTTTAGACAACACTTCAGTCAACTCATTAGAACATTCTCGACTCTCTCTCTCGTAGGCTTTAGTCACTTCTTTTCTTTCTTCTTCGACTCCTCATCTATATCCTTGATCTGCTTCGATTCAGTGTGGTTTTATGAAGAATTTCTTGTGATTCTTCACATTTTCCCCTCCTTCTTCATAAACCTTCACTCAATCTTTCGATTCGTGACCAATTTCTGAAATCCGAAACCCTAGAAAAAATTCGAAACCCTAATTTTTCCTTCTGGTGTTGTGCAATCGAGGGGTAAGTCCTTCCTCTTCTGTCAAGGTGCTTCATTTATCTGTAGAAACTCTCTACAGAAAATGAATTTCTTTATTGGAACAACTTTTGTCCCAAAATCTGACGGATTGTTTTCACCGTTTATCTTTTTCAGGTTAGACTCTCCTGCGTTGACCTTGTCTCTGATGAAGTGAAGTCGAACGTCTATATGTTTCGACCTCTCATGTAGGACTGGGTTCTTACTAAGGTAAATCGCACTCTGACTATCTGTGTGTATAGCTGCCTCTGTTGTTGGTACTTTGATTTCTGATAGTAGTCCCTTAAACCATATTAACTCCTTTAGGCCTTCTGTGATTGCGTAAAATTCTGCTTCTGTTGTAGATAGTGACACTATTGCTTATTGTTGCACTTTCCAGCTTACTGTGTTACCTGATAGTGTAAAATAGTATGCTGATAAAGATTTGCTTGTGTCCTTGTTTGCTTTATAATCTGCATCTACATAGCCATTTAAATTCACATGTTTATGCATTTCTAGGTTAGACTTAGAAAAACATAGACCATGGTTTAGGGTCCCTTTCAAATATCTAAGTACTATTTTAAAACCAGACCAATGTTCTGGACATGGATTAGACATGAATCTGCTAAGTAAGCTGATTGCATGTGCTAAGTCAGGTCTAGTACAGATCATAATATACATGATGCAACCGATGCCCACATCATAAGGATATTTTCGCATGTGTTCCCTCTCTACTTCTGTTGCTGGACACTTATCAGCTGTCAGCTGTAAGTGTGTAGCAATTGGAATAGGGCTAGGTTTGGAGTCTTCCATGTTGAACTTGCATAGGACTTTTCTAATGTAGTCCCTCTGTATCAACCATAGCTTCCCTTTAGCTTCATTCCTTATGATTCGCATTTCCAGTAGCTTCTTGGCTCTTCCTAGGTCTTTCATGTCAAAGTTCCTTTTCAAGGCTTCTTTCACTTCTTGTATTTTCTTCATCAGCTTTCCTGTGATGATTAAATCATCAACATACACCAGCATGTAGACCACTTCCTCTTTCTCCAAGTCTTTGTTGTATAGACAGTAATCATAGGCACTCCTTTTGAACCTTAGTTCTGTCACCACCACATGGAACTTCTTGTTCCATTGCCTAGGGGCTTGCTTCAGGCCATATAGTGATTTATCTAGCAAACATACATGATCTGATTTCTGCTTGTCTATGAAGCCAATAGGTTGCTTCATATAGATGGTTTCCTCTAGCCTTCCATATAGGAAAGCTGTCTTTAAATCCATCTGATATATTTCCCAATCATTCAATGTTGCTAGGGTCAAAATTATCCTTACTGTTTTAAACTTGACCACTGGAGAAAATATTTCCTTGTAATCTACACCTTCCCTTTGCCTAAAGCCTTTTGCAACTAGTCTTGCCTTGTAGGTTTTAGGATCAGCTTCTGTCACTCCATCCTTGAGTTTAAAATCCACTTACATTCAATCAATTTTGCATTAGGTGGCTTAGGAACTAGCTTCCAAGTCTCATTCTTCATTAGAGAAGAGTATTCACTTTGGCAAGCCTTCTTCCACTGATCTACATCAGTCCTAGTCATAGCCTCCTCATAGCTTTCTGGTGCTTCAAATTCTACAAATTCTGCAACTAAACAAACATATTCAACTAGGTTAGTGTCAAAATACCTTCTGTTAGGTATTACCTGCCTTGGTTCTCTATCTCTAACTAGTTGATAGTCTTGTAGAGGTGTTTGAGTTTTAGTTTCTGATTCTTCTTGTTCTGTTCCCTCCTGAGGGTTAGAACTGGAATCCTGTCTTTCTTCTACTGTTGCTGTAGGTTTTTCAGCAGCTGGTCCTGTTTCTCCTTCTTCATATGTGGAGGGTGGGACATAAAAGGGAGTCAAACTGTTGTTTGATCCCAGCTGCTGTAGGACACTTTCCTGAACCTGCATTCCTCCTGCTTTCTGCTTCAGCAGTGGGAATTCAGTTTCCCTGAACACTACATCTCTGCTTATTTGAGTCTTGTGAACTCCTGACTGTAGGATTAGAACTTTGTACCCTTTTGTGCCTTCAGGATATCCTAGAAACACTCCTTTTATGGCTCTAGGTTCTAACTTTCCTTCTGCTTGGTGGATGTTGTTCGTGAATCGCAAGTGCACGGTTGTCGAAGTGAGAAATAAATCGGTAAGAACCGAGTCGTGTCCACAGGGATTATGTGAAAATTTAATTCTACGCTAGCTAACGATATTTGAAATCTGGTTGGATGAAATTTTAGAAAATTAAAATTAATGTAAAGAATTTTTTTTCTTTTTTAAAACAAAATTTAACTCAAATAAATTTCTTAACAACTACCAAATTTAATGCGACCCAAAATAACTATGAATATGACAAATTTGTGCAGTAACTAATTAAGAAAAGATTTTAACAATTTACCAATTAAAAGTTTTAACAGCAAAAATGAATGACTTTCTCTTAGGGAATGATATTTTTGTCAACCTTCATATTAAATTGGCTATTTTTCACAACTGAAATATTCTACCCTTGTAGGTGAATTTTAAGAATAATTAATCCCCTTTTCTCAAAGATGAATTAATTTATCTACTATAGACGTCACTTAGTAATCTCTTACTTAAGTTTTTCCTCGAGTTTCTTAAGTTTCAAAACTTCAATTTTCACCTCTTAAGTTTCTTGGGTCTCCCAACTCACAAGCAAATCCTAGTCAAATTTTCCTTTTATCTTCTAGCAAAAATTCCCTTCTCCCAAAGGCGAATTAATACCAAGTCATTTTCTAATAGTCTAAAGGAATAACAAATAAATCCAAGGAAAAATCAACAAGCATATGAATATTCAATCATGGATTATAGCAAAATTTAATATTAAAGCATCATCAAAAATATCAAATCCCTAAGAGAAATTAAATTTCTAGCCACAAATCATCATGCCAAACAATCCACAATCAAAAACTCTGAACAAGCTCATGATGGAATCAATTAAAAATTAAGAACAAAGCTCCAAATGTACAGCAAAATAAAATGAACTCTTCCCTCTCCTTGCGTGGTTGCTTCTTTGGTGATGAATGGATGTTGCGTTGTTGGGCAAACGGAGGCTGAAATGTTGGTGAAGACTCTTGGTTGCGTCTTGATGAGGATTGAAGCTGCTGGAAAGATGAATGAAGGCTTGTATGAGTGAGAGGATGGAGGGCTATCTATATTGCTTGGATGTGTGTTGCTTTTGTTAAATGGAAACGAAAATATTGGCTGAAGTTTTTGTGAAGTTGTGAGGTCTAGAACTTAAATGATGAGAGAGAGCTGGTGGTAGAGATTGAGTGGAGGTTGAAGGCTGTTTGTTTTTGGTGGAGATATGAAGAGTGTTGTGTTATAGAGAGTTAATGAATGAAGGCTTAGAATGGGTGGCTTTTGGTGAGTGGCGTGATGTGTGTACGAGAGAGCTGGTGTGTAACATCCTACCCCCTGACAGGAAGGGTAAAAGAGTAAATTGTCATAGGATGAGATTGATAGGGATCAATTAGTATTATTCATACCTTATGTGACATATTTGTATTGTGCAAAATGACATTGTTGCACATGAAAATATTGTACATGCATACATTGACATTCCCGGTTTATTTTGGTTATAACTGTAATTGGTTGAGAATTTCGAGAATTATGGGTTATTAATCTTGAAAAAAATATTTGGAAAGTGTCAATAATGATTTTTCAATTTTGGAGAATTTTAGAAAATTTTCTAGAATTTTTCGGGGTTAAATCCCGGACTAGGAAAAATACTGGGTGACAGACCAATGTGTCAAGGGTAGTAGAAATTATGGATATGTGGCTATATGGGTATTGGACAAGTGTAAATTGTTGAAATTTGGGTTTAATTTAGTAATTGATGAAGATGAAATGAAGGCTTGACACATGGCATGATATTAGCCATGTATTTATTTAAGTAACTTTATGTTTGTCTTCTTTTAAGCTTAGTCACTCACACACCCACGACACTCTCTCATCTTGGAGGTTTTTGGTGATTTTTTCCCCATCTTCGTGCCTTCTCTTCTTCCCTTTCTTGGTGAGCTTTGATCACTCTAATTCCTTTGTTGTTGAACATCCTATACCTCTTCCACCTTGCTCTTCTTTCCATCAAAGAAATGGTTCACTTTCCAACCTTAAAGACGGTGATTTACGTGGGTAGTGGAGCAAGCTAGGTCTTGGGGTTTTCCTTGAAGAATTTGGAGATTTAGTGACTTAATTAGGTAAGTTTCATGTTTCATGTTATATGTATAGTTATTTGAAGCTAGTTTGATGAGAAGGTGAAGATTGAGTGATAATGGAGTATGTGATTAACTTGCTATTGTTTTGAGACTGTATGTTGAGTCTAAGTGAATGAATGAATGATCTAGTAACTTATTTCTTTTTCATTTAGATGCTTATACATGTGGAATTGGTATTAGAAGTGATAGGAGTTAAGTTGAAGATGAAAGCTGGAAAATGGATATTGAACCTATTGCAATGTTTTGATCATAACTCATTGTGTAGGTAAGCAAATGAGTTGCGGTTTGTGCCCAATTAAACTTGAGCTTGTTGGCTACAATTTTGTGTGAAATAGGTGTTGTTAAATTGTAACTCTAAAAGGTCGAAAAGTTGCATGGAAAGTTCCTGTTTTAGTGTCTGTGAACAGTAACCGAAACTATGACCAAAGTGTTTTGCTGATTTTTCTAAATTAATTGATATGGAATTTGGAAAAATTTTCTTCATGAAAGTTGAAGCATATTAAGTTAGCTTTCCATTCCCACTGATTTTTCTATTTTTCGAGATGTATATTGGGAGATATGAACTGTTTACTCTTGACTGGTTTTGAGCATTTTGTGGAAACCTAGACTAAGTGTGGATTTGGTGCACATTCTGATTAGTAGCAATTTTAGTGACTTCTGTGGATTGAATTAACTTGAGTGATCTTCTGAAGAGTTGTAGAGGAAACATTTATCTTGGAAAGGGTATATAGAATGTAATTTTTGGATGTCGTATTTGGGAAATATGATTTTGCAAAAACTGAACCTAAGCTAGGTCATGGATTGCTGATCATGGCAGAAACTTGTATAACAGTTTTGAATTGGTTACAGATGGAATTGGCTCTTAAGTTCTTCATGAAACTTGAAGTATGTGGTTTTATCTTTCCAATGATATAAGGTAGTGATTTTTTTTACTTGTGTACAGGGAGTTATGCTTGACAGAACATTACTGTCCAGATTTGGTGATTTCTGGGGCAGCATCATTGATTGAATTATTTGACCTAGTTAACAATTGAATTTGATTTTGGGTTGTTCATAAAAGTTGTTGATAACATTGGGATATTTCTGAGCGTAATTATTGTGTAATTTTTAGACTAAGGAATTCAAAGTTAAGGATTTTATAAGCTATTGCATTGTTTGGCATGTTGGAGAAAGTTTTCCAGATCCGTTATGGGAGTAATGTAAGTCGACTTATATCTTCAGTAAGTCGACTTATGCATGCACAAGTAGAGTAAGTCGACTTGTATTCTCAAATAAGTCGACTTGTACTGACCTTTTTCCATTCTTTTGCTTATAACTTGTCCGTCTGACGTTCGATTGATCCGATTCTTGAGGCATCGGATTCGTGAGACATTGAATTTCATTTCATGGGAAATTGGGAAAATTTTGGATTAGGGCTGGGAATGCCATAAACATGCATTGTATACGTTTAAATGGTTTCATGTGCATTGTTTGATATTTCTAACTATACAGTTGGTAATGTGTGCTCATTCTAATTGTTATAGAGGCACAGTTGGAACGTCATTCTACGGACGTTGCAGAGACTTCCCGACATTAGCTCGGAAGTTATTAGGTGAGTAACCTAGATGGTTCCTCGATTAGTAAGTGTTTATAATTCTGCACTTATAACTCTGTGGAGAATAATTGTGGGACGATTGTGTTTGTTTATGCCTGGATTGCGGACCAGAGGTCCGATGGATTGGGAGATTCTGACATAAAAGTGCTATATGTGATTTCATGGGATTACTTGTGAATGACTTGTGTGAATATGTTGAATTGGGATCAGTTATGATGTTGATTTTGTTTTATTTGGACATATGCATTTCATGCATAACCGCATGATCGAGAATTTGATTGTGACAGAAAGCGACCAACAAGAGCTTAAAGCTCAACGTGATTGGGCCTCGAGCCCATTAGTGATTCGTGAGCCTAAGGCTCACCATTTAATGCGCCTTAATGGGACAGCTTTTAGCGCCGTCACAACAACGTAATAAATTGGAAAAGCGTCGACACGCATTTCATGTGCATTTGAATCGGTTCCTTTGAGTGATATAGTAATCATGTGATACTTCTGAATGTGTTTTGGTGAAATAACTGTGTGTATCTGTGTTATACCTGTGTATATGCATGAATTGGGTGAACCATCGATGATGATTCCTCACTGAGTTCACAAACTCACCCAAAATTGCAAATTATTTTTCAGGACCGAGAGAGTAGACTCATAGCTCCAGAGAGACTTTTCCTGCCGTGTAGATTGAGTTGGCAAGAGAAGTCATGGCACACAGGTCGGTCAGCTGGCACTTTTTGAGGGATGACCTAGCTAGGTTTATGTTCGATTTTTTTCTTTTGGACTAATGTACAGAAAATAACAGTTGTGTAATTTACTGCTTTGAGGTTATGAAATGAGAAATTTATGGTTTCAAAAATTAGTGAATTTCATATTAATGCTTTATGATTTTTGATGCCATGTGGAGTGTTAGAGATGCTCCGTAGCGCAACCTTATCATAGGGTGTGTATCGGAATTGACCCACGGGCGTCCCGGTACATATCCTATGGTAAGGGGGTGCTACATGGTGAATGTTTGGTGGCTAGTGCTGCTTATTTAGAAAATGGAGGCTGTAAGCATTGAAAATGGGTGAAAGTGGATGGAGCTTGTTGTCTTATGCGTGGATGGAGAGGAAGTTTGGTGGCTGCTTTGTCTTGTCAAGAATGGAGAGCATTTTTTTCTTGCTTTGGAGGCTGTCTTGTTGTGCATAATTTGTGGGCTGCTACTTGCTTGAAATGCATGGTGTGCTGGTCAATAAAAGCTGCATTGTCTTGAATAAAATGGAGGCAATCCTTTGTTTTGTCTTGGATGCTAGTTGTGGAATGGACTTTTCAAGGTAAATTTCGACAATGTATAAAAGTTAAATGGTGATGACTTAGGAGCTCAAATTTTATCAGTCTCTTCGTCTTTGAGTTAGCTTCGATATGAGACTTGAATCACGGGATTTCGACATCTGAGTCAAAAGTTATGGCCGAAACATCATCGATAGGTCATTCTGGCGCTCCAACATATGACGTGAAATTTCGTTAATTTATTGCTCTTGAATTCCAACTCCAAAAAATCTGCAATTGGTCCCAAAAATCCATCAATAAGTCAAGAATTTATGTATGAAATTTCATAATTTTTGGCTTAACCAATCTCAAGATAAAAATCCCACAATGACTAGAGGTCAAGTCTGCCGGAAACTCAAAAATAGTACAATTCAAGTCTATTTGTATCATTTATGCATTTTACGTCAATGGACCTCAAATAATGCTAAAACATGATAAACCAGCCATAGATGAATATAAAATGAATGTAAAAGACTATGAATTAAGTCCTAAACATATATAAAAATATGAGCGTATCAAATTCCCCCACACTTAGCTCATGCTTGTCCGCAAATAAGAAAAAGAACAGAAAATAGAACTACATAA
This sequence comes from Erythroxylum novogranatense, assembly GCA_029891385.1. Lineage (NCBI taxonomy): Eukaryota > Viridiplantae > Streptophyta > Magnoliopsida > Malpighiales > Erythroxylaceae > Erythroxylum > Erythroxylum novogranatense. The sequence goes on along the minus strand of CM057233.1, from coordinate 87,352,756 downwards.
AACCTAAAAAAAATGTAGAAAAACAAAAACATGCAATGTGAAGAAAAATACTTAAGTATGCAACATTCAATTCAAATCCCCAACCATATCAATTAATTCGAGTATGATAACTAGAACTTGGTTTACCACGATCAACACATAAAATCAATGAACTCAGTTTCTATGTAACAGTTGAACTAATCTACCATAATAGAGTTAGAGGAAATCTATGCCATATCGAAATAATAAGTCTTCTCATTGATATACACTCCAACACTCAAATTGTTTAGGCTCAAATGTGTAACTCTCAAAATTCGAACAATGAATACATTTTACCATATGCTTGCTTTTCAATCTTGACAATACTATCAAAGTGCGCATATACTATACACAAATCAAAAGGTCTTTAAAATGGTTGTAATGGAGCTTGGCTAAAGGTGAGGTAAAAGAAAGATAAGAGAAGGCTAAAGCAAAGGTAATAGAGCTGAACGGAATATCATAGAACTCATGTACATGTATACATCCAGACACATAATTCTGCAAATTAAACACAAACAACTCCACTTCTTTTCATTCCATTTGGATTTCCCATAGACAAGTAAAAAATTCAAAACACTTGGGAAACATTTTTTTCTTTTTTTTTTTCTTAATGCAGAAACTCTTTCGCTTCTTTTTTTATTTTTGATGTTTTTCTTTGTAGTCAAACATTCGGATTACTACCACGTCATCATATGTCAACCAACTCACATCTTCAACTTTGCCAAATAGATGCTCTACTAACCTTGTCCATAGGGTATAGAGTATAAAAATGAGATCAAAGCTAAATTAATAATGTAGAAAGCAAGCAAAAGGATAAAAGCTCAAAGGGACTTTCTAATGGAAATCATGCTTTAGGTTGGCTTTTTAAGTTCAAGTGGTTTAACCTAGATGCCTTTATCATGTTCATACAAGCATGCTAAGTCAAGATATTAAGCAAGTTCTAGAGAATTATACCGTTAAAAGAATGCACACAACAAAAAATAATGTTGAAGGCACAATAGCTCACATAGGTCATTTATTAAGTCAATACAACATAGTTTCAAGGTCACTATACTATCTAGAAAACTCAAGTGTTACATTAAAACTCATTCATCAAGTTTATACATTTATCGTTATTAAACAAATCTCACGCATAATACCCGAACTCATTCAATGATTGGGAATCTTAAAGAAAGCTAACACACTTAAGATGCAAGAAAAAAAATATTGGTGTAATTGTCGAAATTTTTTTTTCAATTTTTTATGTTGTTTTTTTTTATGTTTTTTCCAATTTTTTTAAAAGTGTTTTTTTAAATTTATGGTTTTAATGTAAAACATGCAAATGTAAAACATGCAACTAACATGAAATTTGTCTTAAGTTCAAGCAAGAGCAAAAAGGTGCCCCATTTGCCCCTCACAATACAGCACAAATCCAAATAACCTAGAACAAACTAAAGCCTCCCCCCACACTTAAACACAACATTGTCCTCAATGTTTAAAAGATAATAAGAATAATAAGGAACTGAGAACATGAGAACTCCCTGGAGGGTAAAAGGCTCAGCAACTTGAAATCATAATTCACAGCTCCAATCTTGCATTCCTAACAAAGCAGATAAAAGTAAATTAGATACTCAAATGCAAGCAATAAAAAGAAATTGAAACAACACATAACTAAAATGAAAGGATAAGATTGGGGTGCCTCCCAATAGGTGCTAAGTTTAACGTCGATAGCTCGATGTAGCCATTTGATCACAAATCCTTGAGTGAAATGCTTGAAATGTTTCTCAACTCTTGACCATAATAATGCTTTAATCTTTGCCCATTCACTTTGAAATTTCTTCCATCACTTCCCTCAACTTCAATCGCTTCAAAAGGGGTAACATTCTTCACAACAAAGGGCCCCGACCATCTAGAGCGCAATTTACCTGGAAAAAGCTTCAATCTCGAGTTGAAAAGTAAAACTCTCTCCTGGAGTAAATTCTTTCCTCATGATGTGTTGGGCATGCCATTTCTTAGTCTTCTTCTTGTAGATTTTGGAGTTCTCATATGCTTCATTTCGAAATTCTTCCAATTCACACAACTGAAAGACCGATTTTCAACCGATTTTTGCCAATCAAGATTTAACTTCCTAACTGCCCAATAAGCTTTGTGTTCCAACTCTACCGAAAGATGACAAGCTTTTCCAAAAACCAAACGATATGGAGACATGCCAATTGGGGTTTTGAAAGCTGTCCTATATGCCCAAAGAGCATCATCAAGCTTGAGAGCCCAGTCTTTCCGGTTAGGGTTCACCGTCTTCTCAAGAATGTCCTTGATCTCTCGATTTGAAATTTCAGCTTGGCCATTTGACTGTGGGTGGTAAGGTAAAGCAACCTTATGTCGAACTCCATATTTGGTTAAAAGATTACCCATAAGCTTGTTGCAAAAGTGGGTACCTTCATCACTAATAATAGCCCTTGGAGTGCCAAATCTTGTGAAAATATTTTTCTTGAGAAATCTGAGAACAACTTTGGCATCATTTGTTGGTGAAGCTATGGCTTCAACCCATTTTGAAACATAGTCCACTGCCAAAAGGATATAGGATTGTCCACAAGATTTTGGGAATGGTCCCATGAAATCAATACCCCACAAATCGAAGAGTTCTACCTCAAAAATGTTGGTCAAAGGAAGCTCATGACTTCGTGAGATGTTACCCATTTGTTGACATCGGTCACACGTCTTAGTGAAAGCATAACTGTCCTTATGAAGTGTAGGCCAATAGAAACCAGATTGAAGAACTTTTACTGCTGTTCTTGTTGGGCCAAAGTGACCTCCATATGGTGATGAATGACAATGCTCTAGAATTGCTAAGACTTCATCTTCTGGGATACATTTTCGAATCACTTGATCAGGACCTCTCTTGAACAGTAAAGGATGTCTCTTGAACAGTAAAGGCTCATCCCATAGACAACTTTTCGCATCAAATATGAACTTTTTCTGTTAGACCCCAATTTTTTTTAATGATGATATTAAGCATGAATTGTGATAATTGTGGTTTTATGCCTTAGTTTGAGTAAATTGGGAGTATTAGTGCATAAATTCGGTTTATTTGAGCCTAATTCGTTATGATGTGGTTTTACATGGAGATTATAGGGTAAAAGTGTGTAAGGGCATTTTAGGAAGATTGCTTAGGTTTGAATGGGTTTAGGCTTGTAAAGAGGGGTAAGTTGGTCTTTGTCTCATGCCTTAGGTTAAGAGAAAAGAAAAGAAGAAGAGGAAAAGAAAGAAAGAAATAGAAGAGAAAAGAAAGGGAATAGTGCCGTCAGTGAAGGAAGAGGAGAAGAAGAAAGAGTTTTGCGATTTCAGCATTTTTCGGTAGATTAAAGACGTTTCCTGGTAAGTTTAAGTTGGATCTAACTTGTTATGGTTAGCTTTAAACTTAGATATGTTGGATATGTAGCAGAATCGACGATTTAGGGTTTTTTGGGTGAAAAGATGGGTAGATCCTTGGGTTGATGCATTTATGCTTGATTTTTGAGTTGCTAATGGGTTAGAAATGTAGCTTGAGACTTGATCTAAGACTTATGTGTGTTGCATTTGAGTTTTGGGAAGAAATGGAAGTCAGAAAATGCAGAAATCAGGGGTTCGGAGTCGAACTCCGACCCGCACGTCGCGACGTACGCAAGAGCACGCCGCGGCGTGCGGTGGATTGGTGACACGCCGCATGCACCATGTGCTCGTCGCGACGTGCACGAAGAGACGTGCACGCCATGACAAGACGGTGTGCACGCCAAGCGCTGGGTGATGAGCACGCCGTGGCGCACACTTTGGTGAGATTTTTACATTTTTGGGGATATCTTTTGGTGTAGATGTCCGATTGAGGTGATTTTGGATTCACAGATCTAGAAATAAAGGATCGCGAGTTGTATGAAGAAGGAAGTTCGAATTGATTTCAAGGGTTCGGATTTTAGATGGAAGTCGCAGATAGACCTTTAATGCTTTATTTTGATTGTCACGCTTTATGGAATATTTGCTTTGGATATTAATTAAATGAGAACTTAGTTTATTATAGGGAACTGTTGATTTGACCCAATCGCAAAGAGGAAGGACAGCAGTGAGTCCGATACTCAGCGATACTAGGTGGGTAATATGTTTATGGTTATTGTGTATATGGGAAAATGCCTGTGTATGCTTGCTTGCTTGCATGATATGATCTGAAATATTGAAATTTGCATTTATGATTATGCATGGCTTGTTAAGCCTTATGGCAATTTGCACATATGAAAAGAATGAGAACTTCGAAAGCTTTGCTAAAATGCCTTGAGCATGAATCGAATGGATTATGTGATTTGTTTGGGTAAGAGAGTTACGGATGGAGTCACGTGCACGTTGATAGTAAAGCCTTCTCTCGGCTGCTCGCTTGTGACAACGAGATCCTTGAGAAATCGAACTCGGATAGTTTACGGATTTACCTTTGGTTTATCCGGATCATTTACGGAACTCTCGAGCCAATTGATTGTGCATACACGATGGACTTGTTGAGCATAACACATGATTGCTATGACTGACTTGTTGCATAAGAATTGTTATGTTGAGAAATAGAAATTGCATGACCTATGTTTATATGAATGTGAATAAATTGATGAATTGTGATTTGCTAGTGATATATGTATATTGCTTGATTGTGTGGCTCGTTGCCAATGGCTATAAACATATATGCCACTGAGCTTCACAGCTCACTCCATTACTCTCCCCTCCTCAGGTGCAGATCAAGACGATTGTCGACCTTGCAAGGCATCGGAAACGTCAAGCTAGTTAGGAGCCTTGTCTTAAGTTAGTACTTTGGTTAACCCACCAGCATTTCATCATGGAGCATACTTTTGTATTTTGGGATTAAAGTTCATTTTGTATTATGTTATATGTCGAGAATACCTGTTGAATTCCTTCGAATGATAATGAAATATGTTTTATGAATTTGAGATGATTAATGCATATTTAGAATGCATGTGTAGAATATGTATATGTATGAGTATATGTATTGTTATACGAATCGAATGGTTCCTTGTATGGATGTTGGGATCGGGTTCGAAGGTATATGGGGCGCCCGTCGCAGGCGCGACTCGAGGGGCTGCCCTGGGGAATCGGGGATCCGGGGCCCGGGCCCAATATGTTTGGTATTAGAGCGCCTAGGTTTGGTGTCCTTGGCTTAGAATGCATATAGGACGACTTGTTTGATCTATGATTATTTGTTGCATTAATTGATTGTATTAAGTGACATGCATATCATGCATACATGTAGATTGACCTATAGCTAACCCTTAGTTTTTACCTTTGAAGGAGTACGATGCCACCTCGTAGAAGGACACGAGGAATTATGCAAGGATCTGCTGCACCTGACTCTCCGACTAGGGAAGAGAGGATCGATGAGTCAAGAGTCTGTGGAATGCCGAGGCTTCGTAGGCTAGGTAGTGAGCCTGCTTTGTCGCCGACTCAGAGTCGCCAGCCCACAGAGCAAGTGCCTCCTTGGATCCGAGGTTATTCTGTGCCTTACTCGAGCATTCATGCAAAGCTATGGGTCGATGCCACACCTTCCTGCTTCAGCCCATTCTGAAGGGAGACGGTTTGACCGGTTGAGGAAGTATGGAGCAGTGGATTTCTTTGGGACATCCGATCCCGAGGAAGCCGAGACATGGTTGCGGAAGACTGAGAGAGTGCTAGACTAGATGGAGTGTGAGGATGACGAGAGGGTCATCTATGCTGCGAGTTTGCTTCAGGGAGATGCTCTTCACTGGTGGGAGACTGTGCGAGGGAGCCAGATGAGGCCAGTAGGGTTGGCATGGCAGGACTTCCTTGTGGCTTTCAGGAAGAAGTATCTGTCAGAGGTCTATGTTCAACAAAAGCAAAGGGAGTTCCTCAGTTTGACTCAGAGGGATATGACAGTTAGCGAGTATGAGCGCCGGTTTACATAGCTATCCCGGTATGCTTCAGATCTGATACTGAGTGAGGCTGCTAGATGTCGCCGGTTTGAGTCAGGTCTGCACTTAGCAATCAGAGAGAAGGTGATTGTGCAGATTTTTTGCGACTTCCAAAGAGTTGGTCGAGGCTCTCATGAGTGGAAAATATAGAAAATATCAAGAGTCTTGTGAACAAAAGAGAAAGGCGGAGAGCGCCCAGAGAGGAGGTAGCACTAGTACTCCTATGCTGACGAGTGCTAGGAGCTTCCGACCAAATGTAAGAGAGGAGCATGGTGCGAGCCACCAAGGCCGATGAGGACTTCTATTGTTTCTCACCAAGCTTCAACGGTGGGTGGCGGTAGAAGGGGAGATGGGGATAGATCGTTCGTCCCGAAGTGTGAGCACTGCGGGAGAGCTCATAGAGGAGAGTGCTTCAGATTGACAGGAGCTTGTTTCAACTGTGGGGAGAAGGGACACATTGCCAGAGAGTGTCCTCAGCCTCCACGACAAGAGAGAGGCCAGATGCAAGCTCCGAGGAGGACAGAGACTATGGGACAGAGAACTGCTACAGAAGTGGGCAGTTCAGATGCGGCTAAGAGGGTGAATCTTCCGGGGAGACCGAGAGGGCAGGCACCGGCTAGGGTGTTCATGATGACTATGGAGGATGCCGAGGCGCACTGATGTTGTCACAGTGCAGTGCAGCTTATTTTACGATGCCGTGATTGTGTTGATTGATTCGGTTCTACTCATTCGCTTGTTTCTCGAGTAGACCGTGTGTGATATGATTGTGAGCCCTTTGGATACTCCGCTGATGGTGAGTACTCCAATCGGTCAGTACATTGTGATTAGTCAAGTATATAGAGGTTGTGAGATTCGCATTGGTGGAGAACTTCTAGTGGTCGATTTGATGCCACTGAAGATGAGTGGTTTAGATGTGATTTTAGGCATGGATACATTGGAAAAGTACAATGCCAGTTTGGATTGTAAACAGAAGACAGTGGAGTTTGAATTGGATAGTGGAAAGAGAGTGGTGTTTACTGGGGACAGGAAAGCAAGTCCGCCCAGAATTATTTCAGCATTGACAGCGGAGAGGATGATGAGTAAAGGTTGTGAGGCATTTTTGGCTTATGTGATAGACTCCAGAGCTGATAGAGGGAAGCTGGAGGATATTCCAGTAGTCAGGAAATTCTCGGACGTCTTTTCCGAGGAATTGCAAGGACTACCGCCAGCTAGGGAAATTGAGTTTCCCATTGAGCTTTTGTCAGGTACAAGGTCGATTTCGATTCTGCCTTATCGGATGGCTCCGGCGGAATTGAAAGAGCTTAAGGAGCAATTGGAGGAGTTGTTGGAGAAGGGGTATATTCGACCGAGTTCTTCGCCTTGGGGAGCTCCGGTCCTATTTGTGAAAAAGAAGGATAGATCATTGAGGATGTGTGTTGACTACAGAAAGCTGAATCAAGTTACTGTGAAGAACAAGTATCCGCTTCCTAGCATTGATGATCTGTTTGATCAATTGCAAGGGGCGAGAGTCTTCTCGAAGATAGACTTGAGATCGGGTTATCATCAGTTGAGGATTAAGGAGTCGGATGTGCCGAAGTCTGCTTTTAGGACTCGGTATGGGCACTTTGAATTCTTGGTGATGCCTTTTGGATTGACGAATGCTCCTGCAGCATTTATGGATTTGATGAATCGGGTATTTAAGCCATTCTTGGACCAATTTATCATTGTCTTCATTGATGATATCTTGGTGTATTCCAAGAGTGATGAGCAGCATGACAAACATTTGAGGATGGCTTTGGAGACTTTGAGGAGGCATGAGCTTTATGCCAAATTCGATAAATGCGAGTTTTGGCTGCGGGAAGTTTCATTTCTTGGACACGTGATCTCAGAGTAAGGAGTTCATGTAGATCCGAAGAAGATAGAAGCGGTTGTGAATTGGGAAGCACCAAAGAATGTGGCAGAAGTGAGAAGCTTTCTGGGTTTAGCAGGTTATTACAGGAGATTCGTGGAGGGATTCTCCATGATAGCCGCTCCGATGAAGAAGTTACTGAGGAAGAACCAGAAGTTTGTTTGGAGTGAGGAGTGTCAGAAGAGCTTTGAGGAGCTCTGCCAGATCGACGAAAGTGCCCGATTCGATTTTGCCTTCGGGAGATGAAGGTTATTCGATATACAGTGACGCTTCGAGGAAGGGTCTTGGATGCGTTTTGATGCAGGGAGATCGGGTGATAGCTTATGCTTCGAGGCAGTTGAAGCCTTATGAGCTGAATTACCCGACGCATGATTTAGAGTTAGCAGCGGTGATCTTTGCCTTGAAGATTTGGAGGCATTATTTGTATGGAGTTCAGACTCGAATCTTCACTGATCATAAGAGTCTCAAGTATTTGCTGAGTCAGAAGGAATTGAATCTGAGCGCGGAGGTGGTTGGAGTTACTCAAGGACTATGATCCATTGATTGAGTATCATCGGGCAAGGCCAATGTTGTGGCGGATGCCTTGAGCAGGAAGTCGTCGATTGCTCATGTTCGATCAGTTTATCTTCCTTTATTGGAAGAGATGGCTAAGCTTAAGATAAGCTTGAAGCAGGAGGAGTCGGAGTGCCTTCTAGCTAACTTTCGAGTGAGGCCGATTCTCAGGGAAAAGGTTAGGGAATTGTAGGCTCAAGATGCAGATTTGAGCAAGCTTCGGGATGAGATTCGGAATGGCAGAGTTTCTGAGATAGATGTGCAGGATGATGGGCTTATGACAGTAGGGAGCAGATTGTGTATTCCTGATGTGCAGGAAGTTAAGGATCAGATTATGGATGAGGCACACAATGCGCCTTATGCCATGCATCCAGGTAGCACCAGGATGTATCGAGATCTGAGAGAGCAGTTTTGGTGGAAAGGCATGAAAAAGGATATAGCAAAGTTCATCAGTAAGTGTCTAGTGTGTCAGCAAGTCAAGGCTGAACACCAGGCACCTTCGGGCAAGTTGAGGCCGTTGCCTATTCCGGAGTGGAAGTGGCAACGAGTGACGATGGACTTTTTGATGGGTTTGCCTAGGACCAGCAGAAGGCATGATGCCATTTGGGTGATTGTTGATCGGTTGACCAAGTCAGCCCACTTTTTGATGATTAGACAGACTGATTCTTTGCATGTGTTGGCAAAGAAGTATATTGATGAGATAGTGAGGTTGCATGGGATTCCAAATTCGATTGTGTCTGATAGGGACCCTCGGTTTACTTCGAGTTTTTGGGGCAGTTTGCAGGAAGCTTTGGGGACTAAGCTGAATTTTAGTATGGCTTTTCACCCTCAGACGGATGGTCAATCTGAGAGGACCATTCGGACTCTTGAGGGGATGCTTCGGGCTTGTGTGATGGATTTCAGAGGAGCTTGGGATGAGTATATGTCGTTGGTCGAATTTGCTTATAATAATTCGTACCATTTGAGCATTCAGATGGCTCCATATGAGGCTTTGTATGGTAAGAGGTGTAGGACTCCGATCTGTTGAGACGAAGAAGGAGAGAGGCAATTAGAAGGACCAGAATTGATTCAGACAACCGTTGAGAAAATCAATTTGGTTAAGCAGCGGCTTAAGGCAGCACAGGATAGGATGAAGAGTTATGTTGATGCTCACTGAAAGGAGATGGAGTATGAAGTCGGTGAGAAAGTGTTCCTTAAGACGTCTCCTTGGAAAGGAGTATTGAGGTTCGGCAAGAAGGGTAAGTTGAATCCGAAGTATGTGGATCCTTATGAGATCCTTGAGAGGATTGGCCCACTCGCCTACAGGTTGGCGTTACCTCCGGAGTTATCGCAGATCCACGATGTCTTCCATGTGTCTATGTTGAGGAGGTATAGATCGGATCCTTCTCACATCATTCAGACTAGTGAGGTTCAAATTGAGGATGATCTGAGTTATGAAGAGCTTCCAGTGGAAATTCTGGATACCAAGGAAAAGGTCCTCAGGAACAAGACGGTTCAGCTAGTCAAGGTCTTGTAGAGGAATCATTCGGTAGAGGAGGCTACTTGGGAGCCATTGGAAGCCATGCGGAAGAAGTATCCGCATCTCTTCAATGATTCAGGTAAATTTCGAGGACGAAATTTCTTTTAAGAGGGGGAGAAATGTTAGACCCCAAATTTTTTTTTATGATGATATTAAGCATGAATTGTGATAATTGTAGTTTTATGCCTTAGTTTGAGTAAATTGGGAGTATTAGTGCATAAATTCGGTTTATTTGAGCCTAATTCGTTATGATGTGATCTTACATGGAGATTATAGGGTAAAAGTGTGTAAGGGCATTTTAGGAAGATTGCTTAGGTTTGAATGGGTTTAGGCTTGTAAAGAGGGGTAAGTTGGTCTTTGTCCCATGCCTTAGGTTAAGAGAAAAGAAAAGAAGAAGAGGAAAAGAAAGAAAGAAATAGAAGAGAAAAGAAAGGCAATAGTGCCGTCGGTGAAGGAAGAGGAGAAGAAGAAAGAGTTTTGCGATTTCAGCATTTTTCCGTAGATTAAAGACGTTTCCTGGTAAGTTTAAGTTGGATCTAACTTGTTATGGTTAGCTTTAAACTTAGATATGTTGGACATGTAGCAGAATCGACGATTTAGGGTTTTTTGGGTGAAAAGATGGGTAGATCCTTGGGTTGATGCATTTATGCTTGATTTTTGAGTTGTTAATGGGTTAGAAATGTAGCTTGAGACTTGATATAAGACTTATGTGTGTTGCATTTGATTTTTGGAAAGAAATGGAAGTCGAAAAATGCAGAAATCAGGGGTTCGGAGTCGAAGCTCCGACCTGCACGTCGCGGCGTGCGGTGGATTGGTGACACGCCGAGTGCACCACGTGCTCGTCGCGGCGTGCACGAAGAGACGTGCACGCCACGGCGCACGGGTGTGCACGCCGCGGCGTGCGGGTGATGAGCACGCCGCGGCGAGCGTTCCTTCGCCGCGGCGAGCCCCCCTGTTTCCGAAAGTGAGATTTTTACATTTTTGGGGATATCTTTTGGTGTAGATGTCCGATTGAGGTGATTTTGGATTTGTTGTGATCTAGAAATAAAGGACTGCGAGTTGTATGAAGAAGGGAAGTTCAGAATTGGTTTCGAAGGGTTCGGGATTTTAGATGGAAGTCGCAGATAGACCTTTAATGCTTTATTTTGATTGTCACACTTTATGGAATATTTGCTTTGGATATTAATTAAATGAGAACTTGGTTTATTATAGAGAACCAAGCTGATTTGACCCAATCGCAAGAGGAAGGACAGCAGTGAGTCTGATACTCAAGCGATACTAGGTGGGTAATATGTTTATGGTTATTGTGTATATGGGCAAAATGCCTTGTGTATGCTTGCTTGCTTGCATGATATGATCTGAAATATTGAAATTTGCATTTATGATTATGCATGGCTTGTTAAACCTTATGGCAATTTGCACATATGAAAAGAATGAGAACTTCGAAAGCTTTGCTAAAATGCCTTGAGCATGAATCGAATGGATTATGTGATTTGTTTGGGTAAGAGAGTTACGGATGGAGTCACGTGCACGTTGATAGTAAAGCCTTCTCCCGGCTGCCCGCTTGTGACAACGAGATCCTTGAGAAATCGAACTCGGATAGTTTACGGATTTACCTTTGGTTTATCCGGATCATTTACGGAACTCTCGAGCCAATTGATTGTGCATACACGACGGACTTGTTGAGCATAACACATGATTGCTATGACTGACTTGTTGCATAAGAATTGTTATGTTGAGAAATAGAAATTGCATGACCTATGTTTATATGAATGTGAATAAATTGATGAATTGTGATTTGCTAGTGATATATGTATATTGCTTGATTGTGTGGCTCGTTGCCAATGGCTATAAACGTATATGCCACTGAGCTTCATATCTCACCCCATTACTCTCCCCTCCTCAGGTGCAGATCGAGACGATTGTCGACCTTGCAAGGCATCGGAAACGTCAAGCTAGTTAGGAGCCTTGTCTTAAGTTAGTACTTTGGTTAGCCCACCAGCATTTCATCATGGAGCATACTTTTGTATTTTGGGATTAAAGTTCATTTTGTATTATGTTATATGTCGAGAATACCTGTTGAATTCCTTCTAATGATAATGACATATGTTTTATGAATTTGAGATTATTAATGCATATTTAGAATGCATGTGTAGAATATGTATATGTATTGTTATACGAATCGAATGGTTCCTTGTATGGATGTTGGGATCGGGTCCGAAGGTATATAGAGCGCCCGTCGCAGGCGCGACCCGAGGGGCTGCCCTCGGGAATCGGGGATCCGGGGCCCGGGCCCAACATTTTCTTTTGGGATGGATTTAAATCCGGAGGAATCAAACCTGTAGCTAAATAATTCACCACATAGGCAAACCATGGAAGCTTTTCATTGACTCTAAATAATTGCTCATCTGCGAAAGTCTCTTGAATAGGTGTTGGTGGCTTTGATTCCTCAAGCTCTAATCGAGATAGATGGTCAGCAACTGCATTTTCTGTCCCCTTTTTGTCCTTGATCTCCACATCAAACTCTTGCAAAAGCAACACCCATCGAATGAGTCGTGGCTTGGCATCTTTCTTTGCAAACAAATATCGGATTGCTGCATGATCTGTGAAAACAACAACTTTGGATCCAATGATATATGACCGAAATTTGTCCAAAGCAAACACAACTGCCAACATTTCCTTCTCTCGTAGTAGTGTAATTTTTCCGGCATCATCCAAAGTCCTACCGAGTAGTAGATAACCCCAACACTTTCTCTCGCCTTTGGCCCAAAGTCGCTCCCATCGCGAAGTCACCGATCACACATAATTTCAAACGGTTGTTGCCAATCAGGTGTGATCATCACGGGAGCTGAAATCAACTTTTTCTTGATCAACTCAAAAGCTTGCAAACATTTCTCATTGAACTCAAATTTCACGTCCTTTTTCAAAAGATTGCAAAGGGGTTTGGCGATCTTGGAGAAATCTTTGATGAATCTCCGGTAAAATCCTGCATGTCCAAGGAAACTACGAATACCCTTTACATTTGTTGGTGGAGGAAGCTTTTCAATAGCTGCTGTTTTGACTCGGTCCACTTCAATGCCATGGGCAGATACTTTGTGACCTAACACAATTCCTTCTCTCACTATAAAATGACATTTCTCTCAATTTAGTACCAAGTTGATATCCTGACATCTTTTCAACACTAGAGACAAATTATGTAAGCATTTATCAAATGAATCACCAAAAACAGAAAAATCATCCATAAAGACTTCCATGAAATTCTCAACCATATCTAAAAGATAGCCATCATACAACGCTGAAATGTAGCAGGAGCATTACAAAGACCAAAAGGCATACGCCTAAATGCAAATGTGCCAAAATGACAAGTAAATGTGGTCTTTTCTTGATCTTCAGGTGCTATGGATATTTGGTTATATCCCGAATAACCATCTAGAAAGCAGTAAAATGCATGTCCAGCAAGTATATCCAACATCTGATCTATGAAGGGCAAAGGAAAATGGTCCTTTCTAGTGGCTTTGTTCAACTTCCTATGATCCATGCAAACTCTCCATCCAGTGATTGTCCTAGTGAAAATAGTCTCATTGTTAGCATCTTTAACTACAGTAAATCCACTTTTTTTAGGAACAACCTAAGTAGGACTAACCCATGGACTATCAGAAATTGAGTAAATGATTCTAGCTTTAAGTCACTTCTGAATTTTATTCCTAACCACTTCCTTCATTGCTGGGTTCAATCTTCTTTGGGGTTCAATGCTAGGTGTGAATGATTCCTTCATCAAAATTTTATGCATTACAATAGAAGGACTAATTCCTTTAATGTCTGAAATTGACCAACCTAATGCATTTTTTAACTCCCTTAACACCCTAAGCAATTTTTCTTCTTCTAAATGAGACAATGAAGATGAAATAATGACAGGAAAAGTTTGATTAGCACCCAAGAATGCATATTTCAAATTTTCAGGCAAGGGTTTCAAATCAATCGATGGGTGCACATCTTTTACATCGCCAACATCATCAACATTAGTCACACAGAACAGAGGCTCGGTTTGTTCAAAATTTTTCAAGCATTCAAAAGAATCCAAAACCTTCATCAAAGATGCATCATCATCATCCATAACATCTTTGATAAACATACCTTCCAAACATGTTAACAATGGGTCTTTAGAGATAATGGAAGGAAAAGATGTTACCACACATGAGGATATGACATCCACTCGGTTGCATGTCAATGTATCACTTGGATGTTTGAGTGATCTGTATATGTTGAACTTCACTTTCTCATCATTAACATGCAATGTTAGTTCTCCTTGTTGCACATCAATTACTGCACCTCCGGTAGCTAGGAATGGTCTCCCTAGTATAATCGGGATCTCCTTATCTTCTTCCATGTCAAGCACCACAAAGTCTGCAGGAAGAATAAATTTGTCAACACGAACAAGAACGTCTTCTACAATACCTCGAGGATAAGTGAGAGAACGATCAGCTAGTTGAAGGCAAATTGTCGATGACTTGACTTCTCCTAATCCCAGCTTTTGGAAGATGGAAAGAGGCATGAGATTTATGCTTGCCCCCAAATTGCAAAGCACTTTACCAAAATGTGTGTTACCAATCTCACATGGAATTGTGAAACTTCCCGGATCTTTCAGTTTCTGTGGTAACTTTCTTTGCAAAACTGCACTACACTCCTCACCATCAATACAGCCTCATAGCCTCCAAATCTCCTCTTTTGGTAACAATGTCCTTGATGAATTTTATGTAATTGGTACTTGCTCAATAGCTTCAATCAAGGGAATGTTGATCTCAAGTTTCTTAAAAATTTCAAGGAATTTTGCAAATTGATCATTGATTTTCTTCCGTTGAAATCTTTGAGGATATGGTAGCTTGGGGATGATTTTTTATTGCAGTTCCTCTTCTAGTTTCTTCTCCGAACTAACTTCCTTCTCAACTTGTGTAGGTGCACTTGCTTCTTCACAAGTATTCTTTCCTTCGTTATCATTGGACTGAGTGGAGTTTTTTTCTTTAGGTTTCACCTTTTCCAATTCTTTTCCACTTCGAAGAATGATGGCCTTGCATTGCTCTCTCGGGTTAGTTCAGTATTACTTGGAAATGTCATCTGATTCAAATTCCTAACAGCATTTGCAAGTTGTCCTAATTGAACTTCCAAACCCTTCACTGAAGTCCCAATACTGGTTACTTGCATCTTTAGCTCATCCATCTCCTTCTCATTCTTGTGGAAACGGTTCCTTGTCTCGCCATAAAATTGCCAATCATTTCTTCCAAAGAAGGTCTCCGTTCGCCAATGGTGGTCCATACCAGTGGGTGAGGCATGTTCCTTTGAATACCATAGTTATATTGCTCCTTGGCATTATAACCTTGACCATATTGATTTCCCATTGGCTATGACTTAAATCCCAAGTTCCTTTGGTTAACAAACTGAGCTTGTTCCACCCCCTCATCACTGGGATAGAATGAATGACTAGTAGCTGCCACCTGCTCATTTTGTTTTTCCTTTGACATGAATTTTGAAATTGATTAGATAAGGATGCCAATTGAGCGGATAATCGAGTCACTTGGTCCACTTCTAGAATTCCCTCTTCCAAAGATTTCTTCGAGGGCCACCGTAAGCTGTTTGAAGCCATATCTTCCAACAATGCGCATGCTTATTGAGATGTTTTTCTCATCAGAGTACCACCTGCTGCTGCATCAACAATGGTTCGAGTCTGGCCGTTCAACCCGTTGTAAAACATTTCCACTTGTACCCACTCTTGGTATCCGTGATGTGGACACTTTCTCAAAAGATCTTTGTACCTTTCCCAAGCTTCATGCAATGGTTCCAAGTCATGCTATCTAAATGTACTGATCTCAGCTCTTAACTTCGCAGCTTTTCCAGGTGGGAAAATTTTAATCAAGAACTGTTGTGCCACCTCCTGCAAAGTTCACATTCTATCAGCAGAAATTGAATGAAGCCAATTCTTTGCTTTGTCCCGAAGAGAAAATGGGAACAAAGTGAGCCTAATGTCATCTTGCGTTGCCCCTTCAGTTTTGATAGTGTCACATAATTCCTGAAAGCTTGCAAAATGATCATTTGGATCCTCCATTGGTGCTCCTCCAAATTGGTTTGTTTGAACCAAATTGATGAGTCCAGGTGAAATATGAAAATTTTGAGCACGAACATTTGGCCTTTGGATACCGTGATAATTGTCTACCACTGTAGGCTGGAAATATTCCCTGATAGGATGTTGGTGCAATTGTTCTTGTTCATTTCCATTATTTTCTCTTCCATTTCCTCCAGTCAAATTAGCTACACCAAGTCTGGCCTCTAACTGAGCTAATCTTTGAGCCATTTCATCTCTCTCTCTTTGAATTCTTTGAAGTTCTTCTGCTTGATTTTCTATTTTCTTTTGTCGACGAATTGACTTTACCGTTTTTCCCAACTCTGGGTCAAACTGTCGTTCTTGTCCTCTAGTGGTTCGGGGCATACAATCCTCTTATAAACAGTTTACGCGGGAAAACGAAAATATGAAAAGAAAAAGAAAAAAATAAATTACTCTACGGATAAAAAGAAAACCAACAAGTAAATATCAAACTAGCTATAGAAATAAAAAAATGCAAACTAATCCCCGACAACGGCGCCAAAAACTTGTTCGTGAACCGCAAGTGCACGGTTGTCAAAGTGAGAAATAAATCGGTAAGAACAAAAGTCGTGTCCACAGGATTATGCGAAAATCTAATTCTACGCTTAGCTAACGATATTTGAAATCGGGTCGATGAAATTTTAGAAAATTAAAATTAATGTAAAGAAAATTTTTCTTTTTAAAACAAAATTTAACTCAAATAAATTTCTTAACAACTACCAAATTTAATGCACCCAAAATAACTATGAATATGACAAATTTGTGCAAAGAACTAATTAAGAAAAGATTTTAACAATTTACCAATTAAAAGTTTTAACAACAAAGATGAATGACTTTCTCTTAGGGAATGATATTTTTGTCAACCTTCATATTAAATTAGCTATTTTCCACAACTGAAATATTCTACCCTTGTAGGTGAATTTTAAGAATAATTAACCCCCTTTTCCCAAAGATGAATTAATTTATCCACTCTAGACGTCACTTAGTAATCCCTTACTTAAGTTTTTCCTAGAGTTTTTTAAGTTCCAAAACTTCAATTTTCACCTCCTAAATTTCTTGGGTCTCCCAACTCACAAGCAAATCCTAGTCAAATTTTCCTTTTATCTTCTAACAAAAATTTCCTTCTCCCAAAGGCGAATTAATACCAAGTCATTTTTCAATAGTCTAAAGGAATAACAAATAAATCCAAGGAAAAATCAACAAGCATATGAATATTCAATCATGGATTATAGCAAAATTTAATATTAAAGCATCATCAAAAATATCAAATCCTTAAGAGAAATTAAATTTCTAGCCACAAATCATCATGTCAAACAATCCACAAATAAAAACTCTGAACAAGCTCATGACGGAATCAATTAAAAATTAAGAACAAAGCTCCAAATGTACAGCAAAATAAAATGAACTCTCCCCTCTCCTTGCGTGGTTGCTTCTTTGGTGATGAATGGATGTTGCGTTGTTGGGCAAACAGAGGCTGGAATGTTGGTGAAGACTCTTGGTTGCGTCTTGATGAGGATTGAAGCTGCTGGAAAGATGAATGAAGGCTTGTATGAGTGAGAGGATGGAGGGCTATCTATGTTGCTTGGATGTGTGTTGCTTTTGTTAAATGGAAATGGAAATATTGGCTGAAGTTTTTGTGAAGTTGTGAGGTCTAGAACTTAAATGATGAGAGAGAGCTGGTGGTAGAGATTGAGTGGAGGTTGAAGGGTGTTTGTTTTTGGTGGAGATATGAAGAGTGTTGTGTGTTAGAGAGTTAATGAATGAAGGCTTAGAATGGGTGGCTTTTGGTGAGTGGCGTGATGTGTGTACGAGAGAGCTGGTGAATGTTTGGTGGTTGGTGCATGCTTATTTAGAAAATGGAGGCTGTAAGCATTGAAAATGGGTGAAAGTGGATGGAGCTTGTTGTCTTATGCGTGAATGGAGAGGAAGTTTGGTGGCTGCTTTGTCTTGTCAAGAATGGAGAGTATTTTTTTCTTACTTTGGAGGCTGTCTTGTTGTGCATAATTTGTGGGCTGCTACTTGCGTGAAATGCATGGTGTGCTGGTCAATAAAAGCTGCATTGTCTTGAATAAAATGGAGGCAATCCTTTGTTTTGTCTTGGATGCTAGCTGTGGAATGGACTTTTCAAGGTAAATTTTGACAATATATAAAAGTTAAATGGTGATGACTTAGGAGCTCAAATTTTATCAGTCTCTTTGTCTTTGAGTTAGCTTCGATATGAGAATTGAATCACGGGATTTTGACATCTGAGTCAAAAGTTATGGCCGAAACATCATCGATAGGTCATTCTGATGCTCCAACATATGACATGAATTTTCGTTAATTTATTGCTCTTAAATTCCAGCTCCAAAAAATCTGCAATTGGTCCCAAAAATTCGTCAATGAGTCAAGAATTTATTTATGAAATTTCAGAATTTTTTGCTTAACCAATCTCAAGATAAAAATCCCACAATGACTAAAGGTCAAGTCTGTCGGAAACTCAAAAACAGTGCAATTCAAGTCTATTTGTATCATTTATGCATTTTACATCAATGGACCTCAAATAATGCTAAAACATGATAAACCAGCCATAGATGAACATAAAATGAATGTAAAAGACTATGAATTAAGTCCTAAACATATATGAAAATATGAGCATATCAGATGTAGGCACTGCATCCAAAAGGTCTCAAGTTAGTTAAAATAGGTTTAGTTCCAGTCTATACCTCTTCAGGAGTCTTGTATTCATTTGCTGATGTAGGAAGTTTGTTGATTAGGTATGTTGCTGTCTTTATGGCTTCTCCCCATAGTACTTGGGATAGGCCTGAAGACAGTAGCATGCATCTTGTTTTCTCTAGAAGTGTCCTGTTGAGTCTTTCTGCTACTCCATTCTGTTGAGGGGTAGCTTTAGCTGTTCTGTGCCTTTGAATCCCTTTCTTTTCACAGTAGTCATCAAACTCTTTGTTAGAAAACTCTAGGCCATTGTCTGTCCTTAAACACTTCAGCCTTTTTTCTATTTGGTTCTCCATTCTGTTGAGGGGTAGCTTTAACTGTTCTGTGCCTTTGAATCCCTTTCTTTTCACAGTAGTCATCAAACTCTTTGTTAGAAAACTCTAGGCCATTGTCTGTCCTTAAACACTTCAGCCTTTTTTCTATTTGGTTCTCCATCAGTGTATGCCACTTGATGAATGCTCCTAGAGCTTCATCCTTAGATTTTAGGAGATAGATCCAGCACTTTCTGGATCTGTCATCAATGATTGACATGAAGTATCTCTTTCCTCCCATGGTTTGAGTCTGTGCTGGCCCCCATAAGTCACTGTGAGCATACTCCATGTTGCTGGTGGCTCTTCTTGCAATTTTTTGGAAAGGAGTTCTGTGATGTTTCCCTAGGATACATCCTTCACAAAACTCAATTCTCTTCACAGTAGCATTAGGCAGCAGCCCTTGTTGTTCAAGGTGCTTCAAACTCCTGTTTCCTGCATGTCCTAATCTTGCATGCCATAGGATTGTTGAGTTCAGTTCCTTTTCTTCTACTGTTAGGTTGATTTATGTGATTCCTACAACATAGTATAGGGCTCCTCTCTCAATTGCCCTTATAACCACCTTTCCATCCTTTATGATTTCTCTCAAGCCATCTTTAGATCTGATCTTGTATCCTTGCTTGTCAAAAATACTTTCGGATAGGAGATTTCTTCTGATTCCAGGGACATATCTCACATTTCTCAATGTCCTTTTCTTTCCATCATGCATCTTGATGGAAACATTGCCAATGCCCTTAATGTCCTGATCTGCCATCCTCACCTTAGCTGACAAGTTCTCAAATGTAGAAAACCACTCCCTGTGGGAAGTGACATGCATTGTGCAGCCAGAATCAAGGATCCAGTCTGTTGTTGGCTCATCTGCTTCGGTTGTCAGTGCTAGGATCTCATCTTCACTAGTTTCTTCAAGATTTTCAACATTTCCAGCAGCAGCCTTCTCTTATTCTTTATCCTTCTTTTCTTCCTGCAATCTCTAGCAAAATGACCAATTTTATCACAGTAAAAACATTTCTTACCTTTTGCTTTACCCTTTTTCTTTTCATCTTCAGTTTTCTTCTGTTTGCCCTTTCCTTTAGCTTTCTGCCCACCTTTCTTGAAAGCAGAATGTGCTGGTCTGTTTTCGGATTTATTGTCCAAAAACATCACCTCTAGTTCCTTCTTAAAGTGATTGTTGTCAATCACTTCCTCCATTAAAGAGTCAAGAACTCTCTTTACTGTTAGAGCATCACCACTAGCATGCTTTACCATTTTTCTGAAAGCATTATACTCCTGTAGTAGGGACTTTAGAATCACCACTGCTTGGTGTTCTTCAGAAATAATCTCTACAGTGGCTTCAAGATCTTGAATCAATTTGAAAAAGAAATCTAGATTGTCTTCTATAGTTACTGTTGTATTCATCTTGAAGTTGGCAAGATTGTGCAACAATGTCATCTTATTTGGTAAGCATTTTCTGGAATAAATCTCATCTAATTTATCCCACAGAAGCTTTGCAGTGTTGCAATCTTTCACCTTTCTAATGACAATTGGTGAAACATGCAACATTAGCTTGCAATGTGCTAATCTTGTGTTGGGACCCGATCCGGGAATCGGATCCCAACCGGAAAACGGAAACGAAAAAGTGAAACAAAGTGCGGAAAGTCGCGAATTGGAATACGAATAACAAAGCGAACGAACTAAATCGGAATAATCAATTAAACTGAAACATATCCGACATCCGAGAACAATAATCAAAGAAAACGATCGAATGAACATAATCGCGTTGGAAACCCTAAGACGTTCCAAAATCTGGTATAAATTTTTTTTTCTTTTTCCTTATAACCATTTTTACTCAATTTCTTTCTTTTTTTTTCTTTCTTATGCCAAAATTCTTCCACACTTTAGCCATCTTTCATACAAATCATAAGTCTCATCCAAATCAACTACTTATTTATTTTTCTTTTTCACTTATTATCATCAAATTTCGCAAAGATAACTACGCCTTTATCCTAACCCAAACTCGCAAAGTGTTCAAAATACACTTCTATAAAATTCAATCAATCACACAGATATCAGAATCAACCGGACCCTTCGTCCGGGATCTCAATACACACAAATGCAAACCTAATTCTAAAACATTCTCATAGCTGCAATTCAATATACTGATCTCATAACTCAATCTCATTTCCAAATTCATACTCAATTTCATATACAAATTCCAAAACCATACACAAAACTCAACCTTATACGCAAGTACACTTTTCCAAACTTATCTTAAGCCATATACAAATTCATACTAAAATCTAAATTTCTCAAAATCTAACTTATACAAATGTCTAAACCGACGTTTTCACATTCTTTCATCCGATCTCCCGTCAAACACGGAGATGGGGATGAAAGGGGGGTGAGCTCGTAAGCTCGTGGATAACACATTTATAAAATGACAAATAAGCAGAAATCAATTTTTCATAAGCTTTTTGCCAAAAGGGCTAATTTTCAAAACTTTGTAACTTTTCAAACGGTTTTCTCAAGCTTTTCAATTTTTCAAACTTTTCATAACACAATTCACTTTTTATTCCTCAATTTTTAAACATGAATGCGAACACGTAAACAAATCAAAACACATAACATGTCGAATGGTCGGCTTGGTCCAAACAGAACGCATTACACTTTCTTAATGTTGGACCCCACACTGGCTAGCATTTACCACCCAACGTGTGTTCATGGGTTATACCGTGCATCCAACACAAATCAGTCCAGATAGCGGTCCAGTTAAGGGCCGTGAAGGAGTCCAAATCGAGTCCGTGTCACTAACGGGCAAATGGAGAAGGCTATACAAATAGAGACAGCTCGACTCACAAAGGACCTACCAAACCCACATAACATATAATCAAAACGAAATTTCAGAATGCCCGAAGGCACTTTTCAAAATCTTGCCTTTCTAACTTTATTTCATCGAATACTAACAAACTCACAATTCAAATACTTCATACAATTCAAATTCTTCATACAATTTAATTTATTCAATCAATCAATGCAACAACCGCATAACTTGTCAATGCATACACAACAAATGCATTTTCGTAAATTTCTATCAATTTATCAAATCGACTTATAATAATTTTTCGAAAACCTTCAAAATCAAAATTTCAAACTTTTAATCAATTCTTATTTTCAAACATTTACAAAACAATAATTTATCAAAATCCAAGCTTTTGCTTTCTTTCATTTTGAAAATTCAGATATTGCCTATAAATCAAAATATAAATATGCTACCCAATTCGAATTGACGCTAATACTTTGTCCAAAGTATCGAATCTCCAAATTCCTTCTTCTTTCCTCAACCTTAAAATTCCTAAGCCATAATTATCCAAAATAAATATCATAATTCACTTAATTCATCAAATTGGACTTAGAAAACACCAATTCTATATAAAATCAATCTATCTAAATCATAAATTCCAAAATTCCAAATCGTAAAATTGGCCTAAACCAATTTACACAAATTCAATATCATAAATAACATAATCCTTAAAATTGATGTCACAATTCATCAATTCATACTCATTTCAAGATATCTAAATCCTCAATTTCAAAATTCCATTAAATCTTAAAATTGGCCTAAACCAATTTATCTAAATTCAATATCATAATTCACAATTTTCTCAAAACTAATTTCATATTCCACAAACCCATATTATTATCTTTAATTCTACACCAAAATTTCACTAAATCCCCAACCATAAAATGTTGCCTAAACTTTAAACAAATTTCCATCCAAATTAAACCCAACCTAAAGCATATATTTCAAAATCAACTTCATAAATCACAAACCCATATCATTATCTATATTTCTCAATCAAAATTCAACAAAATCTCAAAGTTGAAAATTTTCCTTACCTCATTTCTCCACCAAATTGAATTTTCCTAGCTTGAAAGGAAGCTCTTCACTTCCCATCTTCCTTTCTCTTGTAACACTCTCAAAATCCCAAAATCAAGTAGGAAAATCAAAACTTGCTTCCTCTCTCACCTTAATTAAAACTCCATCTTCTTCTCTTCCTTTTCTTATTTTCTTCTCTTCTCTACAAGAATCATCGTGATTCTTCTACTTAAACGACAGCTCATAGTATAAATAATGCCATGTCATTAAAATTTTGATAAAAAAGACCAAAATGCCCCTCATATGTTACTTTATGCCATTTTCACTTGTAGTTTTGATTCGCACTATCTAGTTGAAGGAATTTGTTAAAACTTCCTTCTCGAGAAATGTTCCTCTCAATCATACGAATCCAACGCCACCTACCGCGCTCAATTCGGATCACTACACCAAAAGTTATGCACAAAACAGTTCGGGTATATCCACATTCTAACATATTTTCCATGTACGATTATTTCCGTCCAAAATTTAACATTCTTAATCCCAAAATTGAAACCCAATGTCTTCATAAAAATTGTATGCTTATGTCTCTAGTTTAATTCAAAATAAGAATCGCCTCATTTCGATTCCCAGATCAAAAGTTATGCTCAAAATACTCTCAGATGTTCCTAATCCAAAATTTTCACACAAATCCGAACTTAAATTCAGAAATTGAAAGTCTTAGGGGCAAATATGACATTTCATTTCTTCATATGATTTGTAGCCCCTTGTCTTATCTTTATTTTGCCTCAAGAATCGCTTCAATCAGATCTCTACAGATCCCGAATTTCACAAAATACTGAATCATGTTCGGAAAATTTCCCAACTAACTTTGATTAAATTAATCACCATCAATTAAATCTCAAAAATTCACAAATTTCCCATGAGAATGTAGGTAATTGTCTTACAAATCCAACGCCGCAAGAATCAACTCAATCGGATGTCGGACGGAAAAGATATGAGCAAAATAGTGAACAAATGTCGAATCGGAGGAGGAAGCAAGAACACTAAAGGAGCAAAACGGCGTCGTATTAGGGCGAGGTCACCCTGGTGACGCGTCGCCCTAGTGATGCGAGCCAAACGCTCGCCGTCACCCTGGTGACGCGTCGCCCTAGCAACGGGGGTGATACATTTTTCTTTTTTTTTTAACATAAAAAATCCAAAACTTTCAAAATTCATAACTCTTAATCCCGAACTCCAATTTTGACAAACTTAGTCTCTATAGAAAGCTTGAAGGAAGCTCTACATCTTCCATGAAGGACATAAAAATCAATTTGACTCCTACGGGAGTCCATTTTCCGGTCAAAGATAATATCCTCTAATAATCATGCTAAAACCACAATATAAACTTGTAAAAATCATAACTTATTATTCCGAGATCGAAAAATTGCATACTTTATATCGAAATAAAGATCAAAACAAACCCTTCAATTTTAATGAAGAACATCAAAGCTCAATTAACCTCTAATTAGGTTAATTTTTCAGTCAAAGTTTCAACCATAATAAAAGTCAAACCCTATCAAACATAAACTTTGACTGATCATAACTTTCACTCCCGATATCGAAAAATTGCAAACTTTATGTCTACAGAAAGCTCTTAATATAATCTACAAGTTTCCAGAAGACCATTTTCTCAAATTATGCCTAAATAAAGGCCAAAAAGTCAACTATTTCACAATTTTTCATATTTTCACTCTTTCTCTTTTTATTCATGATTTTCAACTTAATTTCAATCAACTCATCCACTTAATTTCATAAACCACACCAATCCAAAGATATCAAAAACAAATTATTTCTTTTCTTATCAATATCATTTAATTTTAAGTCCTCTATTACACAATACATACTCAAAGCACTTCTTAAATTTCATTTTCATAATCCAAATTTTCACTCAAAGATCGGGGTCCAACATCTTGCCTTCTTGAGATTCTTCACGGGATCTTGCTCATCTTCATATGTAGCATCTGTGGCTCCAAAGCACTCATAGGATTCAAGGAGGGCTTGCATCTGTAATTTCCAGATTGCAAAATCCTCCTTTCCAGTGAATACTTCCATCTCCTTTCCCACCATCTTGTAGGATCTATGTATAAGGCTTGTGCTTGAGCTTTCTTTGATGGATTCTTGGCTGGTGAGAGTGGGCAGAAACTTTAAAATGGCTCTGATACCAATATGTTAGAAATCTTTGTGTAATTTCTGTGAAATTCTCTCTTGAACTGATGATAATGCTTGGCTTTGTTTTTGCATAAATGGAAGAGAGCAAGAAAGTAAAGAAGACACTCAAAGTTTACTTGGTTCAATAGCACAAAGCTATCTACGTCCAAGGGTCAAACTCACACACCAGACTATTATTTCTAGGATCAAGAAGGGAAAAATACAAGAGATTGGGTGTTTATAGAACACCTGCAAGAGTTCTATCAAACTCTCTAGTACCCACTGTAATGTACTCTAGCAGTCTCAAATATTTCCTCACTTGAAAACAGAGAAATGTAAATTCTATAGACTTGTAAGTGTATATTGATGTTGTTATGTTTTGCGTTGGAGCTTGGCTTGGCTATTTATAGTGTTTGCCTTTGACTGAGTCTATCAACTTGCTTGCCTTCTACGTGACTTTAATTAAAGATTGTTATCTTTAATTATCTTATTCTTTCACAAGCTTTTGACTGGGTCCATAAAAGTGCATACCTTGTCCACGTGAGTCACTTGAAAAACCTTTAAATCAAACGATGCGTTTTGACTTATTTAATTCTCCATGCTGTGTTTCATATGGCTTATGAAGTGCTGAGTATTTCATCAATACGTTTGTGTTTTCTTCATTCACGTGTTTCTGAAATGCAAGTGTTTTAGACAACACTTCAGTCAACTCATTAGAACATTCTCGACTCTCTCTCTCGTAGGCTTCGGTCACTTCTTTTCTTTCTTCTTCGACTCCTCATCTATATCCTTGATCTGCTTCGATTCAGTGTGGTTTTAGGAAGAATTTCTTGTGATTCTTCACAATTCATCAAGCAAGAGTTTAACATGACTCCTATAATTGGTTGGCAAATTGATAATTTTGGACATTCTGCTGTTCAGGCTCATCTGTTAGGTGTAGAGGTGTATAAACCCAATTATGATTTCTTACATATCTGTTCAATGATCTAGTTGTTTCACTCATCAGCACACATATGATCGTTGGAATTTCTTACCCGGCCTGCCTTACTAGTTTAGTTTCTTTAGCTTTTAGAGAGTGAATAAATACTTTTTTCCACTACAAAAGCTGTTTTTAAGAAAACTGAACGTTTGATTGTAAATTCCAAAAAGTATTTTTTTCATATAAATGGTTTTTCTGAAAGCTAAAATACAGCTTTTTAATAAGCTCAAATTTAAAGTTTTTCAAAAAATCACTTTTTCAGGTAAAATTTTCAAATCAATTAATAAGTCTATTTTTAGTTCCTTTTATCTTTATATTTTACACATAATTCCCTACAATACCCATAAACACATCTTTACGCTTATTTTGAAATTTATATAATATTATTTGACTTTTTATATGTTTTAATATTTATCTTATATTAGTTTTACTTACATTATAATTCATATAAAGATTTGATTAAATATATTTTTATTTATGTTTTATATGGTTTAAAATTATATAATAATTACTATATTGTGCTTTGCATATTGTTTAATATATTTTAAATAATATTTATATGTATAAATAATTTTATTACTAAATAAAATATAGTTAAAATTAAAAGTATTTTTTATTTTTATGTTGCCAAGCAATCTGTTATATGAAACTCTTTTTTAAATGACAGTCAAATAGTCAACTAACTTCTTAGAAAATCTCTTTTTAGAAAAACTCTATTGATAAAAGCTCTACTGATATAAGCCTATCCAAACAGGCACAGACTGGATTAAACCAGCAGTTTCTTTGAGGTTGTCTGAAAAGTCCAAAACTTTTAGATCATCAGTAAAGGCAAGTGTCTTTATCCATTTCCTGATTGCTTGTAAGTCTGATTATTCAACAGTAATTTCAATTCAGGTTTAATAAAATTACACATGAAATTAGTTGATTAAATTTATAAAGACTTTCACCTCTTTTCTCTTTTCTGATATAAGATTGTGATACCCGAACTTTTATGTGAGATTTCAAAGTCTTCTCCTTAAACTCTTGATGTCCTTACGAAAAGTCTGATCCAAAATCCATAATCAAAGTTGTTCGATCAATTTAAATATAAAGTAAGATGGAATAATTATGAAATCTTACGTGAAAAATGAATACTATAATTCAGAGATGTGAGGTAAAAACCTTAACATATTTACAAAAAAAAATTACTAATTAAAGATGATGGAAGAGGTGTATAAGAGGCATTGAATGAAACAGTATTTGTTCATAATGAATGCAGAGGATCGACAGTAAGCACAAAACTCATTCATTTTAGCATCCTAGACTGCTATTCACATATGTTTTACTTGCATTTACAGATTGTGGGATTGGATATAGATCCCATTGGAGAGGAAGCAAAGTGGCGTAAGATCATACGACCAAGAGATATATTCTCCATTTCTCTTAGCTTTTGCAGAGCAGGTGAAACTGAGGGCACTGATGCATTTCTGAGCCAGCGCAGGTAATGAATGCTTTCATGTAATCTCATGTTACTATCAATGCTTGCCAGGACGGAGATCATTGGACAAAGTCTCATCTAATAAACTTTTCTGGGGTGGATTCTTACTTATGTTTTACTAGAAAAGGTGGCAATCATAACTCTTCAGGTGTGTAACTTTCTCTGTAATTGTAGACAACACTATAGAAAACCAAAAAATGTCCTCCAATGATTCGTCTATAAAACAATTCTGCAAAATAACAATTCTAACAGTCTAGATTTTTTCTGGGAAAAGAATGTTTGGAATGCAAGTGTTTAGAAAATGCTTTTGACGGAAAGTTCACTGCTCCTTGGCCATTACTCTGCCTTGAAGATCTAAAGCTTTACAGGTTTTCCTTTTGAAGTTGTTTTATCAAAACTGCAAGAATTGGAGGATGGAAAAGTTCTACTTCGGTTGGCACACTTACATGCGGTTTGTACTCAGTGAGCTCTCCCACTTTGGTTCTCATTTCATTTCCTTAGCAGTTTCTCTCATTTGATGCAACTTTAACTACAAGCTTGGGGAGGACAAGGACCTATCAACTATGGCAAGAGTAGAGCTGAAACTGCATAAAGAAGACAACTTTTAAGGTTTAGCAATATTTGGTTTTAGTAATGTTTCAATCTTGAATGAATTACCAGATAAAGAAGGTGAGAGGAAGGAAGTCCTGTAGATCCAGAACTGCTAATTGTCGAGCTTTCTCCAATAGAAATCCGTACCTTCCTCATACAATTTGGTTCTAAACGCTGGCAAATCTGGCCGTTAAAAGAGATTAATGAATGACAGAAGATGCATTCATGACAAAACAAGGTAAAAAATTGTTTGTTCCCGATTGTTTTACTTCTGTATTTTGCTGAAATTCCCTCTTCAGAAACTTTAACCTCTGGTTTTTAAAGTCTATCAAGCTTATACTTTAGAAATGCTATTGTTCTCAAAGTTGCATATATGGAAAATGGGATGAGGAAGGACAAGAAATCTTAATTTAGTTGATTTGTACCTAACCAAAGAAAAATGCTGGATTTCATGATGAGATTGCGATATAAAAAGATGAGTTCTTGTAAATTCTATCAAGTTTCACAGCTCAATTTGCAATTCTCTTGATTTCGAATGTTGTGAAATTCTGAACTTGTTTGATTCAGTAATTCTAGCACAGAACAAAAGTACCAGTCTTGAAGCCTATCCACCTCAGGGTAACTGTAATTCACCTGCAACCATTTTCTTCAAACTCAATCCAATCCTGTTCTACTCTAAAAATACCTATGTAACGAGGAAACCACAAAAAACCCATGTCTATTACACTTCAAAACCCCATCTTTACACTTCAAAGCTATCAAAATTTTGAGCAAAAAGCCCTTACCCCACTCAGTCTGATGCAAAAAGCTCTTCAAGTTGTTCATCAGTCCACTGCAAGATTGAAGCTTTGGAACTCTGCTGTACACTATCCTTAGCTCCATCACCATTACCAATCTCTTTGCACCTATGCATATCAACCAAGTCTCCATCTTTAACTCTTTCTTTTTCCATGGTAGCAGAACTTTTTAATAGCACCTCAGCCCCTCTATCGCCACCATCTTTGCTCTTCAATGTTGCAGAACAACCACTCTGTGTCAATAAACCTCCACTATCACCACCAACACTTTCAATTTCTCTCCCGAACCCAAGACTCTTCATGATCACCTCATTCCCTCTATTAGCAACTTCTTTGCTCTTAAATGTAGCAGAACAACCACTCAGTGTCAACAAAGCTCCACTATCACCAGCAACACTCTCATTGTCTCTCCCATTAGACTCATAGCCAAGACTCTTCATGATCACCTCATTCCCTATATCACCTCCTTCTTTGCTCTTCAATGTAGCAGAACAACCACTCTGTGTCGACAAACCTCCACCGTCCTTAGAGATCACTTTCACCACATTCCTTACAGTTATATTTAGGTAATGTACATGACGAGTAGGTGCAAAAATGGCAATGTTTTTAAGTATCATCACGGCTCCAACAGATATGTCCTTCCCGAACTCATTGTTGGAGAAAACTCCTCTATGGACGCTGGCGTCAATACTAGCTGTCGGATCTTTTAATGTCACCATCAGATCGCCGAGTCCGTTAGGTTTACAAGACTTAACAATGGCCACGACTTGTGTCACCTTATCATCCAAATTCACTACTCCGTTCTTTATCGCACTCAATGGGACTCCGATAGCTCCGTCGCCGTCAATCACCAAGCCTTGACGACGAATGAAGTCCACGGAGGCCAGCCACGGGCCGCGGCTGAAATCGTCGTCCTCGTCGCCGACGCCGTCCTCAACAGCCCGCTTGATGTACTCTTGAGTTGGAATTGGGTTTTCGATTTGATGTTTACGGCGTTTCATGGCGGCTTGCACGACTCCGGCGGGTCCAGGGATGAGGCGAGGAGGAGGGTTTGGAGATGATAAAGTTTGGCGGTTTTGGGAGGGTAGAGGGAGAAGTGAACAGGGTTGGAGAAATGGTTGAGGGAGAGAGACGACGGTGGCTGTCTCCGCCGTAGTGGTGGGTGTCCGGTGGTTTAGGTGGCGGAGGGATGGGAGTTCGGAATCGTCAAGGTCGAGCGACTCTTCCCATTGCTCGTCGTCCATGACTCTGCGGCAAGTTTCTTCGACTTAACGTCGTCAATAGCCGAAATTAGTAGACGTCGACGTTTCGCTGATTGTGGTCGAAATAACTCAAACGAGCAAACATGAAGTTAAGTCGAGTTTGCCAAGTTCAATATGGACGGGTAAAATTAAATACGAATAGAGCGTGCAAAAGATCGTCCTCTTCAGTTATAATAGGTGTCCTCTTCAGTTATAATAGGTAGCCTTCTTAATGATAGTGTAGACGCTTGACTTGAAGGTTTTATGCATAACATTAGATGGTGTTCTTCTATTTTTGTTGAACTGTTGGAAGTTGTTTTCAGGCTCAAGTTTGCTTGGAACTTGAGTTATCACCAGATTGAATTAGAAGTAGATTCACTAGCGGTAATTAATATTTTATCATCCCCATCTACATGTTCAATGTCTCTCAATCTTCTCGTCCTAGGTATTAATGAGCTGTTTACTCAAAACTGGGTAGTCCTATCTAGACACATTTACGGCGAGAGCAACCGGTGTATCGACTGGCTAGCTAACTTTGTAGAGCATTTTGAGTTAAAGATCACTACTTTTGACAATACACCTATAGAGTGTCTTTCAATCCTTTTAAAGGATATGTCGGGGATTTGTTTCCCTCGACTTGTTACAGCAAATTTGGAAGATGAAGACATTTAAACATGGAACGACGCAGTAAAGGAGATGTCAAGCGTTACGCAACGTTTAGCAATAAGAGTAGGGAACTTAGCGTATACACGGGTGTAGGGGAACAATGTGAGAGACTATATATCGTAGGATTTAGAACATTGTATGCTATGTCTGAAGTTGTTATCTCTGTCGTGTTTTTATTCCTCGTCACTCTGTAATCCTTTTGTTTGTCTTTCTTACAACCGATTGTGTATTTGGATATTCGTAAACGTATTTAGGTCGAAAGTTATCAGTAACATTATAACAATTAGTATCAGAGAAGTCGGTGCTTGCATCACCAATGGCGGAAGGAACAAGAGGCGCGGAGTTCAAGCGACTGGAGGATACCTTGAAAAGTCTTATGGAATCACAAGGGCGACATGAACGATTGTTGTTGGAGCTACAGGATTGAAGCGAGAAGTTATTATCAGAGGTACAAGGGCGGATTGAAAAATTGGAGAAGGACATGGGGGAATTACGGTCGACGTTCTCTATGGAAATATTTAAATAAGGGGAAGGCAGTAGTCTTTCGGGTTCACCAGTAAAACCTACTTTTGTCCACTCGGTAAGGATGACAATGGCAGTTCCCTTCGTCTAGGAAGATTCGAGTTCCCTTCATTCGACGATGACAATGTCAAATTATGGTTGTATCACTGCGAACAATTTTTCTAGGTTGACCAAACTCCTAAGCACATGAAGGTGAATGTCGCCATCCTACATATGGACGAGTGAGCACAAGAATGGTACAGGCTATTTATTCGGAACCAACTCAAATGGATGGAGTTTACGAAGGCCCTTAAACAACGGTTTGATGCTGAGATGTTTGATGATCCAGTAGGCGATTTTAAGGAGCTACAGCAGATCGGAACGGTGTTAGAATACTGTGCCCAGTTCGATCATCACTCCAACCGATTAGCACTTTCAGAGGAGTATCTAGTCGGATTTTTTGTGAAGGGTCTTAAGCCCAAAGTCGGAGTAGCGGTGAAACTACATGAGCCACAGTCATTGCACCAGGCGTATACATTGGCAAGGAAACAAGAAGCCATCTTAACGGCGACAGGCATTTCCATGTTGAACCTCACCTCACACACTCGGCCCATGATTAGCGGGAAGCCACCAACGTAGCACATTGCGGTGCCTCAACGTTCACCGAATGCGGACGGATTATTACCCATGCCACCCGTCACCCTACATTCCCAGCGGGACGTTACAAGACACCCCACATTGTCAGTAGTAAGGACTTCAATGAGAAACGGGCCAAGGGTATATGTTTTTGGTGTGACAAAAAATACACGTTGGGACATAAATGCCAGAAGAGGTAACTCCAATTTTTCTTGATACCTAAAGATGAACCAGGGATAGAAGTACATGATTCCGCAGGAGAGAATCAGGTTGTTGGAGAGGCAGAGGAAGAGTGTCTGATGATCTCCATGCAAGCGATGATTGGGTTTGCGAGTGAGGTTGAATTTAGGCAAATGCGTTTGAATGGGGTTCATCAACGGAAGCAGATTCATATACTCATCGACAATGGAAACACCCACAATTTTGTCGATGCGTCGGTGGTAAAAAAGGGAACGTGTGAAGTGCGGGACATCACGCCCATAACCATCATGGTGGGTGGAGGTTTACAATTGCGTTGTACTCAATGTTGTAAGAATTTTGCATGAATGATGCAGGGACTATCATTTTGCATGGATGCATTGGTGCTAGCGTTAGGCGGCTGCAACGTCGTCTTGGGAGTTCAGTGGCTCATAGGTCTGGATGATGTCCTATGTAACTTCCGCACTAGGAAGATGACATTTCGATGGGATGGGAAGGTGGTAACGTTAAAGAGGGGTCCGGATAACAAATCCTAGGTCATTACTAGTAAAGACCTTAAAAAAAACATTACAGGGAACTGGGTGGGGGGCAGCTATTCATGTTGCAATTGTTAACACCCATGGAGTACTAGTTCCAGCAGATGAGGTTAACAGAGGAGCAAGGTAGCGTGTTCGATGAAGTTAACGTTGTGCTGGCTAAATACGCAGAAGTGTTTCAGGAGCCGACTCAACTACCTCCAAATTGACCGTATAATCATCAGATTGTGTTGCAGGAAGGAATTGATGCTATCAATGTGAGACCATATCGATATACGGGAACGCAGAAGGATATCATAGAGTAGGAAATTCAGTAGCTCCTAAAACAGGGCTTTATACGCCATAGCTATGGTCCATATGCTTCATCGATGGTACTCGTCAAAAAGAAGGACAACTCGTGGAGAATGTGCGTCAACTACCGCGAATTGAATCAGTATACAATGAAGGACAAATTCCCAATACTCTTAATTGAAGAACTCCTTGACGAATTGCATAGGGCAAGTTGGTTCTTAAAGCTGGACCTCCGCTTGGGTTATCACCAGATCCGCATGCGACTCGAAGATATCCAGAAGATCGCCTTTAAAACATATGAAGGGCATTACGAATTTCTGGTGATGCCCTTCGATTTGACAAACGCACCATCTACGTTCCAACAGGTGATAAATGAATTGTTTAAACCTTACCTCGGTCGTTTCATTTTAGTTTTTTTGACTATATTTTAATCTCCAGCTCTTCGTTGGCCATGTATGTAGAACACTTATCAGTGGCACTTAGGGCCCGTTTGGTTGAGCTTTTATCAGTAGAGCTTTTCTGAGAAGAGCTTTATTTAAAAGCCAGTTGACTATTTGACTGTCAATTAAAAAAACAGCTTTTTTAAAAGAGCTTCATACAGTAGACTATTTGGCAACATAAAAATAAAAAGCACTTTTATTAATTTTAACTATATTTTATTTTATAATAAAATTATTTATGCTAAATAATTTTTAAAGTATACTAAACAATATGCAAAGTACCATATTGTAAGAAATTTTAGATAACCATCTTGTAGGAAATAATTTAAAGAGATGTCTCATTTTCTTATAGGAAATAAAATTAATATGAAAAAATAAATATTAAAACATGTAAAAAAATTTAAATAATATTATAATCCCAAAATAAATATTCAAGTTGAAATAGTTAAATGCATAATAAACTATGCATTTTATCGCAATACAAGAAGATTAGCAATATGTTCCCTCGCATCATTCATCTCGTTATTTTGTGGCTCAACTAAATGATTTTCTTCAACGTCTTCATTTTCATTGTTTTCTTCATTTGTAGTAAGTAATTCATCATCTTCATCATAGGGAGAAAACTCTTCATCCTTTTGAGCATTTAACCTTATAAAATTGTGAATGGCCATTGAAGCAATCACAATTTTAGCTTGCTTTGGAAAAGGAAAACTTGGCATTTGACGTAAAATTTTCCACCTATTTTTTCAAACGCCAAATGTTCTTTCGATTGTGCATCTTAAAGAAGAATGTGCATAATTGAATATTTCTTTCTTTCCTCTTGGTTGACCAACACGTCGAAAATCAGGAAGATGATACCTTTCACCTTTGTATGGTCCTAAATAACCTTGCATGTAAGGATATCCTGCATCTACCAAATAATATTTCCCTATTGCAAAGTCCATAACCTAAAGTGATCAAAAACATAGCTACAGCCTCTTCTATTGTAACTTCTGTACCTTTCTTTAATCCATATGACTCATTCAACAATTTGCATAATTTGATAAACACATCCTTCTCCATTCTCAATCGTTGATGACATCTATCTTTATGACCATTAAGCAACTCCATTACAAACATCTATCTAGTGTGAGAGGATGTTCTACATGGTTTTTTCATATAATATTTATGATGGTCTACTACCATTGCAACTCCAATTTGAACCAATTGCAAAATTTATTCTTCAATCTCTTCATTATATTCATGATCATTCTCATAATCATTATCAATAGATGACATCTGTATCAAAATATATAAAAAGATAAATAATAAGCTTATTGTATAACATGATAACATAGCAATAATCATAACACAATAATAATAAAGAACAATTTAATTCATTACAACAAAATTCACCAAACAAAAATCCAATATAACACATTAATAGTAGCAAAATCCAAAACAACACATTACACATCTGTATCTAATCTGTATTGCATCACATATGCGGTCCAAATTTTGATTTAACTTTTCGATTCTAGTATCATTTCTCTTTCTTTTTTTTCTCTTTCCTTTTGTAGAGATTCCTAGAGTTGGAGTTGATGAACCAATCTCATTATGAATATTTTCAATTTCTGGATTGACAGCAAAGCCTTCAGAAAGGTCATCGTCAAGATCAATATCAACTAGGCTTTCTCTACACGCCACATTAGCATCATTTGGTATAAAACCTGAAGAAGGTGCCCAAGCTCCTTCTCCTGTAGCTACGACATCTTTAAATAAAATATTCAGCTATTCAATATGCTTCAAACCTTTAATTCGAAATTTGGCTGCCTCAGGATTTTCCTACAATAATATTGTTTAAGTTATTAAATTATCAAGTAACATTAGAACAATATAAATCTAAAGCTTAAATGTTTACCTTCAATTTCTTTTCCCACCATTCGTCGCTTGCATCGATAGTTTGATTAGTAGGATCCTATCCGAGTCCAGTTTCCTTACCTACTAAATTTGTCCAAAGTTGCCAATCCTTTTTTAATCCATCCCATTTATTCTTAAATTGTTTGTATTCATAGTTCTTCTTAGTTTCTTGAGCAAACTTTGAACCTATATTTTTCCATCAAATCTTGTTAAAATGACCATTTGGTCGATTTCCAGCTAATGTCTCTTCCACAAAAATTTTGATTAAAATTTCAAGAGTTCTATCATTCCACTCCGCTTTAATCCTTTTTTTCAATTTATCCCCACCTTGAATATCTTGACTTAGTATTGACATTTTCTAACAACAACAAAATCTCCACTGCATATAACAATGAATTTAACAAGTATAAGAAAATATAAAAGCATAACCAAAATGACTATGGAAGTTATATACGTACAAAATATAAATAGGTAAGAGTTCTCATATAGCAATAGATCACAACAACTGTTCTCGTAGCTACAAACGAACCAATTATTCACAAAATAAAATTTTGAGCTTACCTCAACAACAACAAAAGCTTCTTCCGCTTCTTTCAACCTCACAAGTAATTCTGCAAATTTGTTTTTAAAAATTTTTGGTCAGTCTCACAATATAAGATTCCAACAAAAGCTTTGTAGTCTTTGTAAATTATCAATAGGCTCTTTAAGTTTGTCCATTCGGCATAAACTAAAATGTGAGTTATCTTATGCTAAACTAGCCTAGCCTAAAGAAAAAATTCATTCTTGAAAAGTAATTAGTCATCACCGATACAAGTCAAGACATACAAGTAACAAGCATATCTAGATAACTTAGGCACTAAGGTTAATGAAATAAGCTTAAACTCAAAGTATGAAGATACAGACATCATGGAAAAAACATGGAACTCTATATTGCCGTAAAGCTTATGAGACATTGTTTAGCTAATGGAAATTGTTAACATAGTAAGAGAAGCACCTCTTCTTTTGCTTACTCTTACCTTTCTATTAGTTAGGAGACTATACATAACTAAAGAAACAATTGAATCTGCGTTAGGAAACTATAAAGAAATAATTGGGTCTGCGTTGTTCAACGTTGAACAACGCAGACCTTGTTCACGCAGAACGTCTGCGTTGAAACACGCAGATGTTCTGCGTGTTTCAATCTGCGTTGAAACATGCAGAATGGCGTTGAAACACGCAGAATACATTCTACGTGTTTCAACGCAGACGTCTGTGTT
Source organism: Erythroxylum novogranatense (assembly GCA_029891385.1). NCBI lineage: Eukaryota > Viridiplantae > Streptophyta > Magnoliopsida > Malpighiales > Erythroxylaceae > Erythroxylum > Erythroxylum novogranatense. The sequence continues at coordinate 87,316,145 of CM057233.1, read as the reverse complement.
GAAACACGCAGACAACGCAGACCTTCGTCTACGTTAAACATGCAGACGAAGGTCTGCGATATTTAACAGATTAACAAATATTAAAATAGAGAAGAAGAACTAACCTAGATGAGAGCGTCTGTGTCGCAGAGATAGGCTAAACAGAAGAAGGCAGCAGAAAAGACATAAGTGACGGCTGAGAGGAATTTTTGAGGTTTTGTTTAGAATGAGTTATCAACTTAAGTGACGAGAATCAATTAAAAAATAGCTTTCCGAAAAAGCTAAAATTTGGGCTTTCTGATAAGCTCAAAATTTTAGCTTTTTAAAAAGCTGTATTTTAGCTTTTTCAAAAGCTATTTCTACTTCAAAAGTGCTTTTGAAGTTTGCAGCCAAACACCCATTTTTTCTCAAAAATGACTTTTCCGGTAGAAAAAAGTACTTTTGGGGTCTCCAAAAGCTGAACCAAACAGGCACTTAATACACTATTGGGCAATCAGTTCTATTTAAAAGGAAGCAAATGCGTTTTTGGGGCTCGCCAAGTTGATTATTTGGGCTATACAATTTCAGAAGTAGGGGTAGCCACTGATCTCCGGAAAGTTAAAACAATCGAGGATTGGTCGACACCTAAATGTCATAAAGACTTACGAGGATTCTTGGGTATCATGGCGTACTACCGGCGGTTCATTAAAGGTTATGGAGTTACAGCGAAACCCTTAACCGACTTGCTCACTAAGGAGAATGTGGACAATTGGACTTAGCAACAGGAGGAACAGAGAGCCTTTTACACACTAAAGAAGGCGATCATGAGTACCCCAGTATTGACAATGCCTGATTTCTCCAAAACCTTTGTAGTTGAAGCGGATGCTTATGACCAAGGAATCGGAGCTGTATTACAACAGGAGGGACATCCTATTGCTTATCTAAGCAAATATTTGGCATCAAGACATCAAGGTTTATCTACATACGAGAAGGAATTTTTGGAAGTCATCAAAGCTATCAAACAATAGCACCGTTACCTAAACCCAAAACCTTTCATTGTCCACACCAATCATCGAAGCTTGAAGTACCTGTTGGAGCAACGGTTGTCCACACCGTTTCAACAATCTTGGTTATTGAAACTGCTGGGGTACAACTTTGAGGTGCAATACCGCAGTGCAAACAGTGTTTTATTGGAAGGGGATGGACAGGGATGTGCGCGTTTACGTGCAGAATTGCATGATTTGCCAACGTAATAAGTATGACAATTCTGCATATCCTGGGTTGCTTCAGCCGATCAGTATACCGGAAGGGAGTTGGAAAGAGGTAAGTATGGATTTCATTGAAGGCTTACCAGACTCACGGGGGAAGTCGGTAATTCTAGTGATAATTGACAGGTTTACGAAGTATAGCCATTTTATTTCGGTGAAACATTCTTACACTGCTTGTGATATTGCTGAATTGTTTCTTAACAATGTGTTTAAGCTGCATGGGATGCCATAATCAATCATTAGCGATAGAGATCCCGTGTTTTTAAGTAAGTTTTGGCAGGAATTGTTACGGTTACAAGGAGTTCATTTGAAGTTCTCGACAACGTATCATGCCCAGTCGGATGGTCAAACCGAAGCAATGAATAAGATTTTGGAGACATATTTACGATGTTTTTGTGGTAAAACTCCTCAAAAATGGGAGGAATGGTTGGCTTTGGAGGAATGGTGGTACACACCACCTATCGGACTGCAATTGATACTACGCCGTTCGAAGTTTTATACGGGTACCCACCTCCAGTGTTTACATTGTACATTGCAGGGGATTCCAAGATAATGGAGGTTGATCGAGTATTACTAAGTCGAGAAACAATGCTTAATATTATCAAATTTCATTTGCAAAGGGCTCATAATCGAATGAAGCAATATGTGGATGCTAAGCAAACAAATAGAGAGTTTCAGGAGGGAGATATGGTTATGCTAAAGTACCCACCCTACAAACAATTCTCACTTCAGTGCCGGAGTAATCAGAAATTAGCACCTTTGTATTACGATCCTTACAAAGTAATTCAAAGGATTGGGAAGGTAGCTTATAAATTGAAACTTCCGACTTCTGCTTCGATACACCCGGTCTTTCACGTGTCTCAACTTAAAAAGGCTTATGAGGGTCAATCTCGCATTACTACTACCTTGCTGGAATTTCTAATGCTGGCGAAGTGGGTGCCTATGGCCATCCTGGATCGATGCAATACCAAGCGAAACAACAGAGCAGTGATACAATGGTCTGATGGGGAGCACTGTAATGCTACATGGGAATACATTTTTGATCTGTAGAAGTGCTTCCCTGAGATTAATTTGATTGACAAGGTTGTTAAGGGAAAGGGGATTGTTACAGTGAATTTGGAAGATAAAGACATTTAAACATGGAACGACGCAGTAAGGGAGACGTCAAACGTTACGCAGCGTTTAACAATAAGAGTATGGAACTTAGTGTGCACACGGATGTAGGGGAACAATGTGAGAGACTATATATCGTAAGTTTCAGAACATTATACGCTATGTTTGAAGTTGTTATCTCTGTCGTGTTTTTATTCCTCGTCACTCTGTAATCCTCTTGTCTGTCTTTCTTACAACCGATTCTGTATTCGGATATTAGTAAATATGTTTCGGTCGAAAGTTATCAGTAATATTATAATACGACTAGTCTTGTAATTTGTATCGAGTTTTCTTTCCATTTCATGCAAAAAAAAAGTATCCTCGAGTCCATCGGGCCTAATATCTCAAAACGTATAGTCGGTAATGCCATCAGGTTAAGTTCAAACATTGCTTTGTATGCCCCATGTATCTCTTCCCTTTGCAGCTTATATGCTGGGATTCTACAAGACAAAATGTTCAGATTGCTAGGGGAAAATAAGAAGTGACAGGAATCACTCTGAACTTTTGCTCCTCAAAAATACCAGTGAACTTGAGGGTGTAACCTGAAGGATTCAATAATGATCAATTCCAAAACCTGGGCTTCCGGAACCGGCAGCATACAGAATATCACAAATAGTTTAAAGCTGAAAGTGTATCAAGAATATAATGAACTCGGTTGGTTGTCTTCAGCTGTTTAACTTTTTAAACAGCTACGAAAACTATTTGAAGAATAACAAATCCGATGGTTGATTTAAGATAAACAGTCAAGTCAAGATGAAAACACTCCTATATAGAAGCGTTTTCATCAATCATTTAAAATTTTAACTATCAAAAGTCAATTGTATCTTTTAATTGAGGTTGCTAAATACTTACATTTTAATAATAATGTTTGTTCTTATAATTGTTGTACACAGATATAGGTTAGAAATAAAATGAAATGTTGACCTTAAACGAAAATAAAAATAGAAAGAGTTACATATATTTTTATAGATATGAAACAGACAGTTGAACATAACTTCTCTAAAACTAAATTTTATAAGAATATTCAACGAAATATTAAGATATATAATATTCATACCCATATAATTTTTTTAAAGTCAATGTCTTCATAAATCATTTTATACATAAATAGTTAATTTTACCAAACACCTCAAACAATACAGCTAATGCAATCTACTAATTAAATTAACTAATATAATCACTATCAACTAATAGTTGATAGAATCACCAAACGATTAATCTAATCAACTGATTGTCAAACATAGTCAATATGAATATTAACATTTATAACAAAATATTAAATATACCGTAAGTATTTAAATTAAATTTTAATATTTTAAAATATTTAAAATAATATCATTATTATTTTACTCGATATTATTATTAAATAAATCTGTTTAATTTATTTATTGTGAAACACGTGAATGGAAGAGATTGACACAGGAATGGAACATGTTTCGTCGACGCAGGAATGGAACAGGTAATGTGAAACAGACGATTTCAAGAAGCTTGGAAATGAAGGAACAGATCATCTACGTATTTATGTGGACTTAACAAATGTGTAGAGCAGATGGAATGGCAAAAGGTAAGGATAGGATATTTCGTTTCATTCCTGAAAATAAATATTCAGCGACAGCCATGAAAAGTCGCAAAGAAAGAAAGAGCTACGGAGCTCCATTCTTCTATACAAGAACCAGCTTAGCCCGTCAATTGCGTTGCGGCCATTAACAAAACAACACAAATCCCGAAACACCAACCGACAACACCAGCAAGACGAAGAAGAAGAACCCTTTACGTTTCAGAGCAAAAAGTTTCGACAAAAGAGGTTGACGAACCAACATGCATTTCTCGAAGCTCGACGACTCGCCGATGTTTCGGCAACAGGTTCAATGCTTCTCCCTCTTGTTTCCTACTTCTGGCTTGTTGGAGTTTAAGCTTAGTTCTTGTTTTGATGGGTTGGTGGTGGTGAAGCAGATACAGTGCATGGAAGAAAATGCTGAGATATTGAGAGGGAGATGCCTCAAGTTCTACAAAGGATGCCGGAAGTATACGTGAGTCTGTAAGAGTAAAGTTTCATAAGATTTGATTTTACAATTTACAGTGTAAAGGACATGTTGTTGTTCTCTGTTTCAGAGAAGGGCTTGGAGAGAGGTACAATGGAGATATAGCTTTTGCCTCTGCCCTTGAAACATTTGGAGGAGGACACCATGACCCTATTTGTGTCGCTTTTGGAGGTACCCATTACTATGATTGGTTCGTTCTTCGATTCTTGTGAGGATGATCGGTTCAGAATGTTAGGATTTTGCCTCGTAAATTTTCGTCAGAAACTACTTTTTCTTTTCATTTTGATGAAGCGAATCATTCCTTCTGTCTTCTCTGTAACGAGAAGAATGTTATTATCTTGTGAACTTCATGGAATCTATTGTGTAAAAGAATACTTTCAACCCTTTTTTCTTCTCTTCAGGGCCTGTTATGAACAAATTTACAATTGCGTTAAGAGAAATTGGGACATACAAGGAGGTTCTTCGATTACAGGTAGAGCACATGCTAAATGACAGGTTGCAACAGACCATCAATGTTAACCTCCAAGAAATTAAGGTAGACCTGAAATGGTGATTTAATCAATTGGATTTATATAAAATATCTCGTGATTCCTTTACATAAACTTTCCTCTTGTCTGTTGGTTTATGACTGATACATCAATTTTTTGCAGGAAGCCCGAAAGAGATTTGATAAAGCTTCATTGGCTCATGATCAGGTGGGCATTTCATTTGAATGTACTTGTATGATTGCATGTTCACTGTGGTATGGCTTGCCCATTTCTTTGAAATGATCAGGTGGGTTTTTTTTCATTTGAATGCCCTTGAATGATTGCATGTTCACCACGTTATGGCTTGCCTTTTCTTTGAAATGCGTCATTGTTACTTTGTTAGAGTTGGCAATGAGCCTTCTGGGAAAAATATTTCAGGCTTGAATATTCAGGTTTGAACTCGAGTCTGATCCTATTTAATATAGTTAAACTTATCGAATTCAATACAGATTGACCAGATATCACATAAATAATTGGTCTGAAAAGTTATATTAAATCTGAGTTTGAGTCTATTGATTTTGGGTCAAACCATTTCATGAGAAGATTTAGCTACTTAAGTTGTTACTTTTTGCAGGTTGTTTTGTGTGTGTGTGTGACTGGTCATCTCTTCCAATGTTGTTTGATGATTATAGGGTTTGTTTCTGCTTAATTTCTGCTTGGTCATGACACTTAATGCCAATCTCAAGTTGTACTGCAGGCCCGTGAAAAGTTTCTCTCCTTGAGAAAGAGCACAAGGATGGATGTAGCTGCTGCCATTGAAGAGGTATTCTTAACTTCAAACTACTATTCACTGGTGCATGGATTGATCAGGTAGATTATCATGGATATCCAGCAAGTGGGTTCTAATTTCTTTTTTAGAGATATTCCAGGAACTGCACAATGCAAGATCCGCTTTTGAACAAGCACGCTTTAATTTGGTAAGTGATTCGATAAAAGTTATGCAGAACACATGAATTTGCAGTTCATTACTCTGGAAAGTTTATGAAGGGAATGGGTTTCTGCTCCAGGTTAGTGTGCTTTCTATTGTCGAGGCCAAGAAGAGATATGAATTCTTAGAAGCTGTTAGTGGGACAATGGATGCTCATCTTCGATTCTTCAAGCAGGTGTTTCTAAGATCATGTGTGATTACCTGTTGCTTCCTCCCGAAGATTTGATGGTGCATGTTCATGGTTTTTTTATTTCCTGATTCTTACAGGGTTATGAACTATTACATCAGATGGAGCCTTTCATTAACCAGGTAATTTCCATCTTCAAGATTACATTGCCACCTTCCAGCTCCGTCCTGATGAGGACATTCATAACCCTTATATGATCATTTGGTTGCACTAAACTTGCCTCAATCTCACTTATCACAGGGGGAATAAGGGGTGCCAATGAACTAGACTCGATTGAGTTTTAGGTTTTAGACTCTTATTCGAACTTTAAATGTTTATTAGTACTTCAGGTCAACAATGTCGGGTTTGAGCCAGATGCCTGAAAAATTTATTAAGTCTACACCAAGCCTGAATTGAAGTCAACGAACAAACCAGACCCTTTTGCCACCACTAGTCAGAATATTACCATGTATACTTAAAAGGATTGCCTCCTTGCCATTCACCTGATAACATAATTTGTCCAAGAAACAAATTGATAAGAATTATGTGAATGCTTACACAATCTCATTTATCATACATAGTAGTGTCATAGAAGGCATTGCACGAACCATTCTCTAAAGAGAGTTAGAGATTACAGTTCCCTTAGATTGCCTGATCTATACTTGAGCTTGATTTGTTCCTACAAATGCATCAATGCTTTACCAGAATATAGGACACATTTCTACAAGAACGAACCTAAAAAGTTATTTCCTGGTCTTTATTGAGAATGAAAGCCATTTAAGATCTCAAAATCCACCCTTCTCTGTGGAGTTTGTAAGCAGCCTCGAAATTGGTTTGGAATGATGAGTCAGATACTGTCACACCTTACTACACCATAGCTCAGTTTTGCACTATATCTATGAAAACCATCTGGAGCCTGCATGTTATTAATTGATTTCTTTCCTTTAAAGCTGAAGATTCTTCAGCAGATAGCCATATAGAGAAAGGGAAGTCTTAAATCTTTGCCTTTATATATAGTTTTATGGTCTATTACAGGTGTTGGCTTATGCACAGCAGTCTAGAGAATGTTCTAATTATGAGCAGAAGGCTCTTAATGAAAGGATTGAGCATTACATGAGACAGATTGATCGGGAAAGTAAGCAGTCTTTAAATGGTAATTGTTCTCCTCGTGCTGAAGGTGTCCCTCCTTTCCCTAGGGCTTCCCATAAGGTGATAGAGGAAGTTGTTCAATCTGCAGCATCCGGGAAGGTAGTTCCATGTGTAACTAGTCTGTTCTTTCATAATCAACTTTCTTATTTTGTAATAGTGCAAATTTGCTCCCTTCAAAACTTCGAATGGATTCACGACTGGGTAAGTAATCATCTTAGGCCACTGGATACAACACAATATGCAGGTCCAAACCATCCGAGAAGGATATTTGTCAAAACGTTCATCAAATCTGAGGGGTGATTGGAAGAGAAGGTTCTTTGTTCTTGACAGTCGAGGGATGCTTTACTACTATCGCAAACCATTCAGTTGGACAACTGTAAGTCACTAGTGTGAACACAGTTTGTGATTCTGAGAGTTGTATGTGCTGCTCCTTTATGGCCAAGCATGCAGCTTACTTGATCGTGTTGTTTCAGGCAGGTGGTAGTCAATCTTCTGCACAAAGTTGTGTTTCTGAAAATGGTCACGGGTTGCTTAGTCGATGGCTATCTTCTCATTACCATTGCGGTGCTCCTGATGAAAAATCTGCTGCACGTCATGCTGTGAATCTACTAACATCTACAATTAAAGTTGATGCCGATCAGACAGATTTAAGGTTTTGCTTCAGAATCATAACACCAGTGAAAGTCTACACTTTACAGGTGCCTTCATGAAAATAATAAAAATTGTGTTTTTTCGATTTTTCTCATTAGAATCTGGTCATCAGTTTGAGGATTCAGATCATACCTCCAGCAGTTCTTAGCTGTATTTGCTTGCAACACAGGCGGAGAATGCAGTGGATCAAATGGACTGGATTGAGAAGATAACTGGAGTTATCGCTTCATTATTGAGTTTTCAGAATCCTGAAGAAGTAACTTTCTTAACTTATTCTTGGCTTAGCATTCACAGATTCAATAAATTGATGATGGGTGCCTCAAATCAATTTTCAGCTTCTTTCTGCCAGTATGGATACTGGTGATTGTTGCTCTGTCAGTGATGGTAGCTCAATAGTAGATATTCCTGACATGGATCAGCAGGATATACTAGAGTTCACAACCAAAAATCTCACCACCGGAAACCATTCATCCAATTTGCAACAACGAGAACATAGTGTGAGAAGCGGAAAGCCTATTGACCTATTGAGAAGAGTACCTGGAAATGATAAATGCGCTGATTGTGGGGCGCCTGAACCAGACTGGGCATCTTTGAACATAGGTGTTCTTATTTGCATTGAATGTTCTGGTGTTCATCGTAATCTCGGTGTACACATCTCCAAGGTAATTTACTATCTTTGGCGTTCATAACTTCTTGGTCATCTCATAGTGCTTCAAATGGTGTTCTTGTATGAATCACAGATACTTATCATGTTCTTTTCGTTTTCACCTTGCATTATCGTTAATGTTTTGTTCCTTCTGCTCATTTATCTAGTCTTGCACATAACCTTCACTTCAGGTAAGATCACTGACGCTGGACGTGAAAGTATGGGAGCAATCTGTCTTAAATTTGTTTCAGTCACTAGGCAACATTTACATAAACTCAGTGTGGGAGGAAATGTTGCTGCCAAGTTCGTCTCCACCTGATGAAATAGCTAAAGGGTACGTGAATCTTAATCCATTGATGCCTGGCTCTGTATCTTATGTTTTCTTGAAAGCTGATAATATGTTGCTAGTCTTTTATCATGTAGCTTCCCAGATTCTGATAGAAAGAGACAATGCAGAATAACAAAACCAATTCCTGATGATCCAATTTCAGTAAAGGAGCAGTTTATTCATGCGAAGGTATATCTACCATTGTTTAAAATACTCGGATTCAAATCAAAGAGCTAATCTCTGTGGTTGACCTGATCAACTTTGTAACAAATACTTGCTTTTTTCCTTTTGCAATGCAGTATACAGACAAAATGTTCGTCCGCAAAATGAAGGACAATCCTCATCCCCTTCATGTGGCACAACAGTTGAATGAAAGCATCCATGCTAATGATATAAAAACAGTTTACCGCAATATTATCTGCTCCACTCCAGATATCAATGCCATACGTGGGTCAGCATCTTTAGGTAAACCCCATCAGCTCTTGCTGCAGTAGCAAGAGAACACAAAAAATCCTGACATTGAGCATTGTTGTTTTGAAGGTGCTAATATTGGAATTCCAGTCACAAAGGATATTTTTTATGGATGCTCTCTGCTGCACCTGGCCTGCCTAACTGCAGATATTGGGATGGCAGAGCTTCTACTCCAATATGGTGCAAACATAAATGCCTGTGATTTGAAAGGTCGAACTCCGTTACATTATTGCATTATCAGCAGGAGATCTGGAATTGCAAGATTGCTTCTTATGAGGTGGTTTTCTTTTTTTTTTTCCCTCTTAAGCATTTCTTTTACTAATATCTTCTGATAATATCGAAATGTTTCCCCTGCTGATCGCTCATTTTCATGGATAGATTCCAAAGCTTTTCCCGGTTCACCATAACTTATTTATAGGCTCTGTGATACGTTGAATGCTTATTCAACCACTTCAAGTAGTTACCATTGAGCAGAACTTTTTCAACCGTTAGTATCTAGCAGTCTTCACCATTGTTAAAGAATCATCTTCCCTTTACTAATTCCATCAGGATTTTCTGGTATTAGGGAATCAGCTTACTGTCTTACGGTTCATTATCTTACCAAAGGTAACTCATGACTATACCAACCATTGCAGAGGAGCCGATCCACGAGCTGCAGATGGAGAAGGTAATACTGCTCTTCAACTTATTAAAGACTCGGCCCTCAATGACAATGAGCTTCTTGGTCTGTTAAACGACAAGCAAATGAATTGCTAAGGCAGAGCCTGGAGACAACTAAATGACGGATCCCCAAAATGCAGTGAAGGGGTTATGCATTAGTCTTGAAATTGAAACGTCTGTTCCATGTTAGAGAACAATGTGTTTTGGCTAGCTAGGACTTCCAATTCAGGATTATTTAAGGGATTAGTACGTATATAAATCATCTTTCTAACTTTATGCCCTAAGGGATTTGTTATTGCAGTTTTCTACATAAATAATAGGTAAATGCACTGAACACTACCGACATCAATGAAATTCATGTGATTAAATTGTCATTGACAACATTGCTCGAGCAACTATGAGGACCAAATGATATTACCATGTTATTACAAAGTGCAATGAAAAGTGTCACACGTTAATTGCCCAAATATATGACAAAATAAGTGAGATGGACAAGAAACACTTACCGCAAAACATTTCTTTATAAATTTACATAATGCCAGTTGTCTTAGCACCAACGAATGGCTCAGTGCCCTCCCTAGCTTGAGTATGAATTCTGAAATAAATGTTCCAACTGAAGAGGAAGTGGCACATCAGGACAAGAAGTTGTGACAGCAAGTATAATGCCAAGCTGCTAAAGTCAACCCAAAAATATTGAAGAGACAGAAAAAAGGCATGAACAATCAATTATTACCTAGTTGGGCATAAAATGCAGCCTCAGTTAGAAATCTGGGGAAGGAAGCTGCATATAAAATCAGACTGTGGATGAGCTGCCAAACTTTTTATGATGAATGAATTAACAGCATAGGCTTAACGTCCTGTAAACAGCCTTCCTGACTAACAGTCATCCATATTGCCACAGGGCTCTAGATGGGATCAACAGACGTAGGCTTAAATCCCTGTAAGAGCCTGTCCTGGCCAACAGTTACACATATCCCAACAGAGATGCAGGTAGCAAACCGTTCAAAACTTTCCTTCTTCAATAGCCAGGTGCCATTTGATGATTAAATTGCTGTTTGTTTTAAGAAATCACCAAAACTCTCAGAGTTTAAGTTATCTTGATCTTCATTAACAAAGTTCCGTGGCAAGCTGGACTCTGGAACCCATTTCAACTTGATCATACTCTCCGAGACTTCTGCTGCTACATCCATCTTTCCTGTTTCACGAAAGCCACAGAGCAAAGTTCTACAAGTATCCAGACTCAGCTTAAATCCTTGCTTTTCAATTTCATGAAGTGATTTTAACAAATCAGACACATCTACTCGGCAAATCCTATCAATTAGCTCCTTAAGGAGAGCTTCGCTCATCTTCACACCCTTCGACATCATTTCATCAAAGAGTATCAAAGTTTTGCTCAAGTCACCTCCTTTTAGGTGGGCATTAACCATTTCACTCCAGATTACATCATCGACCTCGATATCCCTTGCAACCATCTCATCAAAGAGAGCAAACATTTCAGATATGTTCCCCATGCTTTTATGGCCATTTAAGAGAGTTGTGTAAGTTAAAACAGTTGGCATCAGATTCCTTTTTTTCATCTCCAGAAATAACTGCTCTGCCTCCTTTATCATTCCTCGTTTACAGTGATAATCAATCAGAGTTGTATAGGTTGTGTGATCTGGCACCACATGTATATCAACCATATCTGCCAACAACTTATTAGCTTCAATCAGATTTCCCAATTTGCAGAGACCACCAATCAAAGCATTGAAAGAAGAAGAAGAGGCAAATCCCTTCTGCAACATTTCTAAGAATAAAGACTGAGCCTTCTCTATATCTCCACCATCACAACATCCGTCAATAAGGATGTCATAGACAAAATCGTTGGGTCGAATAGCCTCTAATTTCATCCCGTCCCACAATTGGAATGCCTCCATTAGACTTCCCATTTTGCAATACCCATCCATAATCATCCCATAAGTCACCACATCACGGGCCAGACCTCTTTCAGGAATTTCATCAAATAGTTCTCTTGCTCTTCCAATGTCACCTGCTTTGCAAAGTCCCTTTATTAAGGCATTATAAGTGGCAATATCTGGACCGATTCCCTTCTGAGACATGCCCTCATGGAGCTGGAAAGCCTTCTCCGTATCACCTTGCTCACAAAAGCCAGAAATGAGAGAGTTGTAGGTAAAGGTGTCGGGTACCAGACCCTTGTCAACAAGTTCAGATAACATTTGCATTGCTTCCTGAATTATCCCATTTGCTGCAAGACCATGAATAAGAACATTGTAAGCTTGCAAATCCGGTAGCACTCCGTATTCAGTCATACATCTGAAAATTGACAAGGCGCCCACAGTGTCGCACTGTTTGCAGTATCCATCTATCATTGCCTTAAATATAACATCATTTGGAGTTACAGCAGATTCAATCATGTTTTTGAAATACTCACGTGCAACTTGCATTTCACCTGCTGCACAATATCCAACAATGAAAGACCCAAAAGTATATAGGTTTGGCTTTAACCCCTTCTCAGCCATTTTAACAAGATAATCATTAGCTTGTTCCATTTTTTGGGCCTTGGAGAGGCCTCTTATAACAGTATTATAACAGAATACATCAGGAGGAACTTTGTTTTTCTCCATTTCTTTCAAAATTCTAATTGATTCTTCATATTTACCTTCAAGGACATGACCTTTGATAAGAGTAGTATAAATTACCGCATTTGGTTTCAGACCCCTAGAGATCATCTCCTTAAACACACAATTTGCCCGTTCAAGATCTTGACAATGGCAGAAGGCATTAATTAACACACCATACGTGAACACATTGGGCTCCAGGTTCCTCTTCTTCATCTCAAGTAGTTGTTGATAAGCCATCATCATATTTAACTCCTTACAGTAGCCCTCAATCAAAAGATTATATGTCTGAGTATCAGGTTTTAAGCCCATCTCAGTCATTTCCGCAACAAGGCCTTCTGCCTTCTCCATCTTACAAATCTTACATAGTCTATTAACAATTAAATTATAAGTGAAATTACTCAACTTATTTCCACGAGCAACCATTTCTTCCTTAACCTGAAAAGCTTCTTTTACACAGTTCTGTTTCAGAAGTCCGTCAATCAAAGCAGCACATGTCGCTTCATCAGGTCTTAATCCCATTGCATATATATCATCCAACAACAATTTTGCCTCTTTCAATCTCTTGTGTTTGCAAAGTCCATCAATCAGTATAGTGCGAGTATATTTATCTGGAACCAAACCCTTCTCTACCATGTAATTCTTCAGCTTAATAGCTTCCTGAATATCCCCAACTCTACAAAATCCACAAATTACCACATTATAAGTAACCAAATTAGGACTACAGCCTTTCTCTTCCATTTCAAAGAGCATGCGTTCACCTTCCTTAACATTACCTGCTCTGCAATGTGCATTGATCAAAGTAGTATAAGTATATACATCAGGTACCACTTCAGCCTCCAACATACCATTGCACACTTGCCAAAATAACTCCATCCTGTGACAGTTCAACAAGTCCTTCAACAATGTATTGCAACAAACTAAATCAACCACAAAGCTATTACTTTTGGCACCTAAGAACACACCAGCAGCTTCATTCAACAAACGTCTTTTCTTATAAACATCAATCAATATCTCAAAAACCACTACACCGCTCCCATTAAACTCTCTATAACACTTAACAACTGAATCCAGAATTTCCACATGAGGTCTCCGGGTCTCAACCATGCTATCTAAAACGGCATGCGCATGATTGAGATGTCGAGAATTGCACAGAGTTATAGCAAGAAGTGAGAACGAATCGAGATTATAAGGAACACGCTTTCGATATTGAGCCCAGTTGAAGAAACCCAATAGCCGTTGAGGCTCAATTACCTGGTTTCGCTTGAGAACGGAGTGAACCACATCAGGGTCTAAACTCTTCGATACCGGTGAGCATTGCAAGAGATATTGCCAATTGGAGCGCTTAAGAATCGCTGTGATTTCCTCGACAGTCTCGTCTTTATGCGTAGCGGAGCAGAAAGATTCGAACTTTACACGGCGGAATCTCTTTCTAGGGTTTATACATGAACTCGGATTCTTAAAGAATTGAATGTTTCGATGGTAGCTTCGCACCATCCTCATCGGAGAGCAGTCACAAAGGAGAAGAAACACAAAGTGAAGGAAACAATCTTCACTATATATTTTCACAGGGACTACTTCTTGTTTTTAAACGACAATGTTTTACTGTCGTTTTAACATTGGCCTTTGAAAAAAAGGAATCAACCTTATGGCCCAATGGGCCTTCACTTTACTAATCCGGTTAGAACGGATTTAAAACAGGTCGGGTCTGAATCAAGTGTTAAGGCCGTCAGACCTGACCCGATTGAAAGGTAAATCCGTAAAAATCAAAAGCTAGTTCTTAAGCGTCGTCTCCACTTTCAACAGTTTTCAGACAGGCGTGCAGTTGAATTAAGGTAGACATCCTTGTGGAAATACGATAAGATGGTGGGTGCAACTGCATTTTCCAGCAAACTAGGCATTACATAACTACCTCAAACACAAAAATCACACCTCCACTACATCGGGGTCCCCCCATTAGACTGGAAGGCAAAAGACCGCTGTCGATGAAGGGGACACTCCTAAGTTGCGACATGTTTAAATACTTTTTAAAAAATATAATTTTTTTAAACTAGAATGAATATTAAACTAATCCCACAGCGTAAGTGAGTTAATAAAGCGTTTTCTTGATTTAAGTGAAGTCGCGGGTTCGAATCGTCTTTATATATGCAATCATTTAAAATTTGAGGTCAGAGTTTTGCTTCCCACAAAGGATCTATCCGGCTCGAACGGGGATTAATCTGAATGTGGATAGCTTAAAGGTGTCTTTCCATAGTTGAGATCCTCGTAAGACACCTCGTGGATAACCAAAATATATATATTAAACTGATAAAATAATATGTTTAAAATTTTAAAAATTCAACCGATATTACGCTGTTATAAAATCGATATATAACAAAAATTAAATTATTTTTAAAATTAAAGATATTCTCTTTTTATTTTAATTTTAAATTTAATTGAAGAAGAAGAATATTAAATTAAAAATTAAATGATTTATTTTAATTTATAAAATCAATTTATTTATAAAATTTACTAATTAAATAATAAATTAATAGATTTTAATAAAAATTGTTAAACTAAGTAGAATCAAAAATTAAATAATTCAAAATTTTTACGATTAAATTGTTAAACAGGTTCGAGTTTTAATCATTGAAAATATCAAATAATTTATTTCCTGATTTCATAATTATTTTTGTTATATTTAATTTAAAATAAGCTATTTTAGACTTTGGTTAGAAAAATAACAAAACATACATAATATAAACATCACATATAAACCAATCAAAATATTACATATATAAGAATTTAATTCAACTCTTAATCTTAAGTCGAACTAATTAAACTCGACTCAAATTAATAACTTATTATAATCTTAAATTATTAATTCAAGTCAGTTTTAAATAATTCAAGTTAGTTCCCAGATTTAATTTGTGTCATCATGTCAGTGATTCGTCCACGTATGATATTCATCACGAGTGTTTCGTTATTTTAATTAAAATTTAAAATATATTTATAAAATTAGAAAATTTTGAAGTATACCCATAAATTTTAAAATTGTTAAAAATCAAAATACATCCGCTTATTTTTACTTTAAGCTTTTAAGCTTTATTTTATCAAATATAATCAAATAATTTTAACCACATATTTATGTAAATTTTAAATAAATATATTAATGAAATTTAATAAAATAAATTATAAATTAGTCAGACTGCAAGAGAGTGTCTGTTCTACTAAATGGCATGGTTTAGGCAAATTAGGATAAGAGTCATGAGAATGTTGTCTTGCTGAAGATTGGACCATCTTTTGATGTTGAACGGTGTAGCCCCTGAAGATAAAATATCTTTTGGCAGTCAGGGTGTGGCGGTAGTTGCACATGAAATAAATAAATAAACAATATATTAAAATTTTGGATATTATATATAATTCCTTTTCTAAAAACATTTATTGATTTTAATGTACGAGACTCCTCGTTTTGTATGACTTAAACCAATAATTTTACGGTTATAAAAGAACAATTTTACAAATCATTCAATTAAAATCACGATGTTAAAATTAACTCAAATTCGATTTGATTGTATTTTAATTTCTTTCATACAATTGTTATCAAGTTTTACTGTTATAAATAAAAATAGAATTGAATTATTTATTAAATTTCTGTTAAAATTTTATTTAACAATTCACAATTGAATTTGCATTAAACAACACGTGTACATTATATTTTGGATAGATTTATTAATTATCTATTATAAACTTATAATTTGTTTAATAAAAGTAAACTGTAAGATTTTAATTGATTTTAATAAAAATCAAGAGATTTAATTTAATAATTTTTTTCTCGCCATTAAAATGTCGAATTGGTTCAAATAATAACCGTAAAAACCTTGAACCATCTAATTTTTTATTTAATTTTGATTTTTTATTTAATTTACTAATTAATTTTATTTAATTGTCTTTTTATTTCAATCATATTTTAAATTCTTCAAAAAATTTAATTTTAAAAACAGTTTCTTTACTAATTAGGATAAGACTGTGTACACTAAACATTTCTAGACCCCGTGTTTAGTCAGATTCTTGCTGGATTATTGTTATTGTTTAACTAATTTTATGACGGTTTAATACTCGTTA
Organism: Erythroxylum novogranatense; assembly: GCA_029891385.1. Classification (NCBI taxonomy): domain Eukaryota; kingdom Viridiplantae; phylum Streptophyta; class Magnoliopsida; order Malpighiales; family Erythroxylaceae; genus Erythroxylum; species Erythroxylum novogranatense. The sequence continues at coordinate 87,299,477 of CM057233.1, read as the reverse complement.
AATTTTTTAAATCTTTTATCTTAACATGTTTAACTTTTTGTCTGATTTTTAAAACATTTTTTTTAATTATCGCAATATTTCCATGATTTGCAGAAGTTGCCGTGGACGAACAACATTCTCTTGGTAGATACATTGATTGTATCACATGAAGCTGACGTTCTTTTACTGTTTTCTTCAGTGTTGAAATCACTTGGTTCAGAGATTGGACACTCTTGCCACAACACGACTCCATGATATGATCTCAGATCATTATGAAATTTTCAGCAATAAGAATGTGGAGGTGACGGTCAAACTCTACCTACATCATACGTGATTATGGGTCGATTGAAAACTTGGAGTCGGTATTTTGGTTCGTGTTTGGTCTGTTTTAGTTTTAAGTAAACTTGTGAAGCTTAATTTAATCAAAATTATTTAGATCAGCCGTTGATCATCGTTAGAGTATTTCAATTAAAAATGAAAACGTTAGAGGGTTAATAAATGATAACGGTCAGCTAATTACAATCAAATGACGAGTTTTAGTCCTCATGGTAATAGTTAAACTCAAGTTCAATTTATGTTAACATGTAATACGTAGCACAGATCTTATTACGTATTCAAGATCATACATGAAAGGGTAAAAAAGAAGAGAATGTAGAATATCTAATTTCGGGTCCATTCTGACTTTCAAAGTAGTTTTCGACATCTAAACGCGATCAGATCCTCTGAGACAATTGAGGATGTTGTTCTATGTCGTTCGGTCTAGTTCTTTCTATAGTTTCTTCCAAATATGAGCTCTTTTAACGGGTCAGAGAACTGTATACTCGTAAATGATATAAATAACTGTAAGAAACCTCAATCTTTATATAGCTTTCATATCGAACTTCCCCATTACAAGGTTGATATGAACCAGGTCCACACTAAAAGGGATCCATTTTTCACACGGACTTCAATTCATTAATCTAAATCATTTATTGGGTCACTTTATTACTCACATTTTGATCGAATTGTGTAACTTAATCGGTAATTTATTGAAAATTAAAATTATAATTAATAACTGACCATTTAAATAAGGAAGACAAAAATGCCCTTAAGGCTAAAAATGTCTAACATAACGGACTTTACACTCTATTCGTATTTAAAAATTCTAAAAATTATGAAATTAAGAATTTTAAATTTGAGATTAAGAGATTCGGCATAAGCATCTAAAAATTCCTAAACTTAAAAAGTCTGAAGTTTACTCGAGTTTAAATTTTTTACCTTTATTCAAAATTTTGTAGATTTTAAATTTAAATTTACTAATTCCAATTCGATCAAATTTTATAATCAGTGTTAAAAATATTTTGCTTCAAATTAGTTATTTAATTTTAAACAGTTTCTTACTTAGCTTAATTACGTTCTTAACATAATTGATTTATTTTATTATTATTTATCATGTTTTATATATACGGTATTGTGTATTGTATATTTTATTTATATTTTGTACTATAATTACTTTGTATTACATATGAGTATGTCGAAACAACGTCTCTATCAGATAAAAGTAAGGTTACATACTAATGAACTTCTCTAAATTTCGTGATTCGGTGGGACTTTCATTAGGTATTATTAATATTGTTTGTTTTAGGATTATTCAAATAATTTCTCTATCACTTCAAAGGTATTCTTAATTTGCTTCAATTTTCTAAATTCGGTTTCTATTTTGAGACACTGGTGAAAGAGATGACCTTTTTATCCATAAATGCTTGGAAAGCTTTAGCTTATCTAATCCATATTGTTCATATCATATAATTATTATGTATTTGACTCAAGAATGCATTGTTTGTTCTGGCTCTTGATATTAATCTAAACATGAGCATGGAGATAAAAGCAAAATAAAACATACCATATCTTACATAATCAAATAAACAAAACCTAAGCTAATACTATGGACTTTATCGATCGAGTGAGTCGAGTTAATTTTTTCTTTTGTATTTGACTTTATAGTCAGGTTAAATTAGGTCACATTATTTGTATTTATTATTCGAAGATAATAGAATTAAATTAAGTTCATGATAATCTTATATCAAATTGATCTATATATTATTTTCACTTAAAAGTTGAATTGAGTTAAATTTATAATTATCTCAAATTAGTTGAATTACATTTTATTTCTTACTTCAAATCAAATTGAGACATTCAGATAATTTGTCACTTATAAGATTTATAATGGGTCGAATTCGAAGTGACCCAAATAAATTCAAATCGACGTAGAAAATAATTCATTTTTAGTCTGATTTAAATCTTTTGAATTAAGTATGATCGAGTTCTTCAAATTCGAACATAATTAATTTCTCGATCATAATTTAAATTTGATTCAAACCGGAAAGTTAGCACTTTGTTTTAGGTGTTGGACAGAGGGAAGCAACTAGGACAAGCAGGTGTCATGCATGTAATTAGCGATTAATTAAGCCTTTAATTAAGTTAACAAACAATGAACGAACAAACCCACAAGACAAATTAAGGGAGGTTTGAGCGGTGCCTACCCAAGTATTTATTTAATCTCTTGCACATGTCATAAGGACGGTGCAGATTAATTACTTTTCTATACAAAATGGTATGTTCCAAACTGCTGTGACATAGACATATCACTAAAATACGTTGAAACCCTCATATCTAGTCATTTTTAGTATATGACTCGTAAATTTAGTATATATTTGGATGAGTTTTTGTCAGTAAAATTTGTATGAGATGAGCTTTTTTAAGAAGCCAATTGAATGTTTAGATGTCATTTGTAAAAGAGATTTTTTGAAATAAACTTCATACAATAGGCATTTAACAATATAAAAATAAAAACACTTTTAATTTTAATTATATTTATATTATTTAAAATATATTAAACAATATATAAAGCAAAATATATTAATTATTATATATTTTAAACCATACGAAACATAAATGAAAATATATCTAACCAAATCTTTTATATGGATTATAACATAAGTAAAACAAATATTAAAATAAATATAAAATATATAAAAAAGTCAAATAATATTCTACAAATATCAAAATAAATGTAAATATGAGTTTATGGGTATTGTGAAAATTATATGTAAAATATAAGGACAAAAGGGACTAAAAATACTCATTAATTAATATGAAAATTTTACCTAAAATTGTTTTTTCCATAAGCTTCAAATTTGAAATTATAAAAAGTTATATTTTGGTCGCCAAAAAATAATATCTATTAAATATGTGCTTTTTATTTTATAACTAAACATTCATTTTCTTAAACAAAATTTTCAGAAAAAATACTCATTCATCATTTAAGAATTCAACCAAATAGATACTTAGTTTATGTCATATCATATCTATTAGTAAAAAATACTTATTCATCATTTAAAATTCAACCAAATAGATACTTAGTTTATGTCATATCATATCTACCGAAGTCGGGAACAAAATCAAATGACATATTTAATATAACTTACGTTTACAAATTTTAATATATTTTACTTAGATTAACAATCTTTTGTAACGTTGAAATGAGTTAAAACTTTTTTAGTAATATTGAAATAAGTTAGAACTTTTTTGTATCGGCTCGAACCTATAATTTATTAGATTTGGAAGTAATTAGAAAAGCTACAACTTAAGGATGTTACTAATTGGATTCCTTGAATATGATATAATTTTCTTTTATAGCATGGTCATTTGTTGAAATATAGCATACCAAATTCATGTATTATGATTTCTTGGATGATTATGATTATGAAAGCTCATTAATCACATAAGTCTTGCCACGTTAATGGAAACGTGATTTGATTGAGAATCTAAGATGACATTAGGTTGATCTAATGGATTGAATTAAGGTTATATTCCAACAAAAAACAGTTAATTGCATTCTGGTCGTTGGTTAGCTAATTAACTTGAACGCAAATTTCCGATCTTTTATCATATGGTGAGTTAAATATGTAAGGTAAAAGATTTAAGGTTAAAAGATTCAATCGGTATTTGATTATTATAAAATTGATTAAATATTAAATAAAATTAAAAATTTTAAATATGATTAAAAGAGACTTCTTATTTTGTCAATAATAAAATTTAATTAAAAAGAAGACTGTTAAATAAAAATTATTTCATTTATAAAAATATTTAATTTACAAAACTTACCAATTAATTAATAATCTGTTTAATTTTAACAATAGAAATTATTAAAATAAATCGACCTAAAATTTAAAAATTTAAAAATCAATTAATTGATTAAAATTTTTAATTATTATCTGTTTATTTGTTTTAATATTGTGTTTGAAATTGAATGAGCCTAGGATGCTTCTCTAACATCCAAATCCTCATTGTGGGAATTAATATTAAAAAAAACATATACATATGTAATATATGACACGTGGGATGTGGGTTTTTATGTGTACATTATGTGGATAGGGATTGGAGCATTATTTTGTGACCCCCATTTTACTTGTCAGATCAGCACAACAGATCATATCACAACAACCTATGACACTTTCACAGCTCTTTTGTTTTTTGTTTTTTATTTTTTGTTTTTTACAGAGACCTTGCAGCTGGGGTAAATCTTTGAATTAACTTAAATAGTTTATAAATTACGTTAATTGGGAACTCTGTATTAGATAAGTTCCATTGTAAGCAGAAGAAATCGAACACAAAATTTTTTGATCCTGTACTCCTCTATTCTACCAACTCGATCATTTCTATAGGGCACACTTTAACAGCCTGCCTAGGTATATTTGCTTGTCTTTTTAACTCTAATTTGTTTTGTATTTTAACAAAAAATGAACAATTAGATGACCTTTTAAAAGGGCTAAAAAATATACTAGAAAAATTTTACCAATTAGATGGCTTTACAATAAGGTTGACGTTTTAGATAAGATCAAAATAGATAAAATTCAAATTAAATGAATTTTATTATTCGATTGATTTGAACCGATTCAAATTAAAACGACTTTATTTTACTAATTATATAATTTAAATTTTATTATTCGATCGGTTTGAACCGGTTTGAATCAAAACAACATTATTTTACTAATTATACTCCTTAAGAGCATAATGAACAAAACTTCTCTTACACTTAACAAAAAGATCACAACTTTTCCTTGCTTGATTTACACCAACCAATGTTTGCTTTACACCAACCAAATGTTGTAACAGCTCAGTTATTATTGAAAATCATAACAAAAATTGACCATTAAATGTCACTTTCGCTTGTAGGTGGATGAGTGGTGACGAGAGGTGACATAGACGGAGCTCATCAGGAATCATAAGAGCAATATTCATAGTCAAGCTGAAGAGAATTCGTATTCTGTTTGATGAGTTCCTGAAGATCAAAGACTTCACAGTACAGGTTCCGTGTCTCGAGCAATCCTGACAATGGACATGCCGTGTGAACTGAGTACCGGTCATAAGTACAAACGAAGACTATGCAATACAGCTTAGCCATATGTCCCCAAACCAAAAGCGTGTGTCCTAATCAAGGGTTTAATTATTCAGAACAAGACGTGGTTTGGAACTTTGAAGGTTCGGTATATTCCAAGCATCTTAGTCCAGGAGACATTTCCAGTCTCTGGTTTGAACTTCTGATAGAGATTGTAGTATGTCATTAGCATGTCAGCAGATAATTACGGAATCAAAACTCTGTGAGCTTTATATACGTATATATATATATATACATGTAGCATAAAGCTTCCACCTAAACCTAAAATCTTCAACTTACGAGGCAAAGTGAGGATGACCCTTTTTTTTTTTTTTCCAACAAAGTGGGATGCCTCATCGACCACACGTGTTGGATCATTCTTGGTGCCCGAATTTCAACATTATCTTCTAAAATGTCTTAACAAGTTTCTGTCGGAATATTAAATCAGTGCAGGTGAATGATATTATAGACAATTCGCGTAAGCAAAAGAAGGAGCAACTCGTGCCAAACCAAACCAACCCCAGCTAAAGCTACTGCTAGAACGTGACAGTTGGATCCAAAGTTGGAGATTCAAAGACTTTGATTTTTTGGTTTAATCTTCTTCAAGTTGACAAAGTAAAAGTATTAATTAGGTATCTAATCTTATCCTTTCGAATGTTTGAGTTGTCGATATCCTCGAAACTGACGTTTATTGATTAGAAGTAAGACTATGCAACGTTAAATTTTCCTGTATTTTGTCACGGTGGGGCGTTAATTGGTTCTACCGAATTCTAACGAAACTGTACGCTGCCGTTTAAATCTATGGAGTTGGTTGCTTCTCGTAGGAGCTTCGACATAAAGGTTCCTGCAAAACAAAGAAGGCACGTCGGGGGTTCTTTCCCGATAAGCTCTTCCGACGCTCAAGTCAATTCTTTTTGTGAAGATAGGTTCACCGAACGCAAAGAAAGCTAGAGTTTTGTGATTACGTACCTCTATTATGACTGAATTATACCTTATATATAGTGCATATGCTAGGTTTAAGTCTTTACGTATACATGAGAGACCTTCCTCTACAGATGGGCCATGGACGCGTGGACTAGGCCTGGCGTAGGTATGAGACTGATCTTTGAGAGATGAACGGATCGGCCCTCGGGTCGTTATATCTGAATTCAGATCCAGCGCGACCGACCCAACCAGGTATATTAAAAGAATAGAACATATTTACGTGAGCCTAGTATACAGTCCAAAATATATTATCAAGTTCCATATCTCAATAAGGATGTATACTGAGTGTTTTTGTAGATAAATTTCTAAATAATTTATATATAATATTAAGATAAAAAGTTATTTTTATCTTAATATTTTAAAAATTGAAACTAAATTTTTGGTCTCATATTTGTATTTTATAAATTCTTTAATCTGTTAAATAAAATATTATTTTCTCTTAATTTTGCATTTAACAAAATTTTAAAAATAAAGTCAAACGTTTATAACTCAGATTCACACGAAAATACAGTATTAGGCCTTTTTAAACAGCTCAATCACATCGCTAAGTCAGCTTACAGAGATGATTTATGCATGCAAATCGTGTGCTGCCATGCATCTTCACACGTCGCCTTACCTGAGACTTTCGAAGCTTTACCTGAGACTTTCGAAAGCTAGTCCGGGCAAAACTTTTTTCCTGCGTTCACATTTTTTAGGATACTTACAATCACGAACGGATTCGATTTTAACTGATATTTATAAATTAAACGATAAATAAACGAGAGTTTCACAATAGAACAAAATGAAATGGGATAAAAATGAAAAGTTCATGTTACCTTCTATTTTATTATAAATAATAAAAATAAGAAATTTTCAATTCGAGAGATTTAACAGAGAACATAAATTAATAAATACATGCTATCTAATATACTATTAATAATTTTCTAATATCAACTATTTTTCTAAACCTAATCTCTTTTTCCCAAACTCATATGTTACGGTTCATAAAAATTGTATATAATTAATAATATTTGTATATAATTTCTCCTCACTTTAATAATAATATTTTATATTATTAATAATAAATTGTATATAATTAATAATAAAATAAAATTAATAAAATTTTTATTAATGAAAATAAAATTATATTAAAATTATTCTTTAATTGTTTGTATATATTTCTATATAAATAAATTATTTTAAATATAAATCACATATAATAGAATAAAATGAAATTTATTAAAATTTAATAATAATAATTTGTATATAATTAATAATAAAATAATAAAATTTTATCAATTTTTATTATTTTAAATATAAAATATAAAAAAATTACCTCATTTTTTACTGTTGTAACTTAAACCATGAATTTTTAATTGAACATAATTTCTATTTCAAAATTATAACGTTAAACCTCGTGTGACAATCATTTTAACATCAAGAGCGTAATAGTCATTTATTATATATTACATTACATTTCATCTATCTTCTAAACGACATTTTTCTGCATTATACTATGAACCATTCTATCTTTCTAAAAAAAATTTTTTTTGTTGCTCATGAGATATCTTAAGCGGGTCTCAATTATAGGAAGATACTTTTAAGCTATTCATACTTAGACTAATCTCTATTCGAGCCAGATAAATCTCTTGCGGAAGCTAGGTAAGTCACAGAGAACTTTTCAATATAGTATATTATATTCTAGTGAAAATCATTCGATTAACATCAAACTAAACAGGAACAAGATTTCAGGAAAAGATTCTTTTAAGGGTCTAGATGGACGAAAACAGGAAGAGGAGCGGATCAAGTTTGGAGAAAAAGGATCAACTCGAAAAGTCATGGAAAAGGTGTAGTTGGAGCAGTGTACTTCCGGAGGGTAAAGTTAAGCTGAAAAGGTGGGGTGGAGGTTTCCATAGTTTCACACAATAATGTGACCAAAGCTTTCACTTTCTTTATTTTTTTGGTTATGGGACCAATAGAAACAAAGAAAGGTGGGCTAATATGCAGAATTTTCTATAACTTTATGACCTAGTCTTTATCTTTCCCCTCACCAAGACAAAAGGAACCTATTCTGACGTAAAGTCCATCCTATATATATAATTTTTAACATTAGAGTAATGTTTTAATATAAGAATAATTAATCTTCCGGACGCAGGTGAATTGATAAGAGACTCTTTTAATTTAAGTGATGTCATAAATTCGAATTGTTCTCGTGTATGCAGTCGTTTAAAATTCGAGGTCAGAACTTTACCTTTAACAAAGTTTGAACGGAGATTAGTCTGGTGTGGATGGCTTAAAGATGTCTTCTTATAATTGAGATCATCTTAGGACACTTCATGAGTAACAAATATATATATATATATATATATATATCTCAAATAATTCGGTTAGTTCAATTGTAAAAAATTTAAACTATTTAATTTTTCAGTTTAATTTTCAACTTTTCGGTTTTATTCACTTTAATAATCTTATGGGTTAATTAAAAACTCAAAATTTCGTTAATTTTTTAATTATAGTTTAATTTTAAAAAATAGTAATAAAATGTTCAAACTTTCAATTTTAGTCTGTCATTATCTGTTGTTCTCTTGACACCTTTAGCCATTTATTTTCTATTTGTTATTCTGACACTTTAAACTACATTCGCATTATAAGTCAAGTTTTTCTTTTTTAGTTTGTCTAACTCTTTAGTTCAGTTTTTAACTTTTCGGTCTTATTTATTGTAATATTATTGTTAAATATGAGTCTAATTAATTTTGAATTTCTAATTAGTTTAATAAATTTATTATATTTATTTAGAAAATAAAAAATACTAGTTCCACTCATATTTAACTTTTAAAAAAATCTGAGCTAGGTTCCACAACATAAAATAAATTGTGTCCTTATCCTGATCCTTTACGCAAGCACAGGAACAAGTTAAGGATTAGTGTCTTAATGTTGTCCTCTAACCTCTCTACATCACCTTTCACTGCTTAGCTAGCCACCACACAACACACACCCCACCCACCTGTCTTTTCTCGGGGGTTGCCTTTTCTAACACCAATCAGGATTGCCGCCCATCATCATCGTCATTATCGTTGTTAATCCTTGTTCCGATGGATTAAGTCTCTATTAATTTATCATATGTTCCAACACTCATGTCATGCCTTTTGAACCATACTCTAAGTTCCAACCCTTTTGACGTCGAGGATTCCGAGATTAGAGGGATTATTGTTGTTTTGATAGACTGATGAATAGAGAGGGACACATGGGATACACGAAACGGGAACAGCCACTTTGTACATTATCATTAGTGTAGTGAATTGGAAATAATAACAAGACTATATATTTCTATATAAATATCGAAAATAATATTTTTATTAGTTAAATTTTGTTTTAAATAAAATTGTACACAATTTATAAAAATAAAATATTAATATTGTAATTAAATATTACATATAATATATATAATATTTAATTACAATATTAATATTTTATTTTATAAATTGTGTACAATTTTATTAAAACAAATTAACTAATAAAAAGTAAAAGACATAGTCCTCCCATATGATTTAAAAATTATTAATCTTTAATTTTTAAAGGACCTTTACTTTTAATTAAAAATATTTACTTTAAATTTCGATTAAAATACACACACAAAATAACAATACTCGGTAGGAATTTAACTGAGGATAGAATATGAGATATATATATATATATATATATATACATATTCTCGAACATACCGACAGTGTTTGAAAACATACTCTACAAAAGTGACATGTTTGAATAGTTAAAGAATCGAAGCTCATTACATACTTTTCATAAATCACGCGAATATTATAAAAGATTCATATTTTGTTTTATAAATGTCGTAATCATAATTATTATTACACTTAATATTAAGTAAATCTGTAAATGTACATAGTAATTGTTAATCAAGTGTATTAAGTTTGACATGATTTAATTATAATAAAAGCAAGCACCAAATAATAAATGAAGAGTTCTAAAATATGCAAGAATTCTAAACTTTAACTGGAGTAATAACAGTTTAATCACACAAAAATAGGTAGAAAATGGCGTTACTCTCTGTTAAAAGTAACGTCATCCTCGTAACGTTCCTATCTATACCTAACCGCGGTCACGCGACTTGTGTTACAGGCTAGACTTAACCAACCAAAACCGTCCACCTTTCCCTGGCGTCTTGTGCGAGAGCAACGTGTCTTCAACCCCCACGTGGCAGTCACCGGTTTAGGACATTAAAATAAAATCCAATTTTTTTTAAAATCAAATTTTAATTCAATTTTAAAATTTTTAGTTTAATTTAGTATAATATCTTTTGTTATTAAAAATCAATTAATTAATTTATTTATTTTTATAAACTGATTAATTTTCAAACCGAAATAAACTAATTATTTTTTATTTAACGATCTACTTTTTAATTAAACCAATAAGAATAAAATTTTCAATCATTTTAAAATTATTCAATGTTTAAATAGTTTTATAATGATTTAATACCCTTAAACTTTTAAATCATTAATTGGAGGGTATGAGAAAAGTGGTATGGGTATGGAATGAAAATTGATGTTTGGTATAAACCTATCATTGAAGACCAAAGAGTTTCATTACTTGATTTTGGGCAATCCCCCATTCTTCTCATAATCTAGAGGAATGGGAGAGAATAATGAAAAAATGAGAGTAATTAATTAATTAATTACACTATAATTAATTAAAATATTTCAATTAATTAATTATAATTAATTAATTAATTATAATATAATAAATTAATTATAATATAATTAATTAAATATGTTTATTTATTTATTTATTTACATTATATTTCATTAAAATATTATTGTTAATTAAAATATAACTATTCATTAATTAAAATATTATTATTAAAATATAATTAATTAAAATATTATAATTAATTAATTAAAATATTATAATTAATTAAAATATAATTATTCATTAGTTAAAATATTATAATTAATTAATTACATTATCATTAATTAAAATATAACTATTCATTAATTAAAATATTATTATTAATTAATTAATTGCAATATAATTAATTAAAATATAATTGATTCATTAATTAAAATATAATTCATTTTGTAATTAATTAATTATAATATTTTTTACAATCCAACCACTATCAATGGTAATGGTAATCATTCTTTCCTTTTAACCAACCATCATAATTATAATGATAATATTTATTATCTTTCCTCACTATATTCATTCTCACTCCTATTACCATTCCTCCATGCTAGCCAACCGCCCCCTAAATCTTTTATCTTATCAATTTAATATAACAAGTAAAAACTACAATCATTAGTATAAGTGCATGTTTGAATGAGTTTTTGGAGACTAATAAGTATTTTTCTCTACCACAAAAGTCTATTTTTAATTCTTTTTACCTATATATTTTACACATAATTTTCACAAGCTCATCTTTCCGTTTATTATATATTTAACTATTTATTCAACTTGAATATTTCAAGATAGTACTTAACAAATTTAATTTTTTTATCAAAATTTAATAAGCAGATTATTAATTTAATTCATGTTATGTCACAATAATCGAATTTATTAGACATTATATTGCTTTTTAAAATACCAATATAAGATCTTAATATAATTATTAATAAAAATAATTTTTATTTGAAAATATAAATAAGAGATAAAATATTAAAATACCTAATACTTTATAATTTTTCAATGTATTGCCAAACTTTCTGAAATTTTTATTTAGCAAACAATTTTTAAAATTGTACAATTTAAATTTAAATTTTATTTTTGTTAATGTGACTATAAGTAATAATTTATAATATTTAATAGATACGTCACATGGGTGAAAAATTAAATTAAACTTTTTAAGAAATTTAATATTAAATTAAATGGTAAATAATTATCTTTATAAATAATAGAGGGGCAGTTTGGGGATTTAGAAGGGGGAGAGAGAGAGAGGAAGGCAGGGGGTTTGGTTTGGTCTGTGGGTTAGGGGTCGAAGGGAGAAGAGATTAGGGATTTAAGAATATGTTCAGAAGAGAGGAAGCAGATTACATGTGGGTCCCACTTCACAAGATTAGTGCTTGCAAATTAGGGAACATCTTGTGTGGGCCCAGAGTCAAGCTTTTTCTTCTTCTTTTAAAAAAAATAATAAAATATAGTATTCCTTTCTTTAACGGACGGTCAAGCAGCTACTTGTATCTACATATATATAAAGTCATCTCGTCAACCAACGAAACGACGCGTCGTTTAACTGATATTGCCCGATACGAACTTATCCATTAAAGAATAAAAGAAAGAACTTTATATATATATATATATATATATATATATATATATATATATATATATATATATATATATATATATATATATATATATATATATACACACACATACACAAGACGCTGAACATACTATTAATTTTCTTTTATCTTTAAAATACCTTTTTGTTTATTTAAATTTAGTTATAATATAATTTAATAAAATCTTCTTATATAATTAAAATATTTTAAATAGTTAATTTTGTGAAATAATTGAAATAATAAGATCCAGTTAAAATAATATTACTTAACAATATTTTAATATAATTTAAGATTTGGGTAAAATACATAGATTGTTTGAAATTTTATTAATTTTAAATTTCTCAAAATATTTCTTTTATCTTTTTTAAAATCCTCCACCACTAATTGAACTAAGCGTAGAGGGTAGAAATAATATGGAGTGGGAAATGTGATCTTTTGTTCCATTTCTTTTGTCCTTATCATGTTCTATTGAATCTTAGTCATTTATTTAAATAAATTTACATAAATAAATTATTGAGATTTAATAAGATAAAAATACATAAATAAATGACTAAAATTTAATAAGACAAAATAAAGATAAAGAAAAAGAAACAAAGGATTTGAGAGTCACGGAGTGATTGTCCCCATTTACCTGTATCACTCTCTGCGTCATTTCTCTATTAAATGTTAATAGAGATATTGATGAATGATCCTATAATGGAATGGGTGCACATTTTCTTTTTTTCTTTTTTCTTTTCCCATAATGCGGTAAGAATAAACTGTAAAGGAGGGTGAGATGTCAGGAACAGTTCTCCCAGTGGTGAGAAATTATAGCTTCTGGACATGCGCACCCGTACTAGTAAATTGTGACTATTTCACTTTTGAATGCTTGCCCTAACAAGTCAGAGCATTTTCCATGTTATCTTCGAATTGTCAATCAACTATCTCGTCACAGCAGGACAGTTGGAGTTGGGTTTGGGTTTGGGCATATCATATCCACACGCCACGCGTGTTATTGTCTTTGAGTTTTAAGGTATCTCACGTGTCTTCACTTGTAATGATAATGAGTTTGAGTTGGATGTAGTTAAGTTACATTACAATAATTTTACATTTTTTTTCTTTTTATTAAAATAATATAATATATCAACATAAAAGGTCAAAGTTAGTGCATCCTTATATAAGGCTTTTCTTTCTTTTTTTTTTTCTTTTTTTTTTTCTATTTTTTAGCCACTAGGTGTTCAAAAAAAGTTTCAACTCATGAGAAGGCATCTTTAAGTCATCTACATCCAAAGTAATCTCCGCTCGCACTAGATCAACCCATAAGGAGTAAAGTGTTGGCCAAACAGATTTTTCCATTTTCAAGACTCGAATCGGGTCAATTCGTAAGGGATAAAATACTGACCAAATATATTTTTCTATTCTCACGATTCAAACTCGAGACCTTTAATTAATGGATGAGAGTGCTGAACCACTTATACTAACCTATTTGATTTAAAGCTTTTCTTTTTTGAGAAGATATGATCATGTACATGGCTTTATTTGGTTGTTAGCTTATCATTTATTTTTAGCTGGTCGACTAAAATTAGTTGTTTGATTTTATCATCAAATTATTTAATTTATTTAATTGTTGACTAATTGAGTTGGTTGATCCAATTTAACCAAGCTAATTTATGAAAAGTTCCAGATCTGGTGCGTTTTTGGACCAAATAGCTAAAATAATTGTTTGATAATGACCATTCTACCTTCGATTTTTTGCTACTCTTTGTTATTATTTATGATATTTCACCCCGTGATTGGCAATCATAGGGTGAGTAATTTAAATGCTTGCATGGAGTTGGTTTTTGAATTTGGATTTTGCTTGCTGAGCTTGGACTTTGTTGTTGTTATTATTATTATTATTATTATTATTAAATTTTGTTGTTGTTATTATTATTATTATATGTTATTATTAGAATTATAAACTTAATTTTGTGAAATTAAATATCTAAAATCTAAATTATTATAAGAATATTCAGCAAAATACTAAGACATATAATATTTTTATTTTATAATTTTTTAAAGTCATATCTTCATAAGTCAATTTTTATATAAATAACTAATACTAAAAGTTAATTTTATCAAACCTTAAATGATAAACAACTAATATAATTCGCTAATTAACTCAACTAATATAATCACTTATCAACTAACAGTTAGAAGGATCACTGATTATCAAACATGGTCATAATATTTCTTTTATATCTTACAAATAAGCTATGTTTGTATCTTAAATTTATATTTCATGGTTACAAAGGAACAATTAAAAATATATTATATTAACATATATTGTTTAAATATGAGTTAATACTTTAGACAAATAAAGTTCCCAGAACAAAGTGAAGATAAAAAAAGAGAGAAAGAGATTGACATGAATGCCACCCAAAGAAATGACAAGAAGAGGAGGAGTTAGGAGTGATCTCTCATGCCCATTATGAGCCTAACAACATTCACTCAACCAAAAATATACTTCCCACTCCTGAAAGTGCAGACAAAGTGTCAGGAAGATTAAATGACACATGCCTGTTGTTTATTGGGTGGAAATAACCGTACCCCATTGGTCAGTGAAAATATTTATGTTTTTGATATATTTTTTAAAAACCTTTTCGGGACTAAAGATTCCTCTCCCTGTTGCTTTAGACCATACACAACTGCAAGTGGACAATACACGTGGGTCCCTTCATTTTCTCGTCCCGGTTTTTCGCACCTACTTCAAAATGAGTTGAGAATTTGAGAGAAGTAAGGTTCGTAAAAGAAAAGACGAGAATTATACCCGTAAGTTACGAGAGTTATAGAGAATTTTGTCGTCTCATCAATCTTAAGGTATACATACGTTCAATCGGACTTTGTATAGTCGATAATCTAGTCCAAATAATCATGTACCTAATTGTTTAGATTCAGGATGAGTACGCTCTACACTTGTTTTTTCGTAAGATCTTGTGTATCAGAAAATTTACGATAGTATAAAAATATTTTCTATTTTATCTAAGTGTAGAATGAGTATGTTCGACACTCGTCTCTCTTGAGTATCTTGTGTATTAAAAAGTTTATGACAATCTGAAGCTGTATTTAAACAATTTTCGTAACTAGATTTACCAAATTAACAAGAATATATTACAATATTCAAAATTTTAAAAATAATTTACTAAATTATATTTTTAGTAAAAATTATATTTACTAAATGTGTAATTTGTATAATAATATTTTTATAATAAAAATTTAATTTTTTTTGAATACATTAATTTTAAAATTTTGTTTTCAAAGAAAATATTAAAATATATGGTGAATTCAAGTGACACAGTAAATTGAAGGGAATTAGAAGGACACCTTATCTTTAAAATCTCGCGAGATTAACGATACGAAAGTTGATGGGTACCCTACCACACCTGGCGCACGGAAGCGCACAGCACTGTGAGTACAGAGAAAGACGTGAAGAAAGTAGGAGTAAAGCAAACCCGAGGTTAAAGTGCGCCGGGGTTGAGTTTAACTGTGCGCCTCACTAATCCACTTCACATCCATCCAAGCCTGCCTGTTAATAGCACGACAAGACCACTTCCCTCGTAAAAACACAACAGCCTTCCTACCAAGCGTCGGGAATAACGCCGTTAGACTGTCTCGAGTGGGCAGGAATGAGGAACCCCAAAGTACCGCGAGTTCGCTAACGGCAACGTTAACTCCGTTTGTTGGGAAGCCGCCTTTAATAAATTAGCCACATTCCTTCCTCCCTGTCGCTTTATATATGGTCCTTCGTCCACCGGCTGGAAAGGTCGAGTTACCGGTAATTGCCGGTGGAGGGGGACTGGTTAGAAATTGACCGCAGTTGAAATGATTGTGCGCAGTTTTTGACCAGTCTGGTTAAGTCTCCACCACTCCCCAGAGCCAACAGAGAGAGAGAGAGAGAGAGAGAGCAGAGTACTGTGCGACTGCAACGAGCTGCAATTTCTGGCGCAAGCAAAGCCTGTGGTGGTTGCAGAGGTCGGAGAAAGTGATTCGACAGAGATAGAGAGAGAGAAGGGAATTGGTGGTTATATCAAGGAAATAGGTGGTGAGAGCGTAAATTTGTGGTTTCTACGAGGTTTCTGTGACGGAGAGATAAACAAGTGAGGGAGAAAGATTGAGATGGTTGATTTGAGAGGAGATTTATGGTTGATTCTGGAGAGTTTGGGGTTTGTGTATGTAGAGTAGAGATCTCAGCTAAAGAACGAGAGATTTATGGCTTCTTCTGACGTTTCTATTAGAAATAACGGTGGTACTGTTAGAGGAGATTGCTTTTCTTCGGGTTATAGCGAACCTAACGACGGGAGGAGTGGTATGGAGGCGCAAAATGTTCATTCTACGCATTCAAAAGGTAAACTCCGGCCTCGATTTGTTTTTGTTATCGGTGAATTATAGGTGATCTGTGCTTAAAATTTGCCTCCGTTTTGGTGCTTTGATTGCGTGATTATGACGGCGCGTGTTGCTCAGACGCTGATGCGGCTCTTTATCGGGAGCTATGGCATGCTTGTGCCGGTCCTCTGGTCACCGTTCCTCGTCAGGGAGAGCGCGTGTTTTACTTCCCTCAAGGGCACATTGAACAGGTCTGCTTTATAATCTTGTCCTAAAATATTTCGTCGAGATTTCCTGATTTATCCATTAGATTTTATTTTTCTTAATTTTCGCTTATTAGTTGGTTTTCATTTCCTCCTCGTTTTAGCTTTAGATAGTTCTATCACAAAATTATATAAATCTTCAACATGGGTCTGATTTACGTCCTTGTACTTTCTGTTCTTTTCTGCTCATGGACTAAATCGTTTATTATCGATATGGATTAGGTGGAAGCGTCCACAAACCAGTCAGCTGACCAGAAAATGCCAATCTATAATCTTCCTCCACAGATCCTTTGTCGCGTTGTCAATGTTCTGCTAAAGGTGTGTGTGATGCGAAGACTTGGGGTTTGGATTCCTTTGCATCTTCGAGGGGTCCTTTGAATTTCAAGTGTTTTTATTTTACTTTCAAGTTTTTGTGATTATCTTCTCGTATGCATGCAATTACCAATTGTAGGCCGAACCAGATACTGATGAGGTGTTTGCACAAGTAACTTTACTTCCCGAGCAGAACGTAAGTAACTGCATGGTTTTTTTGTTGTATATGCGGAATTAGACTCATTAGTGACCTTTTGGAGCTAAATTGTTCCTGTTTTATGCCATGTTTTAATGTCAGCAAGACGAGAATGCGGTGGAAAAGGAGCCTTCCCCATCACCTTCGCCACGGTTTCATGTGCATTCGTTTTGCAAGACCCTGACCGCCTCAGATACCAGTACTCATGGCGGATTTTCAGTTCTGAGACGACATGCTGATGAATGTTTGCCTCCGCTGGTTAGTTGCAGCTTTATAGCTTGTGACAAATGGTGACTCGAATTTTCTTAAATTAACAATAGGGTTTAAAGTGATGAAGTTTTTCGTTTGTGGCAGGATATGTCGAGGCAGCCTCCCACACAAGAATTGGTTGCTAAGGATTTGCATGGAAATGAATGGAGGTTCCGCCATATATTTCGGGGTAAATGAGTTATATGCTTGGCTCACATAATTAGTTGTCTTTTATGTCCCCTTTTGGCCCTCTCTACGAAGTGATATTTACCCAATTTAGTTGTGGGAGCGAGGCATATCTTTCGAATGAATCCCTAATTCAAATCATATTGATGGTGTCAGGTCAACCTAGAAGGCACTTGCTTCAAAGTGGTTGGAGTGTATTTGTGAGCTCCAAAAGGCTTGTTGCTGGTGACGCTTTTATATTTTTAAGGTTGGCAGTTCTTGCTGTACTTGGTGGATTATTTCCTAGCTCATTTCTTAATTGTCTAAAACGGGTTATTTTGGGACTTGACTTTTAGAGGCGAGAATGGAGAACTTCGAGTTGGTGTTAGACGAGCAATGAGGCAGCAGGGCAATGTGCCATCATCCGTCATATCTAGTCACAGCATGCATCTTGGGGTGCTGGCCACAGCCTGGCATGCAATCACGACGGGGACCATGTTTACTGTATATTACAAACCAAGGTACCTTTTTTTGACTTCTTGTCATAACTTGCTTAGTTTGGTCAGAAGTTAGCTAAAGTCTGGGAATCCGATACCTCCAATCCACAGACAATCTCACACCCTCCCCCAGGGCTGGCCCATTATTAAAGAACTTGTAGACTATAATAAACCAACTTAATATGTTGGTTCTTCATTGATGTTTCTGCTTGTATAACCTGTTTGTTTGATACAGGACAAGCCCGGCAGAGTTCATAGTTCCATTTGATCAGTACATGGAATCCATGAAGAATAACTACACTATTGGGATGAGGTTCAAAATGAGGTTTGAAGGTGAAGAAGCTCCAGAACAAAGGTATTATTGCTTCTAGGAAGTTTAGTTGAAATTTGTGTCTATAGATTTACTTGTGAATTTTGAGAGTTGGATTGTTTTGATCATCGATTGATTTATGTTGTAGGTTTACTGGAACTATCGTTGGAAGTGAAGACGGTGATCCTGAAAGGTGGCGGGAGTCCAAATGGAGATGCCTAAAGGTATCATTCTTGTGCAAAAGTTGACCTGCATTAATTCCTTTATGACAGCTAAAGAAATCAAATTGCATTTGTTGCGGTTAGGTGAGGTGGGATGAAACATCAACCATACCACGACCAGAGAGGGTCTCGCCCTGGAAAATAGAACCTGCGCTGGCTCCTCCGGCACTAAATCCCCTTCCAATGCCCAGACCAAAGAGACCCCGAGCTAACGCGGTGCCCTCATCCCCCGACTCATCGGTTCTAACTAGAGAAGGTAATAGTTGTGTAGTTTTGTTCTAGGCATTTTCCTAAGGTTCCATGTACGTCCAATCAGGTTTGAGTGTGCTTCCCTTATATGTTCTCAGGTTCATCCAAGGTGAATGTAGATCCTGCACCAGCAAGTGGGTTTTCTAGGGTCTTTCAAGGCCAAGAATTCTCGGCCTTGAGAGGTGACAATGTTGAGAAGTCTGTCATCTGGCCACCTCCCGCTGCTGATGAAAAGGTTGATGTGGTTTCTGCATCAAGAAAATATGGATTGGAGAACAGGATGGCCTCAGGGAGACATGAGTTTACTTATACAGATTTACTATCAGGCTTTGGAGCAAACTCTGACCATGGATTTTGTCCGCCATTCATTGATCAAACAACAGGAACTGCAAAAACAGCAAGAAGACATGTACTAGAGCAGGATGGCAGGCACAATTTGCTTGCAAACCAATGGTCCTTGATGCCTTCAAACTTGTCACTCAAGTTGTCAGAGTCGAGCACAAAGCTTCCTGCGCCCAATGGTGATATGGCTTGTCAACCTCAGAGTAATGCTAGATGCAGTGCATTTAGCGAGTATCCCCAGCCTAATGGTCACCGTAGGCAGACATTGCATGGAAATTGGTTGATGCCTCCACCATCAAATCATCTCGATAACCATGACCATTCAAGAGATCTTGCAACCCAACCCATGCTGGTGCAAGAACAGGAGAATGGAAAATTCGTGGATTCAAATTGTAAGCTCTTTGGTATTCCCCTCATTAGTAGTCCTGTTACACCAGAGCCTCCAGTCTCTTATAGACATCTGAGGAATGAGCCAGTGGTTCCCATGCACTCCTTGAGTCACCAGCACTGTGCAATTGAATCCGATCAAAAGTCTGAACAGTCCAAGGGTTCCAAAATGGTTGATGACATTGAATATGAGAAACAATATCTTTCTGCAAATCATCGCACAAGAGACACCCGGGGAAAGGTTCAAAATGGTTCTACTAGAAGTTGTACTAAGGTTATTTTTCTGTTTCTTTTGTTGATGTTTTTTCAAATGCTAAGGTGGTGATGGTTAAATGTGCTAAGACTTGGTACTTTTCTTCACAAACAGGTTCATAAGCAAGGAATAGCACTTGGTAGGTCAGTTGATCTTGCAAAATTCCACAACTATGAAGAGTTGATCAAGGATTTAGATAGATTGTTTGAATTTGATGGTGAGCTAATGGCGCCCAAAAAAGATTGGCTGATTGTGTACACTGATGATGAGGGTGATATGATGCTTGTTGGAGATGACCCTTGGCAGTAAGGATTTCACATATTTGCTAATTACTTTTATTTTGAACTAGTCAATGACACACAATTCATGTGATCCCCCTTGGCTGACTACTGGCATCATTGCCTAACATGACAGGGAATTTGTTGGCATGGTTCGTAAGATTTTCATCTATACCAAAGATGAGGTGCAGAAGATGAATCCCGGTACACTGAATTCGAAATGCAACGATAACCTGCTGGATCCAGATGATATGGACGCAAAGGAAGTGAAATATCAGCGACTTCCATTGGCATCTACCCCAGAAAATTGTTAAATTTGCATCCCTTATGTTGTAGGTATGTTGGTTAGTTTGTGTTCATCATAGAAAAAAGCTTTTTTTTCAAGCTATCCTACATTGATGTCATTTCGATGATAACACCCACAATGAAGATCGCTGGTGGTGGCTAATCTTTTCTCTCTTTTCACAGCAGGTAAGCAGCCGCCATGCCGGTGGACGGACGAGCAGCAGCGCTGTGATCATTTTAATTTGGATAATATTTGAGTTTGTGGCGAGTATATGACAAATCAAGATGGCGAGTTTGCTGGTGTCTCAGAAATGGATGGCACAAAGTTAAAATACATCCAATTTTGGACATTTTTATGGACTTTTTTAGTATTGTAACGATGCTCTGTTATATACATAAATATCAAAACACGTGTACCCCTTGAGCAAAAGGCAAATCCTACAGCTTATAGCCTTTGCTTTTCTTCCCCAAGCACCCACCCACCCTGTACATAAGCTGTTTTTACCCCCATCCCACGTCCTAATGTAAAGTTTTTATATATCTAGTGTTGTCTTTTAGCAGGCGTATCCTTAACTTTACATAACTCTTGTTCTTTTTATATTTTCAACTTATTTGTAGTTGAATTTTTGCTTGGACATGATCGTTGCCTCATTGGGTCACAAGAATATGATTACAGTCCATCGTGGGTCATGGGCACTTTTATGAAGGTTAGCAAGTGGCTGTGAGTAGACTTGCAGGAACTGACCAGACCCACCAGTCGGTTCAGTCTCTTACGCAGGTTTCTCAGTAATTGAAAGTGATGTTGTTGCCAGTTCTGACCATGTGGATTGCCGGGCCACTGGTTTATGACAGGAGAAACAATGCTGAGTGGTTCGTATGCAAGGAAAGGATAAGGATGAAAAATTGAAACTGTCCTTATGCTTGGTCCTATCCTATTGAGGTAAGCTGTCCGAACCCGACAACTACAACTTCTTAATCTTAGGCATGGGTGAGGAGGGAAAGGTTCATGGCATGTGGACTGAAACTGAAAGCCTTATGTTTAGCCATTTCAATTTGGAAATACGAAGTTTGAAGAGTAAGATGGAGAAAAACGTTCCATGCTTTAACCGTATTCAGTTAGGCTTCATGACAAAATCCGATTCTTTGGGATAGTGGAAAAGATAACAACTTAGGACTGGGTCTGGGTAAGGTAGGTAAGGTGGTTGTAAGTTGGTTCTAATCCACGTCAAAAACAAAAGGATAAGTGTTGTAGATCTGAGAATAATCATGTTTAGTAATCATTTAATAAACAAAATTTGGGCTGGTGCTACTAGGTATTTATGGAAATGTTATGAATATCGTACTGGATTTGGTACCAGATTGAATTTTGAAATGGAACTGTACCGGTATCGGGTATCATTTGGGAAAATTTTTTTAAATTTATGAAATAGTTCTTAAAATTTTTAAAATATAAAATAATTCATATTAGTATATTATATAATTGTACACTATGCTTTCAAAATTTTAATAATAAATAATAACAATTAATAAGAAATAACAATAATTTTAAATATTTTATATATAAATAATCACAATTAATATAAATAAAGATAATTATCATATAATTATAAAATTAAGAATAATATAAAATATTTAAAAGATTACAATAATATAAAAATATTTTTAAATTTATAAAATTGTCCTGAATTTTTTAAAATTAAAAATAGAAAGATGTATATTATTTAATTTAGTTTTTTTGTTTATATCTTATTCATTTCAGTTTATATATATCTTTATTATATTTTAATTATTTCTATATATAATAATTATTTTATATAATATATATCAATATATAATAATTAATTGTAAAATAATTATTAATTATTTTCTATTTTATCATAATTTTGAATTATTTTTTATAATTGTTATTTTCACATTTTATTTTACATTTAATTAGATACAATCACAATTTTATTTAATATATAAAATTAATTTAATAATTATTAATAAATATAATTAATTTTAAAATATATAAATTTTGATTTAATAATTGAAAATATATAAAATAAATATTAGTTTATAAATAATAATTTTAAAATTATTTATTTCTTAAAATAAATAATTTTAAAATTATTATTTATAAACTAATTTATTAGTATTTATTAATAAATATTATATAAAATATTAAAATAAATTTAAATAAAAATAATTTATTAGTAATAAAAATAAAAATAATTTATTTTAAGTTTTATTTAACTTATAATTATTGTTATTAATAAAATATTTATTATTATTTTAAAAAGTTTGAAAAAAGGAGGAAAGATTTTGAAAATTTTTGAAAATTTGCAAAAAAATCTCCCAAATTTTTAAAATTTATGATACCGATCGATATTTGGCTAGTATTTAGAAATTGGCGATCTAAATCGATATTTAAAACCAAGGTACCTAAATTTAAAATTCAGATGAGTTTTGAACCAGATGCGATCTGAATTCATATCGATCTATGGAATTCTTGGGGAGTTACTTTCGGGCTTATGCTTGGAATATGGATTATCGTCGGATTGAATTAAAAGTAGATTCTACAGCAGTGCTGAATCTTCTATCTTTCTCGACTATCTGATCAAGGGCTCTCAATCTTCTAATCATGACTATCAATAAATATTGACATATCTATCAAGTGAGTAACAAATATGCAGATTGACTCATAAATTTTGCAGAACATTTTGATTTCGGAATCACTATTTTTAATACTACACTTATTGGGTGTCACTTTATCTTTTTAGAAATAAGTGTCAGTTTATCTTTTTAGAAGATATATCGGGTCTATTTCTCTAAACTAATTATGTAATATGTATTGTTATTCTTTCTTTTTTAATAAAAAAGGAACATGTTAACATTTTTTATTTTTTATTAAAAATTTGCACTCTTAAATTTTAATTAAATAATAATAATATACGCGATAATTCAATTTTAATTAGTTTAGTTTGATTTTAAAAGTTGAATTAAATTATTATATAAATAATATTTGAATGAATAAATGCACTATAAAGGAGAAAATGACATAAAAATCTCTGCACAACTGTTCAGCAGCACTGAGTCCTAAAAGTCAGCAAACTACGTTTAAATTGATTCATTGGCACTTAAGTTTAAAAATTGTAAAAGACAATAGGAGTTTTGCCCAGTCCAGGTAGATTGCTCTCCAAGTTCTTACAGAATACTACCATGGAAATCAGCAGAATCCAGAAGCACTGCTTTAATTTGTTCAGGATGCACATCCAGCCCTTCTTTGCATTGCTAAGAAAATGGAAGAACCCAAGTCAGTTAACGGAATTTGTAGCTCAATAAGTTTTGATGAACAGAGAAAACAAAGACGAAACTTTACCTCGGCTCGGAAGATATCCATGGCGAAGCCATTAAAACAGCTGATGACAGCTTGTTGGATATCAAGTCCAAGGTTGTCCAAAGCCCTCATCATGGAAAGTAGAAGACCTGGTCTGCGCCCACAGAACATGTGGATGTTTACACCTCTTCCTTCTCTTGCTCTTACTTCAACCTGAATGTGAAGATGACATTGACATAGGTAATTTCGAAATATCATGGACTTGATTCCAGAAAAGGTTGTAATAAACTTAGCACAAGAAGTATTTACTCTTGCTGGTTGACCATTTGGACTTGGTATCGAGTTCGGGCAAAGTTTATCGCTGATATGGCTAGGCAGGGCCGACAGGGTGGGTGTTAATGGGTAAAAACTCGTTGTAGGTGTCAATGCAGAACTAGGAAGATTTGATTCTAATTCATTGTGGAGATCATTGATTCTTTGCAGAAGTTCCTTCAAGTACTCAATTGCATCCCCGAGGATTGAGGCTCTATCCATCTGTTAGCACAAGAACCACAATTTTACACTAACAGGTCTTAGAAACAGCTTAAGATTATTTGATCAGCAGTAAGGCATCTGTTTGAACATAAAAGCTCCATGAGTGGCATAATATTTGAGGTCATGTTACCAATCAGTGAACAAGAACAAACGGTTTACGAAAATACTTAACCGGAAAGGTTCCGGTGAGGAAAGGAGAGGACTAACCTTGTTGTGTAACCCATTATGATTCAATCAGTCTGCATAAAGAAAACCTACTCAAAACATACATTATTTATCTATGCAACTATGCACAACAATCTGATCTTCAATGTTTATGCAGACAGCCTCTGAATTTGTTAGTCCAATAGGATTTAGTAAAGACTTCAAGTACCCCAAACATTAACCTTTTAAAAAAGAATGGCAATGGAATGGATATCAGTGTTAGAAAAATCGAAAGCCTTTTCCAGATGATAATCTTACTTCGATCAAACTAGATGCAAGGTTTCATTAAAATTGGACAAAGTTGCAACTTTGTTTGGTAAGCAGCAAAAACAGGATTCAATAGGGTATCTTTATCGTATAGTAGCAAGAAGACCAGTAAAATTAGAGACAAAGAAATGTTACAGTGTGTAGATGATTAGGCAAATGATGTACTTAAACCTGAAATATAAACTATAAGATTTAAATCTCAGAAAAAATGAGAAGAGATGAGTTAAGACTCCAGCTATCCTGTATGAATTTGCATGACAAGCATCATTAGTTTGTTAAACCAGAGATATCCAAAAACACAGGACTTAATCCTGAGTTCGGTAGTCATCAAAGAGTATGGCCAGGTATGAAACAGACATAATGTTCATGCTAATGTTCAAAGTTCAAGCTTAAATCTCCTCTAGAGATGCAGCTAAAAAGACAAGTCTCTTGAAGGGAGAAATTTCAAAAGCTTATGGTGAATTACAAACTTTAATTCAGTGTCCATGTGAGAGGAATTAATACAGCTTTGCAACTGAGACATGCCAAACACAAGATGAAACAGGTAAAGAATAAAGAACTAAGCTTTCACACGCAAACAAAATTAAGGACACTCCATATCACAAGAAAAGTGTGCAGAACAGAAGTTCTTACTTTGCTAATCTTTGGGACGACAGACCTAAGCATGTAGAGCCTATCATTGAGCTTCTTTCGTCGTCTCCTCTCTGCCATTAAGTTCTTAGCAGGAAGCCCTTTTCTTTTAGCTTTCTGATCACCATTACCATCACCTTGAATGCTACTATTTGCATTTGAGTTATCCCCAGGTTTACCAATCTCTTCCAACTTGTAGTTATCAGTTAACTCATCAGAATCATAGTTCAGACCAGACCCGTCCATGCTCAAGTCCTCAATCTTATTACTCTCTGGTATCGATTTCTTCTTTTCATGCCCTTCATTCGATGGAGTCATTTCTACCTTTCCTTCATCTCTCGCAATCCTACCACTTAAATCCCCTAAGCTCCCACAATCAGCTAGGTTCTTCCTTAAGGCCGCTCTCTTTTGAAACAAAGTGGGCTGGGCACCAGTTGAAGGGAAAGTTTCAAGAGGCCTCAACAATTTCGATCTATTCATGAACATATTAGTACCTGGATTCTCATCAAAGTCCCTGAAACCCGTGAACCCAGAACCATTTTCACAAAATTGGATGATTCGGGTTGTCAATGATTGTGGATCAGTGCAAAAATCAGGAGTTACAATTTGGTTATGTGAGCAAAAATCAGCGAAACCACCCAAAGCTCCATTTCCCCTGTTCAGGAAAGATGAGGCATTTGTGGTTGTTGCAGGTGTTGCTTGATTCTCAAGGAACCCAATTTCGCCCAAATCGAACCCATTCTCTAAAGGGTTGTTAGAGACTCCATTAAGGAGGGAAGTTAAGTTAGGCTTTGCTTGCAAAAAGTAGTTAACTTGAGATGGGTCGAGATTGTTAAAAACAGAGGAAGATGGTGAACAAGAAGACGAGGAATCAACTGGATGCAGCAATAAATTATCTGGTTCACCAAGATTTGGTGAATAACTGATGTCTCTGATACTATCTTGGTGGTTTTGAATTGAAGCATTAGTATTCACGTACCAGTCATCTTCTACCTCAAGCATGGATTTTAATGTAGAAAGCGAACCCATTTCTTCTTTGCCCTCCATGAAACCACAGCTGCTGCTAATGTTGTTATTTGTGGTCGATTCGTGCTCTTCTTTATCCTCCATCGTCCAACCACTTCCATTGAGCCCAGAAAGCATCTTTCCTTCTATATTTCTCGAGAAAATGTGGGAAGAAGAAGGAACAGAAAAGGAGTTAAAAAGGAGACAAGAGTGAAGCAGAGGTTGCAAAAGGAAAAGGGCAATGCCTTTTTTCTATTGCAAGAAGCAGAGAGAGAAAGATGCTTACTGCTATACCTTGGAACGTTACACTAATCACTACTCCATTTTTGGCTGTACATGGAATCTCAGGATAACAGTAGGTCCACATCACTTTTCTGCAACTTCTTAAACTGATGCACTTTTAGAGGAACAGAGACAAATTTAGTTAAACATCATACATATCATGTCTTGTTTAGTAACAGAGGGGATGGGTACGGATTAACAAATCAAAATAGGAAAATTCATTATTTCAACTTACCAAGCATATTCAAAATTTTTAAGTGGAAAAGATTAGCTTATTAAATTTGATTTGATGATTTGAATGTGAAATTAGAAATATTTTTAACATTTCATACAACGCGGGTCCAGTAAAATTCATAAATATGCAATCTTACTTCTAATTAATAAAATAGTTAATATCAATAAGTTCATATGAAAACAATAATTTAATTGAATTATTTTATACGTAAAATTATGAAAGAAAATCATATTTAATTGAATTATTAATCTCAAAATTTAGGATTGATCCCATTTATTATCAATTTTTTAAAATATGTCTTTTATACAATTTTATTTATCTAAAAGAGTATTTCATTTTTAAAATTATTTACAAAATACCTTAAATCAATACCTCAATTTGAATTGATTGAATTTTGAATTGGAGTTCAATCCGAAGTTAATATGAATTTCAATCCAAAAATATTTAAAATCCAATTATGTGATAGTCGGGTGATAAAATAATAATTTAACGTGTTAACGAATAAGTTAACATCGAGTTACTTTTGCTTAAAATTACAAGGTAAAACATCTTGATATCATTACAATAACACTAAAGATTATGAAGATACATAGTTGAGTAATTGAATTACTTTCTTACTTCAAGTTTACTTCCAAGTAGAAATGAGTGGATTAAGGTTAAACTTGTCTTCATTAAGGTCCATACTTGAAAATATTCGCAAATTTGAATTAACGGATTTAAATTTAAGTTTGTTTGAGTTTTAAATATATTTATTAAGACTAGTCAAAACATTCTTAATCCTAACTAATTGAACTCAATCTAAATAATCTTAAATTGATTTGATTGCAAATTTGTAATTTTTATTTTGAATTAAAATAATAAAAATTAAGAAACAAGATAATTATAATTATACATGTGGAAATATTTTAAGTCATAAATTTGGAACTCAATTTTTTTTACTTCTAGCCATTAAACTTTTAAAATTTTGACTATGTAAACATAGGAGGGCATTGAAGGTGAAGCTGAACGCACGTAAGATTTCCATCCCAACCCTATTAGTTGAATTTGGTATTAAATTGTAATAAAATTTATATGTAGTAAAAATCAAAAATTTGAAATAGAACGAAAGAAAGAGATTATTCTTTTTGTTGAAAATATTAAAATTTAATTAAAGAAGGAGATTGATAGATGAAAATTATTTAATTAATTATAAATTTATAAAATTTAGTTAGTTTATAAAATTAAGTAATTAATTAATAATCTAGTTATTAAATTATACTATATATTTTTAATTAAATCAGTCGAATTAGTTTAGTTTTCTTAAGAAAGTTAGCATATTTATTGAGATATAGCTGCATCACACGTTAGAATGTCTAACAAAAAATCAGGTGGTATTACTCAACTAAGCTTATTGGGAAAACTAGTAGCTGATTTAGATAATAAGTGAATTATCATATTTACATGCCTTAGAATCAAGTTAAAAGTAAAAGATTGATAGTCACTAGCAGTTAATTTGCATACGTCCAGGATCGCTCCCAGTTCATTGATATCATTTCGTGATTCATGGAACCGTTGCATTATTTGAAAACAATCAATTTCTATTTGGGACAAAGACCAATGTTCGATTTCTGGTAACGGGAGTGCATGAGCCTCTGTGTTAGGTGGTTGACCAAAATCAAACCGTGGTTTAACCTCTCACAATCTGATCAGACTCGAATGTGGGGGCAACTGGGGTGGTTGATTCTATTTTTAGGACAAGAATGTATCAACCAAAGTAAAGCTTCTTTGAAAGTAATAGTTTCAGCAATAAGAGAAGTATAATTAGAAGCAGAGAAATCAGAAAGACATTTAACAATCCGACCTCTCGCTCCTTTTATTACTGCACCATATGACATAGTCCCTGAGCAAACTAAATTGCAGTATTAAAATTGTAATTCACTGCTCCTTCAGTATAGACAGTGTAAGGATTGTGAGAATTGAGGATAAAAGTCTAAACTCTAAACCATCCAAGCATCTCGTGAATCCTTTTACTTCACACCGCACCTAATCCAATCAAAACCTTAACTCCCATGGGTCCCTCCCGGTGGTTTAAGGTCCATTCAATTTATTCTAATTTGAATAGATTAATTTATTAATTTATTAATTTGATATAATTTAATAATTTTTATTATAAAAATCTATAAGTAAGATAGTTTATGTAAATTAATAAATTTTATAAATCAAAATAAACCAACTAATTTTTATTTAACAGTCTTATTTTTAATTAAACTTTACATTTTATGATAATCTTCTTTAATTATTTTAATTTTATTTGATCTTTTATCAATTTTATGACAGTTTAGTACTGCTTGAACTTTCTAAAATTTAAAATTTTTGAATAATAATTTGTTTCATTATCATTTCTATTTGTACATAAAATAAAATAAATTTAGTAAACATTATAAATCTCTTTATATTTTATTTATTCTACAAATGTTTTATTGTATTAAAATATTGAAAATGTTAAAAGATTATAATAAATAAAAGATTATCTTTTAAACCAATTTAAAATATCAAAAAACATTTTTATAAATAGTGAAATAGATTTTTTTAAGTTTTAACCCTAACCCCCAAGGGAAGGATAAAAAGTTTTGGCAGAGAAACTTAAATAAGTTGCAGAGCAGAGCTGTAATGCTTAATAGAACTCATGTAACCTCGTGAAGTGAAGATGGAGAAGACAAAGAAATGTAGCTGGCTATTCAAGGCAGTGACTACATGAGAACCACAGCTTCCATAGCCATCAAAATCATGATAGCTTGTAGGGATGACAACAAGATTCAAACTTGAAATTGGCTAGGGATGGCAATGGCCAACCTATAAGTCATCTTCCTTAAATTTTTTAAATTTTTATTAAAGATTAAAATAGTAAAATCATGTTTTTTTTAATTAAGTTCAGACCTGAATTACTCATATCCATACTCCACCTCAAGCCCAACCCTTATAAGCAAAGTTAGATTTCAAGTCAGCTTAAGTCTAAGTCTGAATTATGTGTTGATCTATTAAAAATACTTGAATCTAAACTCATGAATCTTCCGTTGAACTTGGTTAAGTTCGATTTGATTAGATTTAATTTAACTGATTAAAATACTTGAATCTAGACTCGTGAACCTCCTGTTGCCATCCCTGAACTTGGCTAAGTTCAATTTGATTAGATTTGATTTGAGACTAAACATAAAGAAAATGATTTAGGTCAAACTTGGGGAAAAAGGGTACTTGTTCCGAAAACGTAACTTGAAATTTTTTAGAGATAAAAAACATAAACCTCTCTTGTTGTCTAAATTTTTTAAAATTCATTAATTTTAATTTTTTTAGTTTTTACTTGTTTTAGAATTAAAAAATTAAGATAAAATAACAATAAAAAGCATGAAGTACTAACATTATGGTGGATGAACAAATGTTATTTATATCACAATTCAACTTAGTTATTAAACTAAAATTAAACTAATTAAGTCTAACTCAAATTAACAGTTTATTATAATTATCTTAAATTATTAACTTAGGTCGAACTTAATTCATTTAGGTTGGATTTAAAAGTTGAATTAAATTATTATATTAATAACATTTGATTAGTTTATGTTTGATGTTTATACTAACATACATTTCATTATTATTTTTAATCGAAATATAAGGGAAAGGACTTTTCTAGTAAACTAAAAACTAAAGGGAGGTTTTTTTCAAGTTTTTAATAATTTCTTAAACTATAGAGATTTAGATGTTTCAGTTTTACCCAAAAATTTTAAGACTTCCAAGAAAGTAGATGTATAAGAAGATACTTTGGTTATTCAATCACTATGTCATATCTGGCAAAAAGGAGTCTTATTGAAAGCCTTTACTGAGTTTTTGTGATGCCCTAATACCCCTTAGGAAGATATAGCGGCACCACGCAGACAACATGCATACAGAATCGAAAAACATACGAAACATTGATCATGCAATCTCAATAGCTAAAAAAAAAGCAATTCGGAGAAAACATATATCATAATACACTGAGCTCAAATACAACTTGTTCCAAAATAGAACCAGCCTGAATTAGGTTATTACAAACCTTCAAATAAATCCAAAGCCATATACATCAAGACAAGCCAAAAACAAACTCCAAACGAATATAATTTTTAACAAAACAAGACTTAAACTCTATTGGCCATTGCGATTGACTCGTCCCAGTCCTAATGTCCTTTTCTCTGAACCTACACGGGACAAATCCACCGTGCTAAGCATATAGCTTAGTGAGTAATAACTAATATATGCTTAAACTGACAACTAAATATACACAATCATGATATATCATAAACATGCATTAACAATTTATCAGAACAAACAATTCAACATATTATATTGGATCTCAATAGATTGTACAGAAAATAGAACTGAGTCTCAAGAGAGGGTATAAACCCTTCATAATCAAAACACATTTTCTTTGTTTATAGCAGAGTCAAACAGAAATCAGAATACAAAATCATATAACTATTAAATCCATTTACAGAGGCGGGTAACGGGAATTATACAGGAGAGACCGAAGTCTCGACATTAAAGTGTTCAGGAGAGACCAAAGTCTCGATACCGAAGTGTCACAGGAGCAGCTACAGACCCTTCTAGGCGTGCCTATTTACCTACAGCTAGGACTCAATAGTTTTAAAACAAAACGAGGTCATTTCAGACATTACGTGTGCAAAACAAGTAGTCAATCATATTCACATAAAAAAATACTTCCAATGATATAAACATGTATCAAACGCCTCAGACAATCATTGTTCGGAATTCAGAACACAATCAACATAAATCAACTTCAACAAGCAGAACAAAGTAAAATAGATAACACTTCAATATCTCATTCATCAATCAGTACCTCGGACCTTCATGTCCGGAATCAGTACACATTCATCAATATCAATTTTAATTCAGTAATAAATAAAACAAATCAAGTTGAGATCATTTTAGATTACTCACAAAATTTACCGTCTAAATTACTTACTATTACTCCCGTTTGCTTATTGCCTTGAAGCTCTGACGATATCTGGAAGTGGTTGTTCTATGCGTTTCTCTATAACATTTAACACATATACAAATCACTATTGTGCATGATTAAGAATTCATTTATGTACATTGAATATGTATAATGCATGTTTATGACAATTCCGGGTATCTTATTGTAATTTTCGTCATCAAACCGATCATATATCAAATTCCTCATTAATAGCATTTGGTACTTATAATTTGGACCAAAATAAAACAATGTGAAATCAGTTTCATAACCTAAGTGACCACTTCAGATTTTCTACTCATATGATTTCGGGTCAACTTTGCATAATTAATCTGGTAGGGTAAATGACAAAATTAAGCAACACTTCCTTCTGGAAAGTTTTTCTACAGTGTCTCAAGTTTCTAATGACTACAAAATAATCCAATTTGATTCAGTATTCAAAGAGTTATGCACAAAATACCCCAAACTGTACACATTTGAACTTTGAGCCAGAACATGATCATACCCTCTATTTCCACAACTCATATCTTTCAGATCAGATATCCAAAAATTACAAACTTTATACCAAATTAAAGCTAAGATAATAAGCTGCAACTTTGGTGAAGACAACCCAGCCTAATTCGGCTCACATCAATACAGCTTATTCAATAACCACAGGATAAGATTTCGGTCCCTGACAATGCTTCAGCTTAAGCTACAAGTCACTTACATGCCAATTATGAAACTCTTAGAGGCAAAATTAAAATTCGACCTCTTCACAAAAATTGTAGAAATATGTCTCTAGTTTAATCTGAATTAAAAAAGAACTAATTCAAAAATATAAATCTCAAGTTATAATTAGAACACCGAAACATGATCATGAAAATTTCCAGTTCATAACATTCCAGCAGACTTCCAAACTTTCATCCTCTCAATCGCTTCTAAATCAATTCAAATAACTCTAAATTTTTATGGAGAGAAATAAAAATGTCTTAGGAGTCCATTGATCCAAGTTTCACTTTATTTGGAGTTCGGATGAGAAAGTTATAGGCAAAAGACTGAGGGTTGTTCAATGAGAAACTCTAGTTTTTAACTACATTTCAAATACTAACATCAAACACGCAATTCACACCATATTTGCTTCTTCTTCCTTCACCCACACATGCACCAACACCATTTACATATGCAGCACTCCCCAAGCACGAAAATGTACTCCATTTATACATGCATCTAGTTACAAACATTAAAATCTCAGCAGAAATCATTTACACTATCATAAAACTTACTTGATTAAGCTTCTCGCTCTTCAGAAATTTTCCAGAACTTAGGAGAGCAAGCAACTAGTTTCAGTGATGGATAAATAGGGGATTTTATGCAACATTTAAAACCTCCAATGACAGAAAACTTCACAAGGTATAACCTTAACAAATTATCCAAAAGCCAATGTTCAAAAGTGAGCAAGATGGTGTCTTTGGTGATAAACAACAAAGAGATCTTTTGTGAAGAAGAAGACTTTCGATGAAAGCAAAGAGATGGCTGCAGAAACATTTCTCCTAATGCCTAGGTATCTTTCTTTAAGGCTTGACACATGCCACTCTTTCATGTAGCCCATTTGTCATCAATGTAAGGCTACCACTTCTTGTTTATTAATTTGTCCAAATGTCACACATTCATTGATCCATTTGTCACTCCATAATTTGTCTCTTAATTTCTTTATTTTTTTCTTAACCTAAATATCTCTAAAAATGTAGAATTAATAATAATAATACACACCAATTTAATAATCCATAATTCACCAAAAATTTGAAATACTCGAAAAATTACCAAAAATACCAAATCACATTTTATTCGCGTTAACAACTTAATTATACCCGAAATGTCATGAATGCATGCATAAATATTAGTATGAGTTTAAGCAAAAACTTAATTAGGCCAAGCATATCATGCATTGAAATTCCTTAATATTCTAACCCATAATATGAGACGTTACAGTTTTGGCCCAAATATAGGTGTTGATATACAACAGCAAGTTCTTGGTAGTTATGGCCAATTCTAATAATATAAAATATATTACCTGATTGCATATAAATTAAAAAAACAAAAAAGCCATTTTTAAAAATAGTTGTTAGGTTTCGGGTAGAGCTGAGTTTGAGCAACCCGAGCTTGAGACTCAATTTTTTGAAAAAATCAGGTCGATGCAACCTAAAGTCGATCGTATAAGGTAGGTTTAGGCTAAGTCCGGATTCTATTGCTATTCATACTCTTAATTTGTTTGTGAGCTTAATATTGTACTTGAATGTCTACAAGATTCTTGTTACATGTTTATTATTATTTATGCTTTAATCATGATCATATTATGCATATTATCCTTAGGGGTAGTCAAGTTGGTAGAGTAAGGGGTATGAGCTCGAAAGGTCATGTGCTCGAATCTCCCAACCTACTTAGTACATAATATTTGATTGGCGTGATTTGCAGACTATTGCGTCAATCCGAAGATTTATTCAATGCGTATTCAAAAGATAGTGGCTAAGAGCACACTTTGCTTATATTAACAAATAAATTAAAAGCACCTACAAAATATATTTTTTAAAAATTAAATTTAACCTTTATTTAATTTTCAGCATTTAAATTATAAAATTGTGAAATTATTTAAGTTTTATTGAATTTAAATTTTATACTAAAATCAATAAAATACATATAAATTAGATTTTATGAACTCAACCAAAAAAAAGTTTAGTAGCCGACATATTTCTCCTAAGATATTTTTAGCAATTTCACATCACAATGTACCTAACCATAGATATTGCCAAAGTACATGAGGTCCTACGTCTTCCAAGTCTCTCTTTCTAATTAAGATAAAAAATAAAAATAAAAAATCTCTTATACGCAATATTATTAATTACCTCATAATTTCCTTAAATACCCTTTTTTTTTTTCTATTTTTCCCTAATAAAAAAGTCCAAATAAGAAGCCCACACGACTATTCTACGTTCATGTGTTGACAAAATGAGAATGCTACAATGTACGGGCAAGACTACTTGCAACCTTTGGGACTCTCGAATGGCATTGGCTGGGAACAAAGTTAAGGTGACGAGAGCCCGTTTTGATCCAGATAAACCTCGATCGAACGGTGATTGTAGATTGTGGAATTAGGAGTCGGAGGAAAGGAAACACCACCTGATATCTATATATCCAACCTCCCCTCTCCTCCTGCCATTAAAGGGGAGGTCTTGACTTCTATCTCCTGCCTGGTTATCCTCTTTTAGCAAAATTAGGTGAGCTCAATCCGTTAGTTGATTTATTCGTGTTCTGATTCGAGCTGGGGATTTTTAAGTTTTGGTTGTTTCTGTATCTGGGTACTTCATTGTCTAGGGTTTTTTTGATTGTTTCCGCTCTTGGAAAGTTGAAAGTTCTGTTTTATGTTGGATTCGCTTGATTTGAGCTTCTTGAATTTGCCTAATGTATGAATTGTTGGATGAAGTTTGTGTCTTTTTCTTTTTCTTTTTCATTTCTTTTACTTAAATTTTCTGGGTACCGTTAAATTTTCCAGTCGAGCTAACTTTCTTGCAATCGAGCATGGTGGTGCAGTTTGGATAAAGTTTTTATTCAACCTAAATTTCTTTTGGTATGAGCATGGTGGTGTTGTTCGGTAAAGTTTGTTCCCTTTTTCCCCTTACTTATCCGAGGGTCGTAGAATTTCTAATCTGTTATTTGCATTCGATCATGTCGGTGCTGTTGCTTTGTGGTTTAGTGGGATTGGCCAATATAGGTCTTGCTGTGGGTTTAAATGTGTAGTTGAACGAAAGCATTTCAAGTCTGATTAGATATTGTGGAGGTCCTGGAACTGATATTTGTTGCATAAACCTATAATTATGTAGAAATTGATGAAATATGTCCGTGTAGTACTTGGTTCAGTTAGAGGGGATCGTTCTGGAAAGTTTCTTATGCCAATCCAAATGAGGCAATAATGCACGATAAAGTTTTAATATTTCAATATTTCATTTTTGCGTAGAGTGAGTGTGGTTGATTTACATGGGCCTCATCATGGTTTTTAAGTTGCTTCTTCTTATTGTAAGATTGGTCAATGGTGAGAGTCAATCTTGTAAGTTTGGACCTTGATGGACTTGTTAAACTCGGGGGCATTCACTGTTATAACTTGGATCAGTTTTTACCCTTCTTTACATTGTTCTTAAATTTTCTTCTCTTGTAATTTAAGTGACTACTGATGGTCCATGATGGTCACTAAATTTTGCAAAATTTTCCTGGGCATGAGTCTTAATGATTCCCTGCTCAATTATTTTCTATTGTTTCAGTCTTGTTCGAAAGCTAAAATATGATGCTGTGTTTTGCAGTCTAATTTATCGGAATAGATGGCTCGTCTTTTCGTTCATTCTACTAATATCCCTGCTTTAGCTACTCGTGGAAAACATGGACAATCTCAAGAATCTGAAACGTCAAAAAAGGCCTCTGCCAAAATGATCTATGGCTTACAAACACCACGATTGAGAATGGGATCCTTCTCAGGGTTGCGAAGTTCAAATTGCATAGATACAATAATGAGAACAGATCAAAGTTTTCTTTCTAGGGTTGCAATTACTATATCCTCCAGGCAACGTAATGCTAAAAGGTTTGCTCCTAGGGCTATGTTTGAACGCTTTACAGAAAAGGCAATCAAAGTGATTATGCTTGCCCAAGAGGAAGCTAGAAGACTTGGTCACAATTTTGTTGGCACAGAACAAATTCTATTGGGTCTTATTGGTGAAGGAACCGGCATCGCTGCTAAGGTTCTCAAGTCCATGGGAATCAATCTCAAAGATGCGCGTGTAGAGGTGGAGAAGATTATTGGGAGGGGCAGTGGATTTGTTGCTGTAGAAATTCCATTCACTCCACGGGCAAAACGCGTTTTGGAACTATCATTGGAGGAAGCTCGGCAACTTGGTATATATGTTTTTTCCTTTATTTCTATTTTCGAAAATTCCTTGCCTTGAGCTATTGTTGTGGATTTCACTTTGTTCCCAGAGGTAAGTTTTTTGCTAGCAGATAAGTCAAGAATTGGTTTTATACTGAGAAATCAGATGGATTCCTTATTCATACTTTTGTTTGAAAATAACTTAAAATTTTGGAGATATTCGTTGTGTGTGATTTGAGATATTGATAACTCTTGGTCTTTGCAAATGCCTCTCTTTATCATTTCTTGACATGGAACTTTGTAGTACTTCTCGTGATTGTGGCTCCAGTTGTTTGTCTTTTGAATTTCCTTGCTGGGTTCTGTGATGCCCCAAACACTGCAGCATTCCCTTTTTCTATCTATATTCTGGCCGCTGCTATTCATTTTTTTTCCTTCTTAAATTGCATGAAATTGTTTTGTTTTTACAATGAAAAATTTCACAAGCCGGAATTCTATTTCCTTGAATGTTAGGCCATAACTATATAGGATCCGAGCACTTGCTTCTGGGGCTCCTTCGTGAAGGTGAAGGTGTGGCAGCACGTGTTTTGGAGAATTTGGGTGCTGACCCCAGCAACATCCGTACACAGGTAAGGAATGCATTTCTGAAATTTATTTCACCATGTTTCATTTGCTTTAGATATTGTTGCATTCTTTCTATCAAATTATCCAAAACTAATCCGTTATTTTTGTGAGTAGGTCATCCGGATGGTGGGTGAAAGCACAGAGAATATCCCTGCTACTGTTGGAATTAGAGACAATACTAAGATGCCGACACTTGAAGAGTATGGAACCAATCTGACTAAAATGGCAGAGGAGGTAATATGTTATATGCGATTTTTTTCCTATTCCATTTTATGTCCTGGATTTATGTTCATTTTAGTTGCTGTTGTTGATCTGGTATTTTCTTGCTAGGGTAAACTGGATCCTGTTGTTGGAAGACAGCCACAAATAGAACGTGTCATTCAAATCTTGGGTCGTCGAACTAAAAATAATCCTTGCCTTATTGGAGAACCAGGTGTTGGGAAAACAGCAATAGCAGAAGGTCTTGCTCAACGGATAGCAAGTGGTGATGTTCCTGAAACAATTGAACGGAAGAAGGTAGTTGCAAGTTAATATAGGAGCCATGGTCCTGGTAACTGCCTTTGATATGTTGCAATAGTAAGATAACTTGTTAAGATAATGTCTCTTCCTTGTTTCACTATGTGCAATAGGTTATTACGCTGGATATGGGTCTTCTTGTTGCTGGAACAAAATACCGTGGAGAGTTTGAAGAAAGATTGAAGAAGCTAATGGAGGAAATCAAACAAAGTGATGAGATCATTCTTTTTATTGATGAAGTGCATACCTTGATTGGAGCAGGAGCAGCAGAAGGCGCGATTGATGCTGCTAATATCTTGAAACCGGCTCTTGCTAGAGGTGAATTGCAGGTAAAATTGTTAAGTCACATGCATATAATGCTTAAAGTTCAAATGGCTTCAAGTAGGAAAGGACTTTATCTGTAATATTGTTTCTTGGATAATTTAGGGGCATCTGGCTTATGAGTTGAGCTAACTGTAAGCTTTTAGCTGTTAAATTATGATCTATATTTTTTCCTTTGCATTGCAGCCAGTGGTTTTACTTTGCTTAATGAATCACATACACGTTTGCAAGTTAAATGAGTGGTTGAGTGATACGTTTACGGAAGAAAATAAGGTATGTTATTTATATATAAAGCTATAGTCTCGTAGGATAACCACAAGAACTAAGCTCCAGCCACTAATGGCCCTTTCAGCATAAGCCGAATACAAATTCAAAATATTCCATACCTCTCCACTACCCTCCCTTCTCCTTTATATAGTACCCTCTCTCTCTTCTAACTGATTCTATGCTGACTCATCCCCCCCTGCATTTTTGAAGCTCCTAGAATATTTCAGCAGGGGTCTAGGCTGCATATTGCTAACAATGTGGCCTATGTGCGTACCCTTCTCCCTCTTTCTCCTAGAGTATGTCAATATGGGTTTAGGACCCATATTGCTATCAATCTACCCCTATAGAATCTGCCTTGTCCTCAAGGCAAAGGAAAGAAATTCCAGCCGGTTTGTGTCTTGGAATTGGGCTGGAAGTAGAGTAGTATTACTCTCCGAAACTTTCACATCAGCATCACTTCCTGGCTGTCCAATTTGGGAGTCCATGGCAATGGACTGAAGCATTCCTTGCATGGTAGAAAGCTGTTGAGGCTGCTTGCAACCCTGCCCTCTCAAGGTGACCACTTCCATTCCTGCTCAAAACCCCACCTGATCGTTTTCTGCTTGAAATCCGCCCTTACCTCTCCCAAGGTCACCAACCACTCTCCTCCCAAAATCAGATCTATTTCCCCTAAAGGAAGAACGTATGCATCGATCATAAGCTCCACATTTCCCACCTTCACCATCAACCCCTTACGCCGACCCTGTGAAGAACATCTGGTACCATCGCTCAACTTGACCCTATAAGTCTCAGTTGGAGTCACTGACAGTTCCAAGGCAGTTACCAATTCCCTCGATAAATAGTTGTGACTCGCCCCACTATCAATGAGTATCAAGATAGGAACTCCAACCAGATTACCTTCAATTTTGAGAGTCTTGGTCTGCGCTATCTCTCCAAATTCGGCTACATGGCAAACCATCTCTTCGGTCTCACCCCTCTTGGCTTCCTTGCTATCCCTAGAACCAGTCGGCAGTCCCTCTTCTTCCTCATTTCCCTCCCAGATCAACAGTCGCAGGTGCTTGTCGGAACAGACATGGGTTGGACTGAAGTGTTGTCCACATTTGAAGCACAATCCCTTAGCTCCGATCCAACAACTCCCGTAGAGAGATGCCTGGTCCCTCTCGGTCGTACCTCATCTGGTTTATCCATACCTGGTCGACGATCCCCGCCTCCTTCCCCGGTGGTCCTTTGGATTGCGCCTTCATCGGCCGGCGGTGGAGATCGGCCCATGTCGGGTCGTGCGCCGACCCAATCGCGCCTCTCGAGTCGGGTTAGGGACCCGACCGTGGAGGACCAGCGGTTCTTCCACCGCGGATGGCTTAGCTAGTGTCGGTGTGATTTTTCTTTCCATTGCGTCGTCTTGCGATATCAAACGATATCGAGAGGAGGGTCGGCGTCAAGACCTCCAACCTTATATCTTCGCGCAACCCACCGACGAACAATCCCATGTCTTGATCTTAGGAAGAGGAGGCACTGAGCCATCAACATCTCAAAGGTCTCCACATATTCATCCACGGTTCCTCTTGTGTCAACACCTTCATTTGGGAAAATGGGTTCCGACGTAATGATCTCCGTCGATCGAACAACGCCTCTTGAAGGTCTCCCGGTCCATCTCGGCCTCGATGCTAAGAGGACCTTAAACCGATGCCAAGTCATACCTTCCATCTTGATTTGAGCCAAGCTGTACCCAAGCTCGGGTGGTGTGCCTTGAACGCAAAATACATTTCGCTCGTGAAACCCATCCTACGGATCGTTACCTTGGAATGGAGGGAGCTCTATTCGTTTGGCTCGGGTGATACTCCTTCGACGCCATGGAGGTTACACCACTTCCCCTTCTGCCGTCATCTCGATTTCCCACGTCGACGTGAGTGGACCCTTCCACGGTGGCGGTGTACATTCGGCGTTGGAACCCTCTCGCATCTCGGCGTGCATCGCCGCTAACGCCTGGAAAGATCATCGACTCCTTGTGTAAGTTGCTCGGTTGGACCGTATGATCCAACAACTTTGTCTCCATCATGCGGTCAGGCGCATCCAATGCTTCCCATTTTTGTGAAGCCATTCTCGTTTGCATACACCGGTAACTCTCAATGAAAGCACCAATGATACGTTTACGGAAGAAAATAAGGTATGTTATTTATATATAAAGCTATAGTCTCGTAGGATAACCACAAGAACTAAGCTCCAGCCACTAATGGCCCTTTCAGCATAAGCCGAATACAAATTCAAAATATTCCATACCTCTCCACTACCCTCCCTTCTCCTTTATATAGTACCCTCTCTCTCTTCTAACTGATTCTATGCTGACTCATCCCCCCCTGCATTTTTGAAGCTCCTAGAATATTTCAGCAGGGGTCTAGGCTGCATATTGCTAACAATGTGGCCTATGTGCGTACCCTTCTCCCTCTTTCTCCTAGAGTATGTCAATATGGGTTTAGGACCCATATTGCTATCATTGAGCTGAGTTGTGAGTGGTTGAGCTGAGTTGGTACTCCTTGTATCTGGAACTATTTGCTAGATGCTTGATTTTAATATCGTGTTTTGCAGTGTATTGGAGCCACAACATTGGACGAGTATAGGAAGCATATTGAAAAGGATCCAGCTTTGGAAAGACGTTTTCAGCCAGTCAAAGTACCTGAGCCATCTGTAGATGAAACGATACAGATTTTGAAGGGTCTGCGTGAGCGATATGAGATTCATCACAAGCTTCGATACACAGATGAAGCCCTAGTAGCTGCTGCACAGTTGTCATATCAGTATATCAGGTCTTTGATACTATGATTGTTCTTTCCGTAGTTTGGCTTTATTCCCTGCACTTTTTTTGTGTGTGTGGAAATTTCACTCCTTGCAGTTAAATACATCTACAATGATATGTTTGCATTTCATATGTGTGCTAGTAGGATTGTTTTATGTCAGGCATCAAGTCATCCTATGCTGGTTTTGTTTGGACATTCTTTGTTGTTTGTTATCTATGAGAAAGTCTAGAAGCATCAGATACTGATTCATGTCTCAAAAATGTATGCTGGTTGGATTGTTTTAATTGATGGTTGCATCTATGTGCATACTTGACAACTGTAAAGAGCCAATTCTAATACTATTTGATGGTCTTTTGTATAATAGGAGTGCTAGATTTGATAATTGGACCACATTAACCAAGATTGAATCCCTGCTTTCTTTCCTTTACTTTGTCTTCCAAATTTCTGATTAATGAATAAAATTGCATGGGGTTTGTTTGATTGCAATTCTTGCTTTGAAGGTGCAGTTATTTTTTGCTTGTGGGCATCAATAATATTCTTGTAGGTTCTAATTTATCCTTGGCTTGATTTTATTTTGCTTTTCTAAATGTTGAATTAAGTTGCTTATTAAGTTAAAAGTACCATATGCTGTTATTAGTCATGAAAAGTTATGCATCAAAAGAATGTCTTGCTAATCACACCTTGAGAGTTGTCTTACAAAATGACTTTGTTTTGATGTTGAAAGTTTTCTTACCTGTTGATATTCATATACTTGATTCAGTGACCGTTTTCTACCTGATAAGGCAATTGACTTGATTGATGAGGCTGGTTCTCGTGTTCGCCTCCGACATGCACAGGTGTGTTTTGATTAAATACTTGTACTCATGTTATTATGGTCAAAACCCTGTTGTTTATCTTCTTAATTTGCTCATGTTAGGTTCCTGAGGAAGCTAGAGAGCTTGAGAAAGAGCTTAGGCAGATCACAAAGGAGAAGGATGAAGCAGTTCGTAGCCAAGACTTCGAAAAGGTTAGACAACAATTGTTGCTTCTTGGTCTTTATATATTATATATATTAGCCTTGTATGACTTTACATACTTTATGTCAAAAAAATGGTGAAAAGTAAGTGTCTTCTATTTAATTTAGTTTAAAACAAATTACATATGGAAAACATGGAAGGATCAATTGAGTTATGTCTGATGTTTGCCTTTACATTTTACCTTGATATCCACCTGATTGGGAAATGTGAACAGGCTGGGGAGTTAAGGGACCGTGAAATGGATCTTAGAGCTCAAATAGCGGCTATTACAGAAAAAGGCAAGGAAATGAGCAAAGCAGAGTCTGAGGCGGGGGATGTAGGTCCTCTTGTAACTGAAACAGACATTCAACATATTGTCTCTGCATGGACTGGCATTCCTGTTGAGAAAGTATCAACTGATGAATCTGATCGCCTCTTGAAGATGGAAGACACACTTCACAAGCGAGTCGTAGGGCAAGATGAGGCTGTCAAAGCAATCAGCAGAGCCATTCGTAGGGCTCGAGTTGGATTAAAGAATCCCAATCGGCCAATTGCTAGCTTCATCTTTTCTGGTCCAACTGGTGTAGGTAAGTCAGAACTGGCCAAAGCACTTGCTGCCTACTACTTTGGCTCTGAAGAAGCCATGATTCGGCTCGATATGAGTGAATTCATGGAAAGGCACACAGTTTCAAAGCTCATTGGATCACCGCCTGGTTATGTTGGGTACACTGAAGGCGGTCAGTTGACTGAGGCTGTTCGTCGCCGTCCTTACACTGTTGTACTGTTTGACGAGATTGAGAAGGCGCATCCTGATGTCTTCAACATGATGCTTCAAATTCTTGAAGATGGAAGGTTGACTGACAGTAAGGGTAGGACTGTGGACTTCAAGAATACCCTCCTCATAATGACTTCCAATGTTGGAAGTAGTGTCATTGAGAAGGGAGGACGCCGGATAGGATTTGACCTCGATTATGACGAGAAGGACAGCAGTTACAATCGCATTAAGAGCTTAGTGACGGAGGAACTAAAACAGTATTTTAGGCCAGAATTCTTAAATAGACTAGACGAGATGATTGTGTTCCGCCAGCTTACTAAGTTGGAGGTTAAGGAGATAGCTGACATAATGTTGAAGGAGGTATTTGAGAGGCTAAAGGGTAAAGAG
Source organism: Erythroxylum novogranatense (assembly GCA_029891385.1). NCBI lineage: Eukaryota > Viridiplantae > Streptophyta > Magnoliopsida > Malpighiales > Erythroxylaceae > Erythroxylum > Erythroxylum novogranatense. The sequence goes on along the minus strand of CM057233.1, from coordinate 87,255,435 downwards.
ATTGAGCTTCAAGTGACAGAGAGATTTAAGGAGAGGGTAGTTGAGGAAGGGTACAATCCAAGCTATGGTGCTAGGCCTTTGAGGAGAGCCATAATGAGACTCCTAGAGGACAGTATGGCGGAGAAAATGCTTGCAGGGGAGATCAAAGAGGGTGATTCAGTCATTGTGGATGTAGATTCCGATGGTAATGTCATTGTTCTTAATGGTAGTAGTGGCTCTTCAGAGAGCTTGCCAGATGCATTGTCAGTTGTGTAGACCAAGTTCTGTTGCTAAAGAAAAAGACTTTTAAGCAATATGTTGTTTGTACTTTGTGGATTTTAGTTGAATATGAGCTATAGAGTCAATGTCTTTTATCTTCAAAGGACAATTTGGCAGTTGGAATTGAGAGATGCAGGTGGGGCTTTAACTTTGTACTTGTCATGGCTTGTGTAGTTACTGTCACAGATGATAGGAATTTGATGTTGGGTTAGATTTCCATGTGAAAGAATCAAAATTAGGTTTTACTAGTATGTAACTGGAGCTTCTGATTTTCACTTTTGGCTAGATGTATAAACTGTTTCTCCAGTACTTAATCATATATGATTAAAACTGAAGTTGTTCTATGCTTATGAAAAGTGTAACCAAGAGTTGGATTTGAGTGTTCAGGAGATAGCTTGGACTATCTTGTGCCAAATGTGATTGATATTTCAAATTGGAGAAATAGGTTTAATTGGACAATTGGATGACTTCTTCAGTCTGCCTGTAACTTCCCGAGACCTTAATTGATCTCCACTAGGCTTAGGGTCAATGCCTAAGAAAATTGTGCTTAAAATTAATTTTAGTTCTTTGATTAAATTTAATTAAATATACTTTTTATTTTAAAAAGAGAACAGGAAAGGGATATAATTAATGTTTTAAAACCGAATTGAAAATTAAACCAATAAGACAAGAGATTTAAGGTTTAAAATATTCAATTAATATCGTCAAATTAGTTAAAGATTGATTAAAATTAAAAATTTGAAGTATAATTGAAAGAAAGAGATTTAAGGTTTAAAATATTCAATTAATATCGTAAAATTAGTTAAAGATTGATTAAAATTAAAAATTTGAAGTATAATTGAAAGAAATTTTCTTTATCATCAGAAAATTTTAAGTTTAGTAGAAAAAGAGATTGTTAAATAAAAATTAATTAGTTTATTTTAACTTATAAAATTTATTAACCAATTAAGTAAAACATCAGTTTTAACATTAAAATTATTAAAATTAAATTAAATTAAAAGTTAAAACTCAGAGTGCAAAATTTTTATTGAAACAGCCAAATTGTTTGAAATTTTAAATCATTAGATATAACTAAACGAACGGTTTCACCTTAATGTGGTAAAAAAAAAAAATGATTCAAAAGAACATCCTTTCGTTTGAGAATTTTGAATTTCAATCTAACTTCGAGTTCAGGCTGCCTTCGAGACCACTTTGAGCCTATTGACTCGGATACGTTTTTACTTTTATCGCACTTACGTCGCAACTCACAACAGCGTTTTCCATATCCTTCGTTTGAAATTTAGATACGTGTAGATTACTTCTCAAGGTAAGTAATAGCAATATCTTATATATAATTCTCCCAAACTTGAGGTCTATTCAGTGATCGAGTGCTTATGTCGGATCGCGTGAATAGTTCAGGTGATTGTGATATGGTAAGATTTGATATCTTTCCTTGTGCACAGATTGTTTTCCGTTCAATTCAGTTTCAGTTTGGCAGTACACAAAGTATAGTTGATCAGAGAATTGTGATCCGAGTAGATTACAGGTGATCGTCAAATTTTACAAGAGAAGCATACACGTCCAGATTCTATTATTATCAAGAAAGGCACAAAATTCTACATCAAATCTTAAGTTTCGATTATTCTGTTCTATTAAATCTTATTCATATATTTATATAGATTTACACAAATGTGTTGATAAGATTTAATAGAACATAATAAAAACGTCGTAACCAGAACGGGAGATTTTATTCTATAAAATTCGCACTTAAAACACGTTTATCTTCTTTTCGACTCTAGTATAAACAGTTTTGCTGTTTATGCAGTTGTGATAAATTTCACGAGAAAAAACAGCAAGATGGAACGATTGGATATTGTAAAAAGACAAAAAAAGAAAAGAAAAGAGAAGCAACTTATTAGATGTAAAGAGGTGGAAAAGAATGCTAACAAACTGCAAACCGATATTCTACATCGGCGAGTGCAGCTGAAGATGGTTGATCAGTTTCTCTCCGAGATGCTTCCCAAAGCTGTTGCTCTATGCTCAACTTTCTTAGCTCCCACAAGCCTCGTTCAACTGCAACAGTGATATCAACGAAGTGGAAGATTCGAAGGTGTTGCGGAAAGTCGATCAAAAATGCAGACGGTTGCACAACCAAAAGATTCCTTATTTATGACTTTCAAATAGTGAAGTACAAAGGAGTTTAAATCCATATTAAGAAGTTTCCTAATATATTACCATGTTTTGTACGGAAGAACTACAAATGGACGACTCTTTGGTGTTTTCCTATCAAGTTAAGCCTGTTTACATGGATATTAGGTTGGTAAGCTTACCATCAACAGCATCATGTGAAGTTGGTGTTTGCCCACTACCGCCGATCCAAAATTGAAGTCTCTCATCTGCAATGTCTTCTTCCAAACCGTGCGCTTTGACTCTTCTCCAGAAGTACGTTAGCCATGCCTATTGATATAAAAACAAAAACAAATTTATAGGAAATTTGTTCAATTAAGCAAATTAATGGCTAAAGTTTGACCATTTTTGTATCTTGCAAATATGGACGGCGGCGATATGGCCCGGCTTCAGGTCACGGGGGCCAGGCTTCAAGCTGGTCCAATTTTGTTTCGCTTTAACAAAATAATATCATTTTATTTAACAAAATTATGTCATTTTGGTCGAGGAGGTTTATTCATAGGACATGATTCTCTGTACCTTCTATTCTGTTCTAAACCTACTCCACTTCATCTCAATCATACATTTTTGTGAGTTCTACATAAATATATGATTGAAATGAAGTGGAACAATGTTGGAACAGAATAAAGAATACAGAGAATCCAAAGGGTTTATTCATATGTCATTTTGATAAGGTGATTTTAAGCCAGGTCGGATCATGAAGCTCGAAACCTAACCCAAAGTCAAAAATTTATTTGTTAAGCCCGAACCTAAATTGGATCCCAGTTAAAAGGACTCGATTTGTTGGCTTAAGGTCGAGCCAGTTGGAGCTAGTTTTGTTGTTCCAACTCGCAAATTAATGGCTAAAATTAGACAGTTCGATGCGCCGAATAACTAGTGCTAAATTAATCTACCAAAATTGTTGGGTTGTACATCAGAATGAAAGTATAAGGTTAAAACCCACTATCAGTCACTGACCTGTTTGAAACGGACGTCTTCAGCCTCTTCTTTAGTTAATTCTGCAGTTATAAGTGACAGACAGTAAAAATGTAAAAGAAACTCCATCTACAAAGTCATGGGGCATAATTCGACTGATAGGATTATGTATCTTACCAAAGGCCTCCATAAATCTGGGATCAGTTGACGATCTCAAACCTAAAAAGCACAAGACGTACAATAAATATGAACAAATATGTGAATATTATGGAAGAAACAATGGTCATAATATGTTAAATCCAAATTTGTGTAACATTAATCGTTTGTAATGGGTATAGAATAATCAATTCACTAAAATCAATACAACTCCAGTAGGACTGGTTGATCAAAATTTATAAAAAATTAATAACACAACTCACTCACGCAGAAACACCATCCCAAAGAGAGCAAAAAGTCAGACACTAAAAAAATTGCAATTATTGTAGATTAATTACAATTTCATGTTCAAATTAAAGGCAACATGTATGAATTCGGCTGCAAAAGGTGTTCACTACATGGTAAAACGCATTCCATAAATGAATTCGTTATCAACAAAATATAGTGATGCACAAAAGCAGCTAAAGATGGCAGAATACTATAATGGTTACAATCAAAACGTACTTGATAGTCTGCTTTGCGCCAAGGCAAGAGCCACAGCATCTTCCACCTTAATAAATGAAGATAAATATTATCAGATATATGTAGCAAATAGTGCTTAGGAAAGGGTAAATTATCAATAACCTGAACTTCTAACTTAAAAATAAAACCAACTGTTTTGATCTGTTGAAGATAAGGGACGAACAATCATAACACTTGACTTCACATACATTTTAACAATGTGAAAAAATAAAATAAGCAACAGTTTTAAACTACAGGCTATTGACCAAACAAGCAAGGCTTTCAAATAAAAAGATAAATAAATGAAAAAACCTTCAGAGAAACTAATTCTCTCAATCCCATTTCAACTGCAAGCATACTCTCAATATTTCCCTCTCCTGTTAGATCACTAAAATCACGTGATGGTTTATTCCGTTCCAAAACACCACTCCCTGTTCCATTCATCAATGTCATAGTTAAGTAATGAGAAGTAATAAAGGCATAAATAAATAAAAACTTCAAAAAGTAATAACACAAAAACTAACAGTAAGTTAGTAAGCTAAACCCTGTCCCAAGACTCACCCTTGGCCTTTTGTCCAGCAGAAATGACAATTTCAAAAGGAAGAGGAGCTAGTGCTGACCATTGCTCATGTTTTGATGTTGCTACATCTGCACAAATGTCTATAAACCACAAAATACAACCACAGGAAAAGAAATTAAGAATTAAAGATTGGATTAATGTGTATGGCAAGTCCAGTTTAAGCGTTAACGAAGACAGGAACCCATAAAATAACAAAATATACAGTTATGAAATAAATAACAGAGATAGCAATTTAAACACAGAATCAGGATAGTAACCCCTATTGTAAAATCAAAACAATATCATGAAGATATAGAAAACTCAAGCCTGTAACCTCCATATCCATCATCACATATCTGACGAGGCAAATGGCTAGATGAAATTTACCGTTGCATGCCTTATCAAGGAAGAAATATTATTATAAGGTAATTATTTTCTCTAGAGCATAAGATTAATGCAGAAGGTTTAGTACCATGCTGTACAGCTAAACCCCAGTAGCGAGCAAGCCAGCATCTCTTCAGGACAACTTCCTCCTAAAAGGCACATGCAGTATAAAGTTAATTACACAGGCAAACTGTAATTTCATTTCATTTCAAAATCCACCAACCATCTCTTCCTCAGTCAAAATCATTCTCCGAGTTACTGTCCGAAGAATTTTTGCCTCAGACTCTGCTTCCTGGAGTTGTTCAACAGCAGTTACAGCATCATCTTTCATGTTCTAGTAAAAGTTTAAAATATATGGGTTAAAAACTCCAGTTAAACTCATAGCATAGCACCGAACAAAAACCATAGAAGCCTAAGGCCTTACCTGAAGTTCTAAACGAAGGGTTGCTATTTGTTCATCTCTTCCATCTTTTGTCAGTTTGGCAGCCTTAAGAGCAGCCTGTGAGGAATGATTTATTGTAGTTTGTTGAGAATACTCACAAGTGAGTGTTCCACATCGAAGAAAGAGAGTAAAGAAAACTATCATATAAGCCTAGTAGGTTGCTCCACCTATAGCCAATTGGTTTTAGGACGAAATCTCACTTATGCTTGTGTGTGGTCTAACTTTCCTCCTCGTATGGGCTTGTAGACTCATTGTAAATTTGACATATTATTAGAGCCTATGAAGTTCTTGACCGACTGTTTGGTCTAAAAGTGGCCCATCATTTTAAGTAACTGGAGAAGGATTTAAAGTCTGCATGGAACAAGTGTCCTGGCAGTATCGTTTGCCCAGGAAGGGGAATATTTGACTCAATCAGAAATCCAACCTCGATGAGGATTGTTTATGTAATTCTCCAGATTACCCCTTAAAGGGACTCACATGTGAGAGAGAGCGTTGAGAATACCCATATGTGAGTGTCCCACATCGAAAAAAGAGGTAAAAGAAGATCAACATATAAACCTATTGGGCTACTCCACCTATAGCTAATTAGTTTTAAGATGAAACCTCACTTAGGCATATGTGCAGTATAACTTTCCTCTCGTGTAAGCCTGTAGGCCCATTGCAAATTTGACACAATTCAATGATTTTTTGAAAAGAAATGAAACAAAAAGTAAAAGATGAGGATAAGCATGCTTAGGTTGAACTGTTGGTGCAATCGAATTAATTATTCATTAATAGACTAACTAAAGATATGGTCCACTCCAGAGTTTCTTCCTAAAGGATATGGAAAAAGGCAGAAAAACAACAATTCTAGTTTCATTTTCACAATTAACATCCAGAACAGAGATATCCCATCTCACCTCTCTCTGTCGTAATGCTGCTTCCTTCCTGTTTAATGATAATATATAATCAAAACCAGAGTGCTCCTGATTGATAAATATAAAGCAGGCAGAATTACCTGCTCAGCAATTTAGCTTCAAGGGAAACAACTTCTCCAAGAGCTGCAACCTAATGAAAGCAAAAATGAAGAAACAAATGACTAGCTACATCATTTGAAGTATAATAGGAAACATTCAGGGAGACAGGCATTGTCAGCCAATCAAGGCAACTGACCAGCAATCTGAGCAACATAAGGTAGTTAAGCAAGTCAAGTCAATGAAAACATAAACACAAAGAACACCACATCGTGTTCACCATTGCCAAATTGAAGCAATAACTTGCATCCATCGGGAAAAAAATTATTGTGCTATAGGCAACTTTACCAAAATGCTTTAACTCGTATTAATTTGCAATGAATTTGAACGAGCTAGGGTGAAATATTGGCACCTTCTCTACATTCAAGTCTCAAGATATGGACATCCTTCATATACTTGAATATGTTACATAAAGCAGTCCTATGTTTTGGTACAAACAACCGAGGCAGAGTAGTCTTTACTATAGCAGCCAATTCAGAAGACAACAAAATTTAAATAACAGATCCATTATATCTTAATACAGTCAGTAATATGATGACCTGTTTTTCAAGCTCCTTAGCTCTGGACTCAGCTTCCTCACGTCTTTCTTCTGCCAGGCGAAGCTGTACAAAATACCCAAACATAAGTTTACACGTTATACACATGTGTGTGCATGCGCATGCGCTAATCATCAATTATATAGTAAAGGCGCACATACTTTATCCACAATTATTTCGTTTTCTTCATGTAGCATGTCAACCTGCAAAACAATGACCATGTCATCTTCAAACCTAAAATATGCTCCAACATATCTGATCAAAGAGATTGACATTCCATTATCCATAATGATGAGAACAACATACTTCATCTCGAAGTACAGAAGCTTCACGCTCATCTCCCCCATGTTTTACCATCTGTTGTCCCAAATCTAAACTAAACCTGGGGTTCGTGACATTCAAAACATTTAGTAACAAAAGCATCAATGAAATTCAAATGACAATAAATGAAGCTCGACTATAATCGAAACAAGCAAGTTTTAGCTTAAATCTTGCTTTTCTGCTGCAGACACTTGTCTCATTTTGTATATCACCTCTTTCATATAAATGTGAATGCATTAGAATTTTTGTTTAGATAACTTAATGCAATTCCACTAGCGCAAATAGAATAGTTATAATATTAACACACTAATAATACTACTGTTTACATTATCACTATCAAATATCAAATCCTGCCAATAAAAATAAATAAAATCAGTAAACATGAGAACAGACATAACCAAGTTTACTGACCTTCTGTCCTTACTCTTGCTAGAAGGAGGCTCAATCGGACTAATGGAAGCAGGACTTCGCAACGAAGGTTTACTAGATGGCATCAACACAGGTGTACGAACAGACAGCGATGACCTCCCGGCTGATGATGATCGAACAACAGGTACATGCTCTACAAAGTTCCGACCTAACTAATTAAAATACGAAAAATCCCGTCAATTTTAAATCATTTAAACGGCAAAACACTAAACATGGAAATAACGTAAATATATCTTCGTGATGTCACTACACGAATCGCGCCTAATCTATACAGGAGTCAAGGCATCCAGGTCCAAAAACAGAAATATATATACATATATATATCAAAAATTCAAACGAGAGAAAGAAAACGCAACGTATGAGGCGGTAGTACGATGACTTACCGAAGGAGACTGAGATCTGTTAGGTCTATTAAGCGAAACAATAGGCAAAGTAGCAGCGACGTTATTGCTGCTGTTGCTGTGATTAAGACTGCTTTTTAAACTCGACGGAGCAACACGCATTGAGGCACTGAATGGGAATCCTAGATCGTCGTCATCCTCCTCATCGTCGGCGGTCCGCGACGCCATAACTAGAGCAAGCCTCTGTGCCGCGGTTTTGGCGGCAACGTTCTGTGATCGCCTGATGGTTGACATGCCGGTCCCTAGTCGTGAGCTGGGATGCGCCGGAGACATTGCCGGAGACGAAGGGCTAGAACTCCAATGCCGAGCGAACACCGGACTCCCAGCTCTCCTCCGATCCATCCACTACACAAAAGAACAACGTAGATATGCTTATAGCTATGTGTTTGTACTTTGTACAGATTTGGGTGTTGTGTCACAGTGAGGCGAGGATTTCGGAGGGGCTAGATCCTTTTTTTATAGAGAAAATCGACGGAAACGTAGAGAGAAAAAGAGAATCACTAGAAGTGGAAGCCCGAGGACATAGCGAAGAAAACAGTTGAAATTCGGACCCACAACTCGAAAGAAAAGACACGGAATCGCTATTTATTCAAGTAATTTTTGCTGCAACGGCACGTCGTTTCGAGGCTTATCGAATCAGTTTTCGGGGGAGAGGATTTTGTGGGACCCATATGTTGACCTGTAGACAGAATGTTATGAGATGACGTGTCCGATATTTGGATGATTAGGTAAAAAATTTTATTCACTTTCAAATTTTTTTAATAATAAATTCATATACTATTCCTTCCACTTTAGACAAAGTAAAATAAAAAGAATGATTAAATAACTTAACTAATTCAACCATTAATCCTAAAACTTTAAACTTTTTTTCGATTTTTAACTTTTGGTTTGATTAATTTTAAAATCTTTGTTATTAAAAAGCGATCGATTATTAGTTAATTGATCAATTTTATAAATTAATAATTTTATAAACAAAATAAATCAATTAATTTTATTTAATAATCTATTTTCAATTAAAATTTAAATTTTTGATAAATAAAACAATATCTTTATATTACATTTCAAATTCTTTAATTTTATTCAATCTTTAGTTAATTTTATGACGATCTAATATCAGTTGAAACTTTTAAACTTTAAACCTATTATCTTACTAATTTAATTTCTATTCTTGTTTTTAAAACATTGGAAAAAGTAACTAAATAACTTAAAATTTTAATTAAAGTTTTGTAAAATATTAAATTTTATTAATGTCTTTAAAAATTTAAATAATGTAAATATTTAATAATTCAATTTATTAAATTGTGATGTTATATAAGTTAAATTAATACCTTATTATCATAAATGAATCTAAACTTAATTTTATTCTATTTTAAAATATTATTAATATCATTATAAAAACATTACAATACAATATAAATGTGTTTACTTCAATTTTAAATTTTAAAATCCTAAATATTTATATAATTCAAATTAAAATATAAAATTATAATTATTTAATAATTATTAGCTCGATAAGATTCTTTTACATGTTTGTTTATAAACATCTACATAAGATTTATCGAGCACAATATTTTCATTGCCCATTATTGGTTAATTCAATCTTTGAGAATTGAGATTCTAATTATAGGTTTATTCATCGTTCAAATTGTTAAGCTAAATAGTCTAAAGAAATAACAACTATAGGAATATAAGTTGAGGCTCGTGATTTCTAATGTATATATTGCTTTGCACCCATTTTGTCAACGTTGACCAAATTTGAAGTTGCAAATTGTAATTAATTTTATTAATGTACCTTTTAACATGATTGCAGTTGCATTATTTATTATTATATATTTCACACTTATATTACAATGTATTATTTGCAATTTATGTAAAACGGCGAAATTTTGTTATATTTAACTTAAAACTATTATTTACTTAACTTTTGCAAGTGTTGATCTTTAAAAAAAAAAAATCAAAGACCCATAAGTAAAATAACTTATAGCGAGCTGTCTCATACTGTGAGGTGCCTAAAAATCAGCGAGGGAATTAGTCACTGGATCCACCGGTGATACCCTGATCAGAGACAAAAAAAAAAAAAACTTATAGTATTCTCAAAAATTGCAAGTCCATCTCTTACAATCCAATTCAATGAGAAAACCAACAGAAAGGATTGAAGCAAAACAATGGAAATTTGACCTAGAAACTTGAACCCATTCAAACAAGAGAAGAAGAATCAACCAAGTAATCCTGAAAGTTGCTTTTATCCTTTTTCTGCCAAGTTCTAATTGATCTCAACCCCCATATCAAGCTTCAGCTTTCTTCTGAACAAGCTTATCAATCAGCTCGGCAGCTTCTTGAATTGTTGATATGTTCTGAGAGTTTTCTTCTTCAACACTAATATCAAAAGTTTCCTCCAACCCCATCACTATCTCCACCTGCCACAATCATACGTCCATCTTGATCAGACAAAAGACCAACCATTAAGTACAACTAAGGCTTGACAATATACCGAATCCTACCTAATTAAGTTTGTCTAGAGGTCCAAATCGGAACCTAGACTGGAAGTTTGAGAATTTTTATTAGTTTCGAATCCAGTTCAAAATTTTAATCAAATCAAATTTTGTTCACTGACTTCAAATCAGATTGGATCCGAGCTTTACTTTCTCTACAAAATGTAAAGATAGAACGCGCTTACTGTGTCTAACGAGTCAGCACCAAGAGCAGAGAACTGGGAGGCTGGGGTGAGCTCAGTTTCAGAGGGTAAAGCTAGTTGTTTCCTCACTATCTCACAAACTTTGTCTACTATCTCTGGCTTTGCCTATCAATTCAAGAGCACAAATTTCACTTAACTATGGTGATCAGGATTTCAAATTCGTCCATAATTATCGTAGTAGCTCGTAATATAATCTAAAATTTAAAATCTTACTGATGAAATAGAATTTATAGTTCAGATGAATTGAGTAAAAAGGCTCAACAAGTCCATCAAGCAGTGTATAAGATTACCATACACGAGACATGGAAGCGAGAAGACTTCAGAGAAGGGAACATATACTTTCCCCAGGTCACTGAAGCTAGACTTAAACCAGCCTTCTGAGCCACCTGCATGTAGTGAAACCAGAAGCATTTATATTCAATGTGGTTGCAATCCGTATTGCTATCGTAATTCATCGTAATTGTATCCGCAATCCTAATTTAGAACTTTTTGAGTCTTTCAAGTGTTTGAAACTTTGTCGCAACTGATATTAAACAACCATACACGGGACTACAACATCAAGAACAATGCAGGTATGAAACTGATTAGAAGAAGATAAAAGAGTAACGAAGCTTCACCTGGCTTGTCCTACTGAGCCGGCTAGGTAAAGCTTGGAACCTGAGACAAGTAGCTGAGACAGAGGCCATTGATGAAGCTTACCGGTGGCAAGTTTGCTTGGAACTCAAAAATGGCGGTGGCCAGGTACCGGTTAATGCAAAGCAAGAAGCAGAGTTGGCCAAGAGGGAGAGAGTGAGACTACGAGACGAGTGGAGAAGATTCACTCTCGTAGTCTCATCACGCCTGAGGCCTATCTAGTATTGCTTACATGTCATTGGATTGGATGCTTTTGGTTCCTATACGTTAAGGCCTATTGTAACTTTAGTGGATCCAGGAGTGCGACGGTCGGTGCTTTGCTGTCAAAATTAATTTGTGGAGTAATCCAACGGTCGTGGGATTCATTGGGATTAATTGCACTTGTGTTAAGCTTCATGAGTCTCCTTTTGAGTGGAGAAGAATTTCTTTACCATATCAAAGATAGTTAAACACTTCTTAATTTCTTATATCTACCCACTGTACGTTGTCGTTTTTAATGTTAAAAAGTTATCAATTAATTAGATAAATTTTATAAATTAATACATTTTCATAAACTAAAATAATTGAGTTATTTTCGTTTAACATTTTAAATTAAACTTTAAATTTTTCGATAAAGAAAGATCATTTTCAAGTATATTTTAAATTCTTTAAATTTATTTAATTTTAGTCGATTTTATAACGGTCTAATACTGAGTTAACCTTTTAAACCTTAAATTTTTATTTTATCGATTTAAATTCCAGTTTGATTTTTAAAATATTATTTATTGCATCTAACTTACAAAAGGTAAGTGTGAGAGTCAATACGATTTAGATTTTCAATTAATACTTTAATATTTCTAAATTTTAATTCAAATTTGTGAAGATCATTTTGGTCTAATTCAAAATTAGTTGACTCAATTCCCAAAACAAGTCATTTGCCTTGAAGCTCGATCAATTATTAGTCGATCGACTATTTGGACGAGCTATAGTTTAATTGAGCTCGGAGAAAAATAACCCAACAATGTTTCCCTTCAATAAATTAACAATCGTATCGAAAATTAAACCGATAATATAAAAATTTGAAGTTTAAAGGTTGAAATGTTATTAGAACGACAAAATTTGTCTACAATTAAGATTGGACAAAATTGGATAATTTAAAATATAATTATTGAAAAATTAAATTTTAATTGAAATTTTGTTAAATAAAACCAAATAATTTATTTTATTCATAAACATTAGTTAGTTTACAAAACTAATTGCTTAAATTGCACTTAAAAGTTATCGACATAAGGTTTTTAACGATATGAAATGGAATGGAATGATTTATAATTAAATGAAATATAAATTGATATAATATTAGAAAATTGTTATTTAAGAAGGATGGAAGAGTTTATAATGTAATTTAGTGAAATGTTGTTTGAAAGATGGATAGAATGAAATGTAACGTGTGTCTAATGATAATGAATGACTAAACAACTCTCATTAGAACAAAGCATATGCTAATAAATATAAAACATAAGGTTAAGGGTATAATTGATATTATAAAAATTATTGAGGTATATTAAATAATACATATTTATTACATCATAAACTCACTAAATTAGTAACTCATTTTTACTGTTTAGGATAAAATATGATGTAATATAAAATTTTCTCATTCCATCATATTTCAATCAATTTTTTATTAATTCTCTTCCCAAACAAAGAAATAATATTGCATTTCATTTTATTCAATTACTAATCGCCCTACCAAACATTAAGAAGACATTTAGTTATATTTTTAATTTTATATTGTGATTTTTAGTTTCATTGTTAATTTAATATAGTTATATTTTTATCACTGGTAATAATTATATATTAAATAAAACTTAATTATTAAAATAAATAATTTAAAATTAACGTTTAATTCATAAATTAATATTTATTATATATTTTAATAGTTAAATCAAAATTTATTTTAAGTTTTATATTTTGAATATATTTTAAATTTGATTATATTTATTAATTTAAATTAATTTAAAAATTAAATAAATTTATTACTTAAAGTTAAATTATTCATATTCTTGTTTTTTGAAGAAATTATTCATATTCTTGTTAAAAACTAATATATTAAATAATATATATTTAGTTGATAGAAAATTAGTATAAAATATAAAAATCATGTTTTATGATTTTCATAATTTTGAAAACCAAAGAAAACATAAACAAGAATTCAAACAAAAACTTTTTTACGAAATAGAAATAAAATACTAACAATAAAATAAAATAAATAGATCTAATAAATTCAAAATTTTTATAGTCAAAGTACAGATTCAGATTTTTAATTGTTGCTAAAGAAAAAACACAAAATGTATCAACAGCAACCACACATATGATAACTACAGCTGAGTCTATATCCTTGCCGAGTGGCTTAAAATATACAGGCTGGAGTTGCCAAGGTTGCTAGTAAGAAGTTCATACCGAAAATCCACCTTCTAGCAACGAGTTTTTCCTTCTAAATTCATATAAGAACCAGAAAAAAACACGAAAGATCACAGCATAGTTACGTGATACAAAAAGAAAAGAAAGCAGAAAACAGATCAGCAACAGTTTCTTCCCTTGTTCTTTAGAGAAATTACTATCATAAGCGTATCAGGAGAAACCTGCAACTTCTTTCGTTTCAGACTCAGCATTTTACTAACGAACAACGCAAGTTCAGAGGATAGGTTTCAACAAAACTCATAATCAACGTCTGAAGCTCAAATGGGTAATCAACGCAAGATTTTTTCGGTTATTAATAATCAAACATTAAAGGCATAAATCATACATGAATCATATATAAATTATTCATGTCCATTCAAATCTTGAATATACTAATAATTAAATAGATGAAATGAATAAATCACTTACATTGAGCGGAATTCATTGTTATGTAGAGAAGAAAGTTTTTACTAATTCCAAACTAGTTTCTCTCTCTTGACATTCTTTCTGTACGATAGCTTGATCATAGATAGCTCAATGTACAGATACTTACTCTTTTTGTATTTGTGTTTTGTCTATATTTAATTAGGGTAAAGAGATGACTAGTTTATAGATATTTCTTTATTGACAGTTGTACGTTTGTTAAGTACTAAATTAACGGTTAAGATTTAATATACTATTAAACTAAAAACCTTAAATTAAGTTTAATATGGGATTATAGAAAATCTAAACCATAATATCAAGCCATATTTCTTACATTTTCTCACTTGGCTGGATGTTTTATCATTACATTTAATAGTATAACATAAGCTAACAAGAATTAAATCTTATAAACCGTTAATATCATAAACACCTCAACAAAACAAATCACATAATGTAGGTTATATAGCGTTCATATACTGTATAGTCGTATACTCCTTCCATATACCATTACATTAAGAACTTATTGTATTTAGGTTCATAAGTTGTATATAAACAACATAAAGTCCCAATAATTGTTATGAAAATACATACAAATTTCTTATTCAAACAATCATGTATATATAAACATAATGAATAAGAAATATAAAATTCATAAACATATTATTATTGAGCTTAAGAGTGTCAAAAATATCATCATCAAACATTATTATCAATCATCAATACAATTAAGACCCATCTTAAGCATATGGTCTTTAAATGTCTTTGGTTGTAAACCCTTAGTTAGAGGATCTGCTACCATAAGATCCATCCTAATATGTTCTCTATGTACTATTTGTTTCTAAATCTTTTCTTTAACAACAAAATACTTTAATTCCATATGTTTAGCGCCTTTGGAGTATTTGTTGTTTTTAGAGAAGAAAACTACTGCAAAATTATCACAATAAATTTTTAGTGGCTTGCTTACTGTGTTGACAACTCTAAGTCCTGAAAAAAAGTTTCGCAACCATAATACATGAATTGTAGCTTCATAACAAGCTACAAATTCTACTTCCATAGTGGATGAAACAATGACAAATTGTTTGACACTTTTCCATAAGATTACTCCTTCAGCTAATAGGAACAAATAGCCAAATGTTAACTTCCAACTATCAATACGCCCGACCAAATCGGAATCTGAATATCTGATCACTTATAAATGATTAGACATTTTATAAGTGATCATGTAATCATTTATTCCTTGAAGATATCTCATCACTTTTTTTGTAGCATTTCAATGATCAATACTAGGATTACATTGATATCTGCCCAACATCTCTACTTCAAAACTAATGTCAGGTCTAGTACAGGCTTGTAGGTACATCAAACTGCCTACAACAAAAACATATGGAATTGTTTCCATCTCCTTATGTTCTCCATCATTCTTTGGACATTGCATAAGACTAAACTTATCTTCCATTTGAATAAGGACTATATCTGTTGAGTACTTGCTCATGTTAAATTTCTCAAGAATTTTTTCAATATAGGCTTTCTGAGACAATCTTAATAAACCTTCTGATTTCTTATGAAATATTGAAATTCCAATCACATAGGATGTCTCTCCCATATCTTTTATTTTAAAATTCTTAGAAAGAATTTTTTTAGTCTTATGCAAGAAACCCAAGTCAATGGCAGCAAGCAAAATGTCATAAATATACAGAACTAGAAATATAAACTTACTCCCACTAATCTTTCGGTAAATACACCGATCAATAGTGATTTCCTCAAAACTAAAAGAAGTAATGGTATTATTGAACTTAATATACCATTGCTTGGAAGCTTGTTTAAGTCTATACACATTATACTTTCTTTACCTTTAATGGAGAACCTTCAGGTTGATCCAAGTAAACTTCCTCCTCAAAATCTTCACCCAAAAAAGTTGTTTTCACATCCATTTAATGTAGCTCTAAATCAAAGTGAGCTACTAACTAAAATTATTCTCAATAAATCTTTCTTTGAGACAGGTGAAAATGTCTCCTTATAATCAATGTCATCTTTTTGAGTATAACATTTGGCAACAAGTTTAGCTTTGTATCTTTCAACATTGTCATTCGAGTAGCGTTTGGTCTTAAAAACCCATTTATAGAAAACTCATTTAGAATCTTCTGGCAAGTCTACAAGATCTCAAACATTATTTGAGCCATTGATTTTAACTCTTTTTTCATAGCATCAATCCATCTTTCAAACTTATCACTACTTATGGGTTGTGAAAACAAAACATGATCATTATCAATGCCACAATCATAATCTGACTCTTACAAATAAACTATATAATCATAAAAAATAGCCGACCTCCTAACCCTTACAGGTTTATTTAAAGCTATACCAACTAGTTCATTTGTATGAGTTAGTAGTAAGTTAGGTTCTTCGTGGGGTGCTTCTTTATTATTTAAATGTTGTTCTTGATTATTTTGATCTTTCAAAGCAAGAAAAATATTTATTGTAGTTGTGGGTTTAATGACATTTATGGGTAATGAGACATCAACCCTTATTTCATTAATATCCATAACTTGATTTTTAGCACTCCTACTGACCTCACCATTCTTTAAAAGTCTGGCATTGGTTGTTTCAATAATTCTAGAACTATGATTTGGACAGTAAAACATGTACCTTTTGCCGTTCTGCCATATCCATCAATGTTCTATTTTTTTTTCTGCCATATCGTTTTGTTGAGATGTGCTTGGCATAGTGTATTGTGCACATATAACATGACTTTCAAGGAACTTGGCAAACGGATCAGGACATTATCCAAATTCATCATACTTTCTATAATACTCACCACCTCTATAAGAGCTTATAATTTTCACTTTTCTATCTAATTGTCTCTCAACCTCTTTTACAAACACCTCAAGGGTATTCATAGCTTAAGATTTTTCATGCAGCAAATAGATATCGATACCGTGAAAAATCATCTATAAAGGTGATGAAGTATTTTTCTCCATTAAAATATAACTCAAACGTTTATCCCATAAGTAAGCAGAATGTTTATTTACCAAACTACATTTTATTCCAACATTATGATTGACAATAAATAGGGATTAAAAAAACATTAAGTTTCAATTTCTGTAAACCATTTATAAGCATTCTATAACCAATAAAGGAATTATTCTTATACAAAGTGAAACAACCATGTTCACCCTTAAAGGTATATCCACTAGCATCAAGTCTAGAAACAAAAATTAAATTTTTAGAAATTGAATGTACATAGAGAGTGTTCATTAAATCCAAGTGATGCCCAGTATCTAATGTCAGCTTGTAAGTCCCTACACTTTCAATTGGGGCCTTCATTTGGTTTCCATAAACAGAAAGTTGCTAATTGGGCTTACGGTTTGTATTATAAGGAATCTCTGCATAATATTGGAAATATAAATAATGGCACCGGAATAGAACCACCAAGTATTAGAAGGAACTTCAGATAAGTTTAATTCAAAGCATACAAAAACATAATGTCTCTTGGTGAATTGGCCATTAGGGCTCGGACCCAATCAAGGCGACCGTGGGCGATCGGCCCGTTCATCGAAGATCGACTCTAAGGCCAAAGCCCACTTTACTCCCGGCCCATTAGCGAAGGAGATCTCCCATGCAGATCGTAATAAGACCTAAACACGATTACTTACCGTATATAAGGTATTATTCTCCCATAATTCGGTGTCGATCATAACCTAATTCGTTTTCTCTGAATTCATCAATCCTTCCTACACCAAAGCTTACTTGGCGTCGGAGAGGCTAATCGGGTTGTCACCCCGACGAGCCTTCCTTGTTTTGCGGTATATTCACGTCGCGTTCATCACGGAAGGTAGAAGGCGATGGATTTCAATGAAACGCACCGTTCGGCGAATCCGGCGAACCAATTGGCGCCACCGTGGGGCCCGACTTCCGCACCACGTCTAGAACCACGTGAGATAAGCGGCGGCGGCGATGAATCCCGACATAGCTGCATTGCGGCTCTGGCGATCAACGTATCGGTTTGCGATTACTGCAATTTCGCCGCCGCACCACACATCTCCCGCACGAGTCTTCAATCTAACGATCAGCTGCGGCCTCAAGCCTTGGAGCGAAAAACGAGCGTGGCCGTGGAGGATAACGTTGCGCACCATGCAATCCGAATCTCAACACCGATTAGGTGCAGATCCTCCTTCGTCCACACGCGATCTGGCGGAAGCAGATAGAAGAAAGCGGTGAGTTGGTGATTCGCCGAATCTGCGATCATGACGACAAGCACGGCCGCCGTCCAAATGCGACCGGCCGCCGACAATTCAACAACAACCGATCACCGCCCGTATGAAAACCTAGAAAAAATCGCGGATGATCGGACTCACGCGGCTACGAGCTTCCGTCCAGATCGCCCGACGGCGCAATACAACTCTCCCTTCATTCCGGACATTTTGGATAGCCTCCCAGCACCCGACGCAAAGATACCGACCCCTGAGAAATACACCAAAAAGACCGACCCTTTGGACTACATGCAGCACTTCCAGTCCATGATGAGCCTACATTGTGTCCCGGATGCTATTCAGTGTAAGGCCTTCGCGGCTTTCAAGAGGGAGCTCGGCGATGGTTCAACAACCTACCCCGGCTGTATCACATGTTTGAGGACTTGGTCGCTCTTCCGAATCGATTCGCCACTAGTGGCCGCAGAAGGCGGCTTTGGGTGATGCAACTCACCCAAGGAAGGAATGAGAGTTTCGGAGTTCATCACTCGGTTCAACAATGAGGCGGTCGAGGTACCCGATCTCACCTTTCGTCTATGCTAGCGCACTTATAGTATCTGAGGACGAGGAGTTCAAGAAGTCGTTAGCCCTCGATCAACCTCGCTCGGTTCAGAAATAAGAAGCCAGGCGGATAGGTATATTCAACGAAGAAGTGCTGAAAACACGAGACGTCGGACGGAAGATCATTAGCCGAACAATAGGTGAACCTTCGCCTGGTGAAAAAAGTCGGTCGAGCGGAAAAGGTGACCGATCGACAAGGATATCGCCAAAGTTCACCCATTAAGCGGTCGTATCTTTGAAGTACTAACGGCCGTTAGAGCGGACGAGGAAGCTATCAAAGAGCCCGAAGAATGAAGACCCGTCTGAGGCGGGAACCCCAATTTATCTGCCGTTTCCACAGAGAGGTCGGTCATGATACGGAAATCGCTGGCGGTTGAAAAAGAGATTGAGCTCCTCATTCAAAAGGGAGGTTAGGCGATTCGTGAAACACGAGCAAGCGCCGATCGCGGGGACGGGCGGTCGGACTACGAGCACTCACCCCGAGCGAGCGATAGGAATGATGGGGTAGGTAGAAAGCACGAATCTGAGATAACCGCCGAGAAAGCAGAGGCGATCGAGGAAAGAAAGCGATGGAAATACCGAACAGCAAAATGACCGACCGACGGAGTTATTAACACGATATTTGGTGGAAATGCGCGGGGATCCACCTTTAAAAGCTGAAAACGACACGCCAAAGCAATTCGTGACGACACTCCCATCAAAAACCGAAGGAGAGCAGCGAATGATCTCTTTCAATGAGTCGGACCTAAATGGAGTACATTGCCCTCACGATGGCGCCTCGTCGTAAATCTCAACATGGGCGATTACGAGGTGAAGCGGGTGATGATTGACAGGCGATTCGATCGACTTGCTATCTTATGAAGCCTTGACAAATGTGTAACATCCCCCCCTCTGGAAGGTAAACTAGTAAAATTGGCATAGGATGAGACTAATAGGGAATATTTAGTAATGTTCATGCATAATAGGATTGATCTGTGATATCAATTGTGTACATGGAATTACGATATATGCATTCATGATAATTCCGGTAATTGGGCCTAAAGCAATTTTATTGTGATTAACGGGTTATGGGTTTGAAAAAATATTCGAGTCGCTATTAAGCGTTTTAGATTTTAAAGGATTTTCAGAATTTTTCGAATTTTCGGAGAAAATTCTGATTTGCAAAATCATGATGGCAGCCTAAACATGTTTTGGGATAGAAAAGGTGATTTTCGTGATTGAAAAATTATTTGGAGTGCACTGTTACATGTTTTATAATTTTGGAGAATTTCATTAATTCTCAGAAAAATAATTTGGGGAAGATTCCCGGAAATTTCCGGACTGGGATAAATTGTCAATTGGCGAATCGGTCGATTTTTGGTAGCGAAAATCGCTACCCAATGGCACTGTAATATTGCGTATATTATTTTGGGACTGGAAGTAGGGTCATTTGAATTAATTGGAGTAACATTTTGGACTGGATTAAAGAATCGATATTTTGACTTTTCTTATAATAATAAGCCAATCACAATTTGCCATTTAAAAGCAACATTTAATGCTTCCTTTTGAATGTTCTCGGATGTGTATGTGTCTAAAGCAAAAGAAGATGAATTGTTTGGTTTTAATTCACCCGAAACACACTCTTCCATACAAACCATCAAAAATTTTGCCTTTTTCTCATCTTTCTCCATAACTCCAAGCTACTCTCTTTAATTCCATCAAAGCTAGAAGATGAGCTTTGTGTATACTTGAGAAGGGAAGGAGGTTGATACTTTGGTGTAGAAGTTAGAAAGTGGTTGTTGAAGGTTTGAAGGAGGTTTTAATTTGAGGCTCAGTTGGACCGTAGATCCACGGACGTGGCAGAGACTTCCCGGCATTAGCTCGGAAGTTATTAGGTGAGTAACCTAGTTGGTTCCTCAACCTTTATGTGTTTAAGATTTTGCAAATTTTGCCATGTGGAGATAATGGAGGGTTTATGTGTGTTTGATTTTGATTGATTTCGGACCATAGGTGTCTGAAATATTTGGAATGAGATAACGAAGTGCTACTTGTGTATAGCTGTGTGTGAATGTTTATATTGGAGATCTCGGACCAAAGGTCGAGAAATGAAATTGATATTGAAGTGTTAGTTATGCATTTCAATACATTGAATGTGACTTTTAAATGCGATAATGGTATGATGCAATAAATTGGAAAAAAATATATGATTGAAATCTGGGATAGAAGGTCCAAGAAATAGAAATGGCATTGAATGTAAGTGATAGAAATAGCGTAAATGGAAATTGGAACATATGCATTCATGCATAAGGACATGATCGATAAAAGCGATTGTGGACGGGAGACCACCGTGTCGGGGCATATCACGCCTAGCGTATATGAGAGCTTTATTTCAGCCAACGACAGACCTCAGTCCAGCGTATTGAACCTCGGGCTCGATGTATTAGGGCTTCAAGCCCGATGTTTGAAGCCACTTGCTCAACGCAATGTGCCCGTTCTTTGGGACGATTTGAGATACGCAGTCACAACAACGTAATGAAAATGGAAAGGGTCTCATGTGCATTGCATATATGGTATGATTGAATTTGGATTGTATGAAAGGTGATATGCTTTACATTTGTGCAATGTAAAGGTATGTATTATTCTGATTACATTTGTGAAGTGTGTTCAGTATATGTGATATTGTGGTGATTGAACATGCATGAATTGAGTGAACCATCGATGATGGTTTCTCACTTTGAGTTCATAAAACTCACCCAAAATTTGCATATATTTTTCAGGACTTAGAAGAATACCCGTTAAGCAAGCAGGCGTATGACATCTGTTAGTTGAGGAAGCGGAGAAGTGGTGGGATCGGTTCGCGTCTCATCTTAGTATTTCTATTCTTGGACTTTTGTATTACTAATTTGGACAAGTTGTAAAGTCAATTGGTGAAATAAATTGTAAATGTAAAAAGGGCCCTAGGCCATTGAATTGTTTATATAAATTGTTTTCGCATTAATGATAATATGTGTGAGTACGTGTTAAGAAAAAAAATGTTATCTTGAGTTTTCTTTTGAGTGATGTAGCACGCCACCCTCATGAGGCACGGACACAGATATCACCGTCGATGTCGGGTTGGTCTTGCTTGAGGTGGGTGTTACAAAATAGAAGTACCGAAGGCGGCTATTACCTACGGATGGCCCCATCAAAGGAATAGCAAGGCGTCGGCATACCCGTTACCGGTCTATCTGAAAGTGAAGTTTGGGCGAAGCCATGCGAGATAGAAAGGGCGTGGAGTTCACGGTCGTAAAGTTCCACGGGCATACAATGCAATAATTGGGAGAGCTACTCAAGCGCCCTCGGTCGGTCGTCTCCACATACTACCAGGCTATGAAGTTCCGGCGCCCATGGGCTCGAGTCGTCTGGGTCGCAGAAAATCGCCAGGGAATGTTACTTGGCGAAACCAAGACCCTAGAAGGCGGTAGTCTTGTGAGCTCTCTTGGCGTGAGAGCCGAGCGAAGAGGCAGACGGGATGAATCCGATGGAAGAGACGAACGGGTCGTCTTGGATGAAGCCGACCCTCCAAGTTCACAAATCTAGGTTCGAGCTCTGAAGAACCTAGCTAGAGAAATCACCGATTGTTTGGTGGAAAAGCAGTCGATCGCCGCTTAGGTACCGAAAGTGACATGCGGCATTTCTCGGACGATTGCATGTCACTCCCTCGGCATTGGCATGATGCGCAGTTCGATCGCATGAAGAAGCGATGGCATAGTAAGGGCGCCGAGGTGATCGAGAAGGAAATCTGAAGTTGCTTGAGCGGGGTTCATAAGAAGTCAAATACCGAATGGCTCGCTAACGTGGTCTTAGTAAAAAGAAGAGCGGAAATGGAGGATGAGTATAGACTTCATCGATCTGAATAAAGCATGTCAAAAAGATGACTTCCCATTGTCAAGATCGACCGGTTAGTAGATTTTACCTCAGGGCACGAACTGCTCAGTTTCCTGGACGCCTTCTCGGGCTATCATCAGATCCAGATGAGTCTAGAAGACGAAGAAAAGACCGCCTTCATAACCGACCAAGGCACATACTACTACCAGGTAATGCGGGGGCGACCTACCAACGGCTCGTCATGGAGGTCTTTAAAAAACAGATCGGTCGGTCGGTCGAAGCATACGTAGATGATATGGTGGTCAAAAGTACGACGACCGAGGAGCATGTGGAAGATCTCAAGGAAGTCTTCCAGACCCTGAATAAATTTCAGATGAAGCTAAACCTGAAAAAATGTGTGTTCGGGGTGGCATCCGGAAAATTCTTGGGGTTTATGATCACTCAGCAGGGAATCGAAGCTAATCCAGAAAAGATCGAGGCCATCATACAGATGCCTTCGCCACAATGCTTGAAGGATGTTCAGATATTAGCGGTCGGATAATCTCGTTAAGCGAGTTCATTTCAGTTGGGGATAAGTGCCTCCCAATTTTCAAAGTCTTGAGGAAGCGAATGTGACTCAATTAGATGGCAGACGAGTGCGAACAAGCTTTCCGACTTAAAGCGAGACTTGTCTAGCCCGCCAATCCTACAAAGCCCGGTGAGCGGAGAGAACACGGTGTTATACATGGCGATTCTGGGGATCGATCGTAGCGGTGCTAATTCGATCGAGGGGAATGAACGGC
Organism: Erythroxylum novogranatense; assembly: GCA_029891385.1. Lineage (NCBI taxonomy): Eukaryota > Viridiplantae > Streptophyta > Magnoliopsida > Malpighiales > Erythroxylaceae > Erythroxylum > Erythroxylum novogranatense. The sequence goes on along the minus strand of CM057233.1, from coordinate 87,231,728 downwards.
ACCTATCTACTACGTTAGCAAAGTGTTAACCGGACCGAAACACGATACGCCTATAGAAGATGGCCTCTCCTTGATAACAGCATTTCGAAAGTCGAGGCCTTATTTCCAAAGTCACACCATCGAGGTATGGACCGACCGACCCCTCGGCGGTGCCTTCAAAAGCCCGAAACCTCGGGTCGGTGATTAAGTGGGCGATGAAGCGGGTGAATTTGACATACAATACAAGCCCGCACAACTATTAAGGCACGATACTAGCAGACTTCATCGTGGAGATGAGCCAACCAAGCTCGGAGGACGGCGGTTCCCTTTGGAGCCTGTTTGTCGATGGCTCGTCCAATCCGAGGATGCGGAGCGGGAGTTATCTTGATCAGCCGAACATGGAAGAAAAAGTAGAAATCGCCCTCCGACTAGAATTCAAAGCCTCCAATAACGAGGCGAAATATGAGGCCACGATAGCGGCCTCCAACTCGCCAAGGAGATGGAAGTGAAGCACCTAAAGATATCTGATGATAGCGGTGGTAGTCGGTCAAGTTACGGGCATTCTGAGGCCAAGGGAACCACATGATCAAATACACGAGTTAGTCAGCGAGGCGAGCAATTTGGACGAGATTCGATCAAGAGAATAGAACGAGCTCGAATGCCAAAGGCGATCGCTCTCAAAATGGCTTCCACCGTGATGCCAAAACAATATTTCAGTCGAACGACTAGATCGACCTAGCATTCAAGACCGAGGAAGTTCTTAAAGTAAATTACGATCAACGGGCTGGACAGAGCCGATCATGCGGTACCTTTTGGAAGGAAGACAACCGGAAGGCAATTAGCGACCAAGAAGTTAAGGATAAAGGCACCGAATACACGGTTGTCAATGACTCTCTATATAAGCGGTCTTCGTTGGCGCTCCTTCGATGTCTCGAATGAAGAAGAAGCCGAAAGCGAGCAATGGCGAAGTCCACGGGGATGTCTGGAAATCACGTGGGAGGCGAATCTTTGGCTCACGGTTGATCGAACAAGGCTACTTCTTGGCCGAGCGATGAGAAGAGGCTGTCGAGAGAGGGTCGACCGATCTGAAGCCTGCCGGAAAAAAACAATCTGTCTCACCAACCGACCGAGAGGATGAAAATTGTAAGTCACCCTATCCTTTCGCTCAATGGGAATGGATATCTTGGGGCTTTTCCTCTCGGTCCGGACAAAAGAAATTTTGATAGTAGCGATAGAATATTTTACTAAGTGGGTGGAAGCGAAATGTTGCTACAATCACCGAGGGAAGGTTGAAAACTTTGTGAAGAAAAATATACTTTGTCGCCGGGATGCCCATGGTATTGATTTACAGATAATGGTCGGCGGTTTGACAACGCCAAGTTCGAGAGACTTCGTGACCGGTGAAGATCAAGTTACAATCGACCTCGATGGCCCATCCAAAGCAACGGTCTTCTTGAGAACACCAATAAAAGATAATGAACGCATTGAAGAAGCGCTGGATGGCCGAAAGACACAGGTGGAAGAAGTAGATGAAGTTTGTGGGCATATAGAACCACACGAGCAGAGCCACGAGGAAACTCCATTGAGAATGACCTTGGTGGAAGCCACAGTTCGATAGAAGCGACATTGCACAATCGAGAGGTGTCGGCCTACGAAGAAGAGCGGAATGATGAAGCCGCAGAGCGAGCTCGTTCTCCTTAGCGAGGATAGAAAAGGCACCGCTCGTTCGAGGCCATCGGCAAAGGCGACTGTGTTCTATAATGAAGGTCAAACCGAGCAATGTAAAGGTAGGTGGATCGTCTACGAAAGGCCGAGGCGGCTGAAAATATCTGGAAAACTTCAGGCGGATGTGGGAAGGACCCTATCAGTGGTTAAACAAGTCGGACACGGTTCCTACATCTAGCGATGAGAAAGGAAGATTCTACCGAGGCCTTGGAACTCCCGAATTTGAAGGCTTTCTACCAATAGATAAGTTATATTTTTGTCAATTCTTCCTTATTATTCCCTTTTGTATACATGTGGGTACCTTTTTCCTGTCCCTGCCAGACAAGTTTTTTAATGGCCCACGCCCTTGTTATCATTAATAAAGGGGTTACAGATTTCTTGGCAACAAAGAGTTATATCGCAGAGTAGAAAGTCCAATCAATCGCCCGGCATTTTACATAGATCGACTACGGTCGGTCGGGTCGCCGAAACAAGATCCTCGGGACCCTCGCCATCGCCATCGCCCGACATTTTACATAGATCGACTACGGTCGGTCGGGTCGTCGAGACAAGATCCTCGGGACCCTCGCCATCGCCATTGCCCGACATTTTACATTGATCAACTACGATCGGTTGGGTCGCCAAGTCTAGTGCCTTGGGACCCTCGCTCGACATCGATACAAATCGACTGCGGTCGATCGGTTCGAAATCGGTCGACTACGAGCTACTCCACCAAAACTCAACATACATAGAAAGTAAAGAGCATAAACATGGAAAAAAGACAACGAATGAAGCAAAGGTAAAGTTCATTGATTTCTCTTTGCCCTGGTCACAAGCCCGACCAGGTGAGCTCTACAATTGGGGAGAAGGGGGGCTATGAACAGGAGGAGGAGAAGGAGAATAACCGGGGGAATACACGGGGGAAGCCCCGGAATCAGGCGAAAGAGTCGAAGCGGGGACATAAACATCATCATGAGGAAGCTCGTCCTCCTCCACCGAGCTAAGGTTCAGCTCCTCAATCGGGACGGGTCCCCGGTCTTCCGCGACCCTCTCCTTCACTTCCTCCAAAGAAAGGTCAAGAACGGCAGGAAGCAACGTCTCGGCGAACACATCAAACGAAGGACCGTCCGACCCCTCAGGAATGCAGGTGTCATAACAATTCTTCAAGATCATGAGGGCCAGGTCGCAGGAATACTCCAAGCACTCGTCCTGCAAGAACCGCCTCTGCCATCGCAGGATCGCCTCGACCCTTTGTTCCTTCACCGAGGCTTGTACCCTCCTTAGCGTATCCTCGGTCTGGGCATGATCTTGGAGGGCCTTGGCATGATCTCGGAGGGCTTTCTCCTTTAGCACTCTCTCCGACTCCCACTGCCCCCGCAAAACTGCATACTCCTCAGATAGCTTGGTCCTCTCCGCCATCGCCTTTACCCTTTGGAGCTCCTCCTTTGTGAGCTGAGCTCGCAAGGCGCGCATCTCTTCCTCCCCCGTTTCAACTTGGGCCTTCAAAACGCTGGCCACCTCCTCCCGAATCTTCTTCTCCTCCTCCAAAGAAGAATTTTGAGCTTTGAGAAGGTCCCTCTCCTCTTCTACCTTTGAAAGCTCGTCCTTCAAGGCCTGCATCTGCTCCTGAAAGTCCTGAACCTCACGGTCCAGAACGTCCAAACGCTGCACCGTCTCGAATGACATCATCGAGCTCCTCAGGCAAGTACGCAGGAGTAGGGACCCCATTTCCTTATTGCCTCTCTGGTCAAACTTCTCCCCGTCCACAGGAGGAGTAATCCTTTCCAAGATGTGACGGACAACGCCGATATTAGTAGTTGTGGAATCCCTGGGCAGCTTGATCAGAGACGCCCACAACCCGACGTCACCCTCTATCTCCTTTCCTTTGAGTTGACTTGAAGGACGGGGAGATTGGTCGACCACCGAAGGACAATTAGCTGCCAAAGGGCAAAGAGATCGGTCGGCCACCGGGGAACTGGGAGATTGGTCGTTGACTCTGACGGCCCTCCTCCTCTTCAGAGGCCGTTCGACCTTTTCCTCCTCCTCGACTACAACAATGCTCTGATCAGGCGGGGCGACTACAGCAGGCCCCGCCAATGGTTCGGAGACGGCCAGAGAAATACGCCGCGGCCCGGTAGCGATTGGTCGAGCGACCATCGAACTGGCCTCTCGTCTGTCGCCCCGACCTCGGCCTCCCGAAGGCCCTGCGACCTGACGCTTACTCTTGATGGACTTGGGGGCGCCGGGGAATGTGTTAACCCTGACCATAGCTGCACAAACAAGTGGAAGCAGGTAGGCGAATCCAAAACCTCGAACAACGAAGATAAATCAACCACGAGAGATCAACCAGGCGGGGCAGTTCCCTCTCCTAGCCCACCAACTAGCGGTGGGGGGTCAATTAGAAGAGAGTTGGCAGAGGCCCCCCCGCCATACCCCGAGATGAGCCGAGCAAAGTTATACGGGCCGAGCTCCTTTATACGGCTCACTACCTCTTGCTCTTCCCTAGAAAGCGATAGACTTGTCGAGTCATTCCACCGCTCGGCTTGAGGATACCTCCACGGCTGGGACACGGAAGAAGACCCCGGAGGCTTCACAAAGAAGTATTTCGTCCGCCAAGGTAATTTTCTCGGACGTCCATTGGGCGATCTGACCGCATCCTTATACATCAGGGAAGGGATGCCTCCCCCAGAGCTCGGACTTTGACTCATCCTTAGAAAATGGCGCAGGATGTTAACGGAGGGCGGACAGCCAAATTGGTGGCACAACAGCACAAGTCCATTTATGAAACGCCACCCGTTCGGAGGGATCTGACTAGGCCGCAATTGGAAATCAGTACACACTTCATCCACGATCGGCACGTATGGCAGTCTCAAGCCTCCGACCGAGAAGAAATATTCAGAGACGGCCATCCACCCGCCTCGGTTGCTTCCAATTCCCTCATTCTCAGAAGTGAAACTGGCTCCCGATCGGCGGATACTATTCCTAAGGACGACCGCAAAAATCCGCATGAACATTCTCGATTTACCTTTGGGCGCTCCTTTACTATCAGCCCGTCCTTCCTCCTTGTTGTAATTTCTTCAACATCCTCGGCCTTGACACATTGTCGCCTCGGCCATAACTTTCGACGACGACCTCTCGTCGGCAGAGAACCGATTAAGCGAAACCTCACTCCGAGAACCGCTAGACGACATGTTTTCTAAGAGGAATTTAGAAGATGAGAATGAAGGGAGGGGACGTACCTATTCAATGGTAGGGAATCGGAAACTCGAGCAACGCCTGAAACAACTTCTGGAAATAAGAATAAGCAAGAACAGGGAGAAAGCAAAGGAAAGCAAGAAGACGGCAAGAATGAAATAAGCGTGAAGAAAAAGCAAACCGTCTGTCGACTCTGATACTTATAGAGGCTACGTTCAAACTACGATCCAACCGAAGCCCGACACGTGGAACACATCCGAGCTATCCCCGGACACGCGACACGATCTAAACGGAGGCAAATCAGGGTTACTCGAAATTGAAAAAGCGCGAATAAATCGAAAAGACATTCGGGACAGCTGGGTAACGGCTACAAAGACGATACGTTTTCAATTCTAAAAGCTGTCAGACGGCGTGCATCGTCAAATCATAAATGCCTCAAATGCCTTCACGCGCCCACTAATGGAGACATTCAGTCGTCATCCGACCAATTAAAACTACCCGGGCTGTTCCATGACCGGGCTATCACAACATCGCCCGCCCGACCGCTTATTCCACTTAGCCGATCGACAGACGGGCTATATCACAAGGCTCGACCGATCGACCTAACCCCGAGTCGTCTAATGACCGGGCTACAAAACCTCTACATACTCCCTCGACCCTTCTCTTCGCTCAGACTCGAGGAGTAGGAGGCTTATGGTCGGGTCGGCCATTTCGAGCTCGGACCCAATCAACACGACCCGTGGGCCGATCGGTCCGTTCATCGAAGATCAGCTCTAAGGCCAAAGCCCACTTTACTCCCCGGCCCATTAGCAGAAAGAGATCTCCCATGCAGATACGTAACAAGACCTAAACCTGATTACTACTTCGTATATAAGGTATTATTCTCCCATAATTCAGGTATGCGATCATAACCTAATTCGTTTTCTCTGAATTCATCAATCCTTCCTACACCAAAAGCTTACTTGAGCGTCGGAGAGGCTAATCGGGTTGTCACCCCCGACGAGCCTTCCTTGTTTTGCAGGTATATTCACGTCGCGTTCATCACAGAAGGTAGAAGACGATGGATTTCAATGGAAACGCACCGTTCGGCCAGAATCCGGCAGAACCATCTACCTTTCTTTTTGAAGTAAGTCTTACGTTTCAGACAATCTTGCTGATAATGTCATTCTTTTTTGCAGAAGTGACATTTATCTAACTTTTGTCCCTTCCTGTCACCATCGACGACTTGTGGAACTTTAGCAGATTCTTTCTTCTTAAAATTCTTGGCCTTTGGTTTGAGTTTCTTTCCAGGTCTTTGACCTACTAGGTTAATAAAATGAACTTGTTTCTTTAATCTCGCTTCCTCCTGAATAAGCTTACTGGACAATTCATCAATATTCTACTTATCATTCAATGTGTTATAATTGATGTAGAATGATCCATATTTAGTAGGAAGTGAGTTAATGATAAACTGCATTAAGAAAGATTATTCCACAGTCATACTTAAGTCTTGCTGTGATATTTGTCATATTAAGAACATATTGCTGCATACTCTTTGACCCGTCAAATTTTATGGTCGTGAGTTCATCTATAAGTGTCCCTGCAAGTGCCTTATCGATAGCAAGTGCCTTATCGATAGAACTGAACTTATTCTCCATAAGCTTAAGAAAATCTTTAGCCTTCCGATTTTCAGTGTTAGGAAGAGTAGACTTAATGTTGTTGGCAATCGTCATGCGCATAACTTTCAAACATAGTCTATTAGACCTTGTCCACGCCTTATAGTGTGCTTTTTCAAGCTTATGTACTGGTAACATTAAGGTCAAAAGGCTTATCATCTATTAGCACCAAGTCAAGATCCAAAGCACCTAAATAGAAAGTGACTTATTTTTTCCATTTAGAGACATTCATACTTGTGAACAACGTAATAGTCTAATAGAAGAAGCTTGAGAGTGAAGGCTAATAATTACAAACATATAAAAGCTCACTAAGTAACAGATTCAGACAGGAAGCACGTACATTAAATATATTAAAGGTTTCCTTTGGGTAAATACAACAATACATACCATCATCATCACTAAAATACTATTTAAACTTTATAAGAAAATTAAATAAACTTCGTCAAATACATATAACATTTTGGATAACTATACATATATGATAAGAGTATATTAATTTTCCCTTTATATTTATTAGTTATAGAACATTGATTTACCTTTGGATAAATTCTTTAATTTCTATGAACTAATAAAATTTTTATAATAACTTACTACATATTCAAAACTAATTTGACCACTTTTGGTGACTAAAAATTAATTTTAATTATGCCGTTATATATGTAAAATAATAATATCAACAATACATCTACAAGATGAAATTAAAATAAAAATTTTAACTATAGGTCAAAATATCTTTAATATGACCAAACGTACTAAATTAAAAAATTTAAAAACAATTCATCTACCGTCAAAACTTCATGAACCAAAACTTGAATTTTCCATATAGAATTGAAATACACGGTTAAACATACATACATAGATGGAGCAGTTAAGTATGGCGAACAAGTTCCTATGACGGGAGGGTTGTTAAGGGATTGCCAGAGGCAGTGGTGTGATGGACTTATCCACAGGATTGAGAGAGGATCGTCTATTGAGGCAAAACTCTGGAGAGTTCAATCAAGCCTCCAACTGGCTTAGGGACTCGTGTATCGACGACTCATCTTTAAAATCGATTCTCTTGAGGTGATTAATATTCTCTCTTCTTCTAACTTTCCAGACTGATCAATACTATTTGGTGACAGATATTCGAGATTTATTGCGCCAATCATAAGAAGTGCAATTTTAACACGTATAACGAGAAGGAAATCAAAGTGCAGATAGCCTGACCTCTCTTGCAGCATTTGCCAGCCCGAGCCTCTGCTTTCTCCGGGAGTCTCCGATGTCAATTTGGATCCACATGTGCCGTGATCAACACGAATTTTTGTACCACAGATACTGCCATAATTAGGATAGTTGTGTAATTTCGTTTTCTTTTCTTTGCAAAAAAAAAACTTAAAAAAAGAAAACAATTGCAAAGCTAAACAGAAAGTACGTGCTAGCCTAGTTCTACGAGATGTTGGAACTGAACGAAGAAGCAACGCTCCTTTTCGTCATGATGTGAAAATAAAAAATAAAAAATAATAAAAAAGCCTCACGTTCTGCAGCAATTTGGAAATATTACGGCGATGAAATTGCTATCTGGATTTCCAAGGTCCTAGCATGACATTATCGTGTCGTCACGTACTTCGAAAACTTCAACCCTATCTAGAAATCCTAAGCAAAAAAGACTTCAAAGTTATTCCATGCTTTGTCTCGCAAATCAGAAGCTGAAAATTATAAAATAATGGAAAAGGTAGCCACGGTAACCTGTGATATGAATACCCGTATTGGAGTAAAATAAGTACAAAATAAAGTGTCAATATATCGAATTTAAATTTCGGTCAATACTATGCCGTTTTGGATCATATTGAAAATTTTAAAAACTAGATAGGCCTTTTTTATAAAATTTTTAAAAATTTTCAAAATTTTTGACTTCCCTCTTACCTCTCATTCTCATCCTTTTTTAAAAAGTTTTTTAATTAGTTATTTTATTTATTTACTTTTATAATTATTGACAATTTTTAATTTTTTTAAATAATAATAATAATAATAATAATTGGTTTGGGTGGGTTAACCGGCTTACGTGGTGGCGGTTCAGAGCCCAGCCCAAGACAAATTAGTATTGTGCCCTTTGGTCTGCCAGGGTGAGGTTGCGACTCGAACCCGGGGGAGCAGCCGGAAGAACATCTTCACTAGGAAGCTCTTCCTCTCCGGAGAGCGACACAGTGAGAACAGGAGCAGGACCCGGGGGAGCAACCGAAGGAACATCTTCACCAGGGAGCTCTTCCTCTTCGGAGCTGAGATCTAGCTCTTCATCTGGAACGTCGCGCGGTTCTCCCTCGACTTTCCTCGTCATCTCCTCCAAAGAAAGCCCAAAAGCTGCGAGAATAAGCCGCTTGGCATACTCTTCGAATGAAGGGCATGCCACCCCCTCAGGAGCATAGAGCTCGTGGCCCCTCTTTAGAACCGAGAGGGCTACCTCACAGGCGAGCTCCAAACTCTCATCGTACAAGAACCGCCTCTTCCATCGCTTGATCGCTTCGATCCGCTGCTCCCGCATAGAGCACCGCACCTCCCGCAGGGTTTTCTGTGCTCTATCTCTATCCACCACGGCGGAATGACAGTCTTGGCGGCACTTCTTGTTGATCTCCCGCTCCGCCCTCACAGTCTTCCTCCACTTCTCTCTCTCCTTCTCCCTCTCCTCCTCTACTTCGGCCAGTCGAGTCGTCAAAGCTCTCATCTTCCCCTCCTGGGCCTTCTTCTTCTCTTCAAGGGACGCGTTTTTAGCCAGGAGGAGGTCTATCCCCTCCTTCACCTCTGACAGCTCGTCCTTCAAACCCTTCATCGATCATGGAAATCTGGACTTCTGGTCAGAGTCTCCAAACGTCAGAGAGCAGCAAAGGACGTCGTCGCAGCCCACATACCAAGACGAACGAGCTGAGAACCCAACTCCAGATTACCTTTCTTCTCCATGAACCGCTTGTCCGCTGGGGGAGTAACCCTCTCGGCAAGGTAGCGGAACACCTCGAGGTCCCCGATCGATACGTCCTTGCCCAACTTGATGGCAGGGTCCCACTGCCCAAGGCTCACGGCCTGCGCCTTCTCCTTGCCTTTCTTCTGTTTTCCTGCTCCGACTTGACTGGCCGGGCGGGGTGGAAGGTCACCCAATCGAACCAACCTCTTCCTCTTAAGAGGAGGACCCGCGTCCTCCTCCTCCTCCTCTACCACTGGTACAATCGGCAATGGATTCGATGCAATAGGAAGGTCCCCGACAGGGGGAGCACCCGCCGGCACAGCCGAGGAGACCAACCCCGCAGACAAAGCGGCGCCCTCACCGGTCTCCGCCTCACTCCCTTTCTTCCGAGAGGCCTGCTTCCTTGACATAGAAGCTTGGGCGGGCATCCTCACCATGGCTGCACAATGATAAATTGGGTTAGAGAACAAAACTAATGCACAAAAGTTCAACAATTAATACAATCACGAGTAGTCAACCGGACGGGGCGGTTTCCTCCTTTAGTCCGCTAATACGAGGAGGGGGGTCGACGAGGAAAGAATCGGCCGAGGCCCCCCTTGGGTATCACTGAATGAGCCGAGCAAAATCGTATCTGCCGAGCTCCTTGATACGACGGACCACCTCCCACTCCTCCCTGCTAAGGGACAAGGTCGACGAATCATTCCATTGCTCGGCCAGAGGATACCTCCATGGTCGGCACTCAGAGGAAGATCCTGGGGGCTTCACAAAGAAATACTTGGTCCGCCAGGAAGAAATTTTCGAGGGTGTCCTGGCCGGGCGATACCCAGCGTCTCTATATTGTAGAAAGGAGATTCCAGCCCCGGAGCTCGGACTATGGCTCATCCTTAGGAAATGACGCAGAATGTCGACAGTAGGCGGATGGCCGAACTGATGGCACAGCAATGCCAACCCGTTTATAAACCTCCAACTGTTCGGAGGAATTTGGCTCGACAATAACCCGAACATGGCGCACACCTCGTCAATAATTGAGGTGTACGGGAGCCTCATGCCGCCCACTGTGAAAAAGTTCCCAGAGACGGCGAAGTATCCACTGAAATTGCTGTGGATCCGCTCATTCCTAAAGGCCATTCGGGGCCCCCAAGACGTAGAAATATTATACTTGAGAGTCAATTTGTTCAACTCCCCCACGGTCATCGACGATGCGTCTTTCAAGCGACTCCACAACCAAACCATCTTTCTCTCTTTCATCGACATCTCCTCCACACCTCCGACCATGCTCCCGTAACTACCGTAGACATGTTCACCAAGAAAAGACTTTTGAAAAGAAGAGGAACAAAGAAAAGGGCGTACTAGCCAGGGTTCAAACGGGAAATCGGACATGAAGTGAAAGGAAATTTCGGGAACCGCGAACGACAAAGAACAAGCGAAGACAAAGTGTAATTTGGAGAACTAAAGCAAAAGGTAAAAACCGCCACAACTCGTCAACTATGAGTATTTATAGAGGGTCTGCAGAAGGAACACTCGAAAGTGACCCAATCGGACTACGACATGTGAAGAAAATCCGAGCTATGCTTAGACACGCGGCATGATCTAAGCCACAAGAATTAGGGTTGTTCAAAATCCGGAAAGGAGCGGTAGTTGAAGGGACGTACGGGACAGCTGCACAACGGTTACAAGGACGATACGTTTCAGAAGGGACGACGGACAACGGCACCTAACGGTTACAAGGACGATCGTTTGATTACGAGCAGGTTGTCGAGAGCACGCTACGTCAAATAATAAATGTTTCAAGTCCGTGCGCGCCAATGATGGCTATCCGACCTACCATACAAGTAAGTCATCACGCATGATAAGTGCCGAGACCGTCGGGGGCCTCGGTCAATCGACCCAATCTGACGTACCAGCACGACTAGTCGACACCGACCGATCGAACCGCCCGAGCAATCCCATGACCGCCATAAGGCCAATACCTGACCAATCGACCACCTTACAAGCAGTCTTGCTTACGAGCTATGAGGAAACCGACGAATGCCAGCGTCCAACATACTCCTTCGATCCTGCTCTTCGCTCAGACTCGAGGAGTAGGGGGGCTTATGGTTGGGTCGGCTATATTGAACCCGAGCCCAATCCCACAGGCCGATCGGTCGGTCTCACATCCATCAATTAATTGGCCCGACCCACACATCCATGGCCCAACAAGAGAAGAATATCTCCCATGCAGATCGTAAAGACCTAAACCTGGTGAAAAACTATATAAAAGGTATTATTCTCATAATGAGTACGCACAATCATAAACCTAGCTTTCTCGTGTTTATCAACCTCACCTTCACCAGTAAAATCGACTTGGCGTCGGAAGGGCTAATCGGGACACAACCCCGTCAAGCCTTCTTTGTTTTGCGAGTATCTTCATCTTGAATTCACCATGTAAGACGATCAATCACATGGAGCACAAGTAAACGTTTCATCTCGCTGTAATCCGTGAGAACCAATAATAATTATAAATTAAATAAAATTTAAAATAAATATTTTATTTAAATTTATTTTAAGATTTTATATAATATTTATTAATAAAATATTAATAAAAATATTTTATTTTAAAACAAATAATTTAAAATTTATTATTTATAAACTAATATTTATTTTATAAAATTGTAATTATTAAATTAAAATTTATATATTTTAAATTTAATTATATTTATTAATAATTATTAAATTAAATTTATAAATTAAATTAAAATGTGATTATTATTTACTATTATGATTTTTGAAGACAAGGTTAAAAATATACAAGATCGCTATACAATATGGCAATGAACTATTTTGTAATTTAAAAATATTTAGGGATTATTTCATAAATTTAAAAAATTACTTGAAATGGTACTCGTATTAAGCGATACTAGGTAATCAAATTGATCATCTAAGGATTATTATCTATTTAAAACCCTATGTTCTGATACCACATGTAAGCTTTTTTCGATTTTTAATAATCAAACATTAAAGACACAAATCATATATGAATCATTAATCACACATATATCATTCATGTCCATTAAGATCTTGAATATAATAATAACCACATAGATAAAGCGAATAAATCACATAGCTTGAGCACAATTTGTCATTATGTAGAGAAGAAAGTTTTTATCGATTACGAACTAGTTTCTCTCTCTTGCCCATCTTGCTGTACAATAGCTTGATAGATAGCTCAATACACAAATACTTACTCTCTTGTGTTTTGTCTATATTTAGTTAGGGTAAAGAGAAGACTAATTTATATATATATTTCTTTATTGACATTAAATCTTGTACGTCTATCAATTACTAAATTAACGGTTAAGATTTAATATACTATTAAACTAAAAAAACCTAAACCAAATTTAATATGAGATTATAGAAAATTTGGCCCCAACCTCATGTCATATTTCTTACAATCAAAACTGCACGAGAAATCACCCTGGTTAGTACTCCCTGACAATACTGCACATTTATCAAGAGGTAACAGCTTGCCAGATTCAGATTGGCTCTGAAAATATTTTCTGCAGAAGAACCTGGAAATGGACTATGTTCCCTTTTTTACTCAGACTTGGCTTAGCTTTATCTGCCATTTTCCTAATAAGAATCAGAGTTGTAGAGGACAGAAATGCTGCATTTAGAAACTATTACAGATCTGAAATAAGTTTGCTTATGCAATTCTACCATAAATAGCAGCGAATTCATCAATCAGATACATGTGGATAGATCTGATAAAGATGACAAGATATTTTATAAAAAAAGTAATTGAGATTGTTAGCTTTTCTATACTTGGCATAAATTTCTACAATGGGAACTAGTTGATATTGAGTTTTGCATGGAAGTTTAATCATAGATCTTGATATGGAAAAAGAGCAAACTTCAATATGGTGTATCATTGCTTCTGATAAGTATAAAGCTAATCAGCAGAAAAAACAAGTTCTCTATGAATTCAAAGTTTTCTATGTTGTGATAGTACTTGTACAGGACACTGCCATGCATGCCATGTAATACTTTTGTCTTAATTCGTAATAAAAGCACGTAGTTCCTTATTGTACATAAATTTGACCGTTACAATAAGAAACATCTGGTGCAAGCCATTATTTGGCAAGCTGTAAATCATACATAAAATTTGAGCAGCTTCCTTTTTTGTTTTTTGCTTGTAGTTATTGCAGCATCTTTTTGTTTGACTTCTTAAACCCTGTTGATTTTGCCAACAAATCATGCCTAAGATTTTCATACCGACCCCTTTATGGAATTCCAAGTTTGTGATTATCAGTTTCTTGTAAAAAAAATGAAATTTAATACTATTAACATGAATGTGTTAAAGAAAATTATTAAACTTAGGTGACAGCAGATTCTGCAGAAGTTAATTTTCTTTTCAAGAATTTGCAAGTGCTACCTTAACAATCTTTGTATGTTACTAAAACCATCAGGGCCGTTAGGTTAAAGCATTCAATGCTCCTTCAAATCAGATCTTAATTAATTTTACCTTTCACTATCATTAGAGGTCAAATATCAAAGAGAGTCCCTTTATATGTTGAATCCACAATCATCTTAGATCCTATTCCTACTTTCAGCAACAACTGTTTAAAGATCCTGATAGCTCCAGAATTTCAGGATCTTCTCAAAGTCCAGGATTTCTGCAACAGGTTTAGATTCTGTGTGTTCTAACTTGAATCTAGGGACTTGATCAGTCACTTCTACACTTCTAAAGATTCCAATCATCACATTCTTTTTCTCTATTCATACTCTGTTCCTGGTTTCTCCACAGATCTCTTGTATCTGAGCTCTCTTTCTGGCCTTGTTTCTCTACTGTCTCTCTGAAAGATCTCGAATGGCAGAAATTGAGAGCAACAAACAAAAAGGGTCATCTCATAAATTCCAGAAACTATTTTATATTGCTCAGATTGGCCTGAGAATTGGTACTCTTGCAACTTCATTAGCTGCTGCAATATTAACAGTCACCAATATTGGTACCATCGAACTGATCCCTGGATTTCCAATTGTAGCTAAATATAGCTACGAGGGGTCTTTCACGTAAGTTGAGAAAACGAAACACCCAATCCCTGAATCCATTTCGTTGTACCTTCTTTTTCCTGTCAAAATTCAATCTTTTTTGCAGGTATCTCGCTGCTGCAAATTTCATCGCAGCAGCTTTCTCATTGCTGTCTTTGATCGCTGTTGCTGTTCTGGGTCGTCCTGGATCGAACCCCACCAACTATTTCTACTTTTTCATCGGAGATTTGGTAACCACAAACTCAATCTCATCAATCTTTTCATGACCCAAGAACTCACTCCAGGTTCTTGAACTGTATGTTTATGAACTTTTCAGCTCACTCTGTCATTGGAACTTTCTGCTATTGGAGCTGCAACTGCGATCGGTTTGTTGGCCAAGAACGGGAATAATCGTATTGGTTGGCCAGCAATTTGTGGGTTCGCAACGAAATTTTGCAACAGGGGAATGATTTCCATTGTATTCGCTTACTTCGCCATGGTCAAACTTGTGATGCTTACAATCATTTCTGCAACCAAATCTAGATAAATTCATGGTTGGAACAAAAGCAGATAATGTAATCGTAGGAATGAACAAGGGTTCTACGTTTTATGTTTTGTAGTAAGTTATAACACCATCTTTATATCTAATGGAGCACAATTCCATGGTTTTCTTCACATCTCTCTTCTTCTTTGTATTCATGTCTGAACCTTTACATGGACCTCCTCGGAGACCATAAGATGAAAAGAAACAATTCTAACCTAAAATTTAAACAAAGAAAATTGACAAACATCCCAAATGATTACTAAATTTACATATTAAATAACATGATGATGAATTTGATGCGGCTTCGTTCATTGTTTAACTTAGTTACGTAGGGGTCGGTTCGATGGTTAGTCGTCATTACATAACTTAGGTAAGTGCAAGATTATAATACTTATTATATTACTAATAAAAAGCTGTAGGACTTATAATTAAGTCAAGGATTAATTAAAAAGTATTCGAGATTTGCTTAATTTACAATTATATGTCAAATTTTAAAAAGTGGTAATTAAATATTCAAATTTTTATTTTTTTTAATTCTAACTCGACTGCCAAAAAAGTCCGGCTGAGCGAGAGGGAAGAGGACCCTCCTCCTCTTGCACAGCCTGAGTCCCAACGTCCTCCAAGCTATAGTGCAGCAGTCTCGGGTCCTTCCACCCAGGCCCCCCAAGCCAGTAACCTTACCTGGTCAAAAGAACCCCCTATCGAATTAGAGGATGGCGACATTAACATGGTGCAGGGACCTCACAGATTGGGCATTGACCTGTCCTCTACTTTCCGCACCAGATTGGACACTCTCTGGGCATAAGCGATTGTGATCAAGATGTTGGGCCGTAAGATGGGGTTCAATCTACTCAGGGACCGTCTCCTCTCCTTATGGCATCCGACTGATCCCCTTAAATTTGTAGATTTAGAGAATGACTTTTACTTGGTGAATTTTAAGGAGGAACGAGACTATATCCATACCTTGACGCAGGGGCTCTGGATCGTCGCCGGAAACGTACTTTCGGTCCAACCGTGGACCCTGGCCTTTCGCCCATCCTCTGGCTGCGTCACCAACGTGGTAGCCTGGGTTCGCTTCTCAAGTCTCCCAATTGCTCGCTATCATTCATCCATTCTCACAGTGCTCGGTAATCTGGTTGGGAAAACTGTAAAGATAGATGAGACCACGCTCCTCACTTACCGGGGACGCTTCGCACGGGTGGCCGTCACCCTGGATCTCAGTGTCCCTCTTCGTTCAGTGGTGGAGCTCGACGGAGAACTCATACAGGTCGCATATGAGGGTCTCCCACAAATTTGCTTTCATTGCGGCCGGGTCGGCCATGGCTCCGACACTTGTCCATCGCGCCCGACGCCTGCACCCACGGCTGGGACCTTCTTTGAGATGCCCCCACCCCCAACGACCGACGTTTCAACCGGAGCTCCCCCCACCAGGCCTTTGCCAATAGACGCGTATGGCCCCTTGATGCAAGTGACACGCCGGGGCTGCAGGCCGCCACCTCCTCCGTCCGATTTTTGTCGTGATAGCCCGTCCCTAGGGTGGTCCGCTGGTCCTCGTGGATCGAGGTTCGTGGCTCTCACCCACGAGGAGTCGTCTGACACTCCAACGGGCGTTCCACCAACGGTCGACTCTCCTTGCCCTTTAGTTAACCCCTTCTCGTCCTCTACCGACCAGCGGTCTCCTCACGCTACCAACTTGTCGTCCAGACGGGACACCAGACAGTCGAGGGGCTCGAGAAAAGGACTGTCAGGAAGCTTCTTGAAGAACCAGGGGATGGCGTCGTTCCCTCCCACGCTGAATCCAGCCGTGGGCCAAACCTCCTCCCCAAGCCCAACTCACCATTCTCCTTCCCAGCAACTTCCCCCCATGGGCCGGACCGCCCCTATGGGCCCTGACTCCCTTCCTCTCCCCCAGGTTCCCTCCCACGCAGGCCCACAGCCACATAACACTCCCTTGCCACAGCTCCAATCTTCGGCCCAGATTCCATCCGATCCCGAATCGGCCCATGTGGCCATTTACTTACCTTCACACGCGAGCTTGGTCTCCCCGAATTCGACCTCACCTCTACCTATCCCCGTGGGCCTGGACATAGAGGACATGGAGGTGGCACCTCCTGCTCCCCCCGAACCACGGGCCACGTCGTCTCTCCCCTCTCATCTTCTTAAGGGTCCACCTCCTCGACCCCCCGACCCTTGTCCCATCCAGCAAAGTGCCGGGGCCGAGCCAGCCTCTTTCGACACCACGATGGAGGAACCCGGTCCCCCTCAAGGGCTCCTTCCTAGCTAAGATCCCATAGGGCCAGTTGTGCAGGAGTCGACCGACGCGAGTTCGGTCCCTTTCATCCAATAGTTTTTATGACGATTTTTATCTGGAATTGTCAAGGAGCTGGAGGTCGGCCCTTCAAGCCCATTATAAGGAATTATATTCGTCTCCATAAGCCCCGATTAGTGGTCTTAGTTGAGCCTCGTATTAGCGGAGAACGCGCTAGGCGTGTTATTCGGTCTTTGGGCTTTCGTAATTCCTACCGGGTCGAGGCTTCAGGCTACTATGGTGGGATTTGGCTGCTCTGGACGGAGACTGTGGGCGTTCACATTTGTCTTGTGCACCGTCAGTTTATTCATGCTCGGGTTCAGTGGGACAACCAGAATTTTGACTTTACTGCTATTTACGCGAGCCCCACCTACGCGCTTCAAAAGTATCTCTGGCATTATCTGGTCAATCTTGCCCCGCACATCAACCTCCCCTGGCTTATGGGTGGGGACTTTAAAGCCAAACTGGAAAGTGCCGATAAACGCGGGGGCTCCTGCTCCCAGCCTATTGTTAATCCGCATTTTCGAGATTGCATGAGTCAATGCAACCTCTAGGACCTTGACTTTTCTGGTCCACGATTCACTTGGAAGAGGGGTACTATCCGAGCCCGATTCGATCGGGCTTTCGGTTCTCCCGCTTGGCTCTCCGCGCATCCGAGCACCCGGGTTACCCATTTGCCTTTTCTCAAATCGGACCACCGGCCTCTCCTGATTAGGTTCCAAGCTCTAGACCCCCACCCTCCTTCGCGTCGGCACTTTCGATTTCAATATGCTTGGCTTACTCACGAATCTTTCTCCCAAGTGGTAGCTGATCACTGGATCCCGAGCTCCTCGGATTTCAGTGGCGCGATCCAGCGATTTGCGGAAAAATTTCACCACTAGAATACCACAGAATTTGGTAACATTTTCCATCGAAAGAAAAGACTCATGGCCCGATTGGAGGGCATTCAGAAATTGGAGGACACAGACTCCCCCTCCCTTCAGAAGCTTGAGTCCTTCCTGAGAAACGAACTCGAATCTGTTCTCTATCAGGAAGAACTCTTCTGGCACCAACGGTCCAGGAGTCAGTGGATCGCTCAGGGTGATCGGAATACTCAGTTTTACCACGCCCTCACGCGTTCTCTTTGTCGTCTAGCCCACAACATTTTTATTCTCGATGCTCATGGCCATGTCGTTTCCGATCCCGCAGCTCTCCGCGGCATGGCTCAGCGCTACCTGGAAGGCTTATACAGACCCGACGGTCCGAACCCTAGCCCTGGGGCTCTTCTTGGACGGTTTCCGCCTACCTCGCCTCAAATGACTGTGGCTCTTTCCCTTCCGCTTAGTCCTGA
Source organism: Erythroxylum novogranatense (assembly GCA_029891385.1). NCBI lineage: Eukaryota > Viridiplantae > Streptophyta > Magnoliopsida > Malpighiales > Erythroxylaceae > Erythroxylum > Erythroxylum novogranatense. The sequence continues at coordinate 87,213,074 of CM057233.1, read as the reverse complement.
CGAAATCAAGTCAGCGTTTTTTGCTATGGCTCTGAATAAAGCCCCAGGTTTTGACGGTTTCACTGCTCTCTTCTATCAGTCCCAATGGGACACTATCGGGCCCTCCATTACTACTTTCCTGCAGCGTATCTTCCGCCACGAAGTATGAGAGTCGGGTATTAACCACATTGTCCTTGTCCTTATTCCTAAGATCCCCTCCCCTACTTCCCTCACTCAGTTTCGACCGATAGCGCTTTGCACGGTGATTTATAAAACCCTCACCAAGATTTTATCTCTTCGACTCCAACCCTACCTGACGGCGCTGGTCAGCCCGACCCAGTGCAACTTTGTGTCTGGCTGTCTTATTACTGATAATATCATCATCACCCAGGAAGTGATTCACTCCATGAAGCGCAAAACTGGGCGGACGGGGATGATGACGCTCAAGGTGGACCTCGAGAAGGCGTATGATCGCCTAGATTGGAACTTCCTTCGAGCTACTCTTCACGATATTGGTCTACCTGCCTCGTTTATTTCGCTCATCATGAAATGTGTTACTATGGTGTCCTTTCAAGTTAACTGGCAAGGAGAGCTTAGCGAGGCCTTTCAGCCTTCTCGGGGTATTCAACAAGGCGACCCTCTATCCCTGTATCTTTTTGTGTTGTGTATGGAACGACTCGACCATGTGATTTCCCATGCGGTTTCCACAGGTAGCTGACGTCCGGTCCGCTTGAGTAGGCACAGGCCCCCTCTATCCCACTTATTCTTTGCCGACGACCTCATCCTGTTTGCGGAGGCTTCTATTGACCAAGTTCACGTGATTAGGGGTGTATTGGATTTGTTCTACACCGCCTTGGGTCAACGTGTGAACTCGGAGAAGTCACGTTGCTACTTCTCCAAGAACGTCCCCATTTCGACTAGCCGGGTCTTAATTCGTGCACTCGCGTTCACTCGGACTACCGACCTAGGGAGGTACCTAGGGGTTCCCCTCCTGCACCAGCGAGTCAGTAAGCGCACTTATCAACACATTTTAGATACTGTTCACCGTCGTTTGTCGGGATGGCCCCCCTCCACTTTGTCTTTTATTGGCCGGGTCACCTTGGTGCAATCGGTCATAGCGGCCATCTCGAGCTACATGATGCAGACAGTTCGGTTACCACGTGGCTTGTGCGATGCTCTTGAACAAGCTATACGCCGTTTTTTGTGGGGCTCATCACAAGATGGTAACAAGATTCCCCTGGTTAGCTAGGAGGAGGTGTGTCAGCCCAAGCCTTATGGGGGTTTGGGCATCCGAAGGATTCGGGAGATGAACGACGCCTTCCTGACAAAACTCGGTTGAACCTTGATAGCCAATCCTCATACTTTATGGGTGCAGGTACTCTCTGGCAAATATGGTTTTGATGCTCACTGCATTCCGTCCACCCTCAACTCCTCGGGGGGTTCGATGGTGTGGCAGAGTATTGCAGTGACCTAGCATCTCGTTCTTCAAGGAAGGCAATGGCGGATCAGCAATGGTTCATCGACACGGTTCTGGCTCAACTCTTGGGTCACGGGAGTTGTCCCTCTCCTATCCCATTCTACTCAGCCCATCCCGGACCGCCTGCTTAACCACATCATTCGGCAATATGTGGATACCACGGGACAATGGAACCTGGCTGCCTTATAGGGGTTCCTCTCCCCTATCATATGTCGCTCTATAGCTGGCATGTTTCCTCCTTCCCTCTCGAAGTCTGGTGCCGACAGATCGTCTGGGCGAATCGATCATGGACACTTTACGATTGCTTCGTGACACGCCTGCAGTTGGGTCCCACGACTGAGACTCCGCATGGGGTATGGGAGGCCATTTGGTAGTAGTTGGGGCCTCAGTGGGTGCGTTCCTTTTTATGGTTACTAGCGAAGGATCGCTTGCTTAGTAATCAACAAAGGGTGCGGCGTCATCTCACCGCAGACAGTGCCTGTCCCCACTGCTACCAAGAAGAATCTTCACTTCATGTTGTTCGCGATTGTTCGCTCGCTCGCAAAGTGTGGGACAATTTTACGACAGCCATTGTTACCTCGTCTGCCTTTGCTCTACCCACCCGTGATTGGCTACGTACCAACCTACTACAATGTCAGCGCGTGCATGGCCAGGAGTGGGCATTGCTTTTTGGTTTGACCTGCTGGTTCCTTTGGACCTGGAGGAATAAATCTATTTTTGATTCTACTTTTGTTCGTCCTATCTCACCCTTGTTTCTCATCTTTTCTTTTGCAGAGCAGGTTCAAACGGCAGTCGACCGGCACAGTCTAGGCCACAGTGCTTCTAGCCCAGGACGGGTTCACCAGATGGGTTGGAGTCGACCACAGGTCGGCTGGGTCAAACTCAACAGAATGGGGCCTGTAATCCTACATAACGCACGGCTTCTGCTGGCGGTCTTATCCGCGACAGTGACGGTAGTGGCGAGGTGGGTTCTCCCAACTCTTAGGGTGGTGCTCGACGCAGTTAGCGGAACTCTGGGCCGTTTACACTGGCCTTTCCTTAGCTTGGCGATTGGGCTTCCGTCGGATTGAATGGAAGTGGACTCGATGGGGGTGCACCAGCTCCTGTCCTCTGTGACCTCCCGCTCTCAGTCGGACAACCCTCTTGCCATGGGTATTTGGGAACTCCTCAATCGAAATTGGTCTGTTGTTCATCGCCACATATACCGAGAGAGCAACAGATGCGCGGACTGGCTCGACATAGGCGCGGACTGGCTCGACATAGGCGTTACTTATTATGATGTACCACCCTCAGGGTGCCTTAGTCTCCTTTTAGAGGATATGTCGGAGATCAGTTTCCTCCGACTCACTTAGTTTTTGATGTTTTCTTTTCCCTTTATGCAAAAAAAAAGAACAAATGAGGCAAAATATGATCAGATCTTTTCTGCGCTTGCTCAAGACTAAGCTTGACCCAACATTAAGTGTCTCTGTTAAGTTTACTGATGTGGTTTGTCACATGTTCCAGAAATTGTACATTTATATATGTCAGATGTAATTAAACTAACTAATTATTTAACTAAATTACATCGCTTAATTAAGCTAACTGATTAAACATAAATAAACTACGTTAAATATGGCTTTGTGATTGCAATTTTGTAGTTATGTAAACTTCTTTGCAACTATGCTCAAGATCATTGTTTATGAAGAATTTTATTACTCTATATGACTTAAGACACTCGTGATTTCCTTCATTTTATCTAATTGTTTTTTTGTTGTGTTGCCTCCATTTTCAACTTTTCCTTCTCCTTTTTGAAACTAACACTGTGTATAGTTACTGCGATCCATATGTTGAGACAGAACGAAACAAAAATTTGGAGACAGAACATAACAAAAATTAGAGACAGTGAGGTGATTGATTGTGATGAACAAAACAGATAAAACTGTGTTCGTCTTGGGGACATAAATGCGTTTAATTGTAGTTGACAGAACATAAAAAAACAGTGTCAATGACTAAAATATCCCTATAGTATAATATAATTGAAAATATGTAATTCATTGATTGTTTTAAAAAGAATGATTTATATTAGTAATTTAATTGTATCTATAAATAAGGAATTTAAAAAATGAGTCACATAAAAATTTAATGAAATGAACTATTAAATAGCAAAAAATTTGTACAAGTTAACAATAAAATGAATTACGTTAAATATTTTTATAATTGTATCAATATTTATTTTAATTGTACTTGTAATTTTTAATTACAATGAAATAAAATGAAAAACCTAAATATTTAACTAAATGAGAAACCTAAAATTAAATGAAATGAGTTATTAAATAAAAATCCTACAAATTAGAAATTCTAGTACATAATAATTTAATAAAATATCTAAGCATTCATGGAATTAATTACATAATAGGTTTAAAATACATTCAAGTCTTATATTTTATTAATAATGTCCTTAAAAATAATACCCAAAATGACTCCAATGGCAATGAATAAAAATCCTTGACTCCATGCCATTTTTTCTTCAAAGTTACAATTTCATTTAGTTGTTCATTTGTTGGAAGTGAAAATTGATTTGGTATTGATGATGGTTCATTGGCGGTAGGAACAATTTTTTTATTTCGACGAGTCCACCTATTTGGATCCATGACATAAGCACTCTGTGCTTCAACCAAAATCTAATACCCTTTGAATCTAGCATTGAGAAACCCCTCAATTGTCAATTTGACATCATCCCAATTTGTAAAAATACCTACTTGACGTCTAACAAATACAACATAAAAGTTGTATCTGCCCATAGTTAAGTACCTGAAAATGAATCATATCCTCATCATTCATACATGTACATAAATGACAAACATTAAAAAGTTAATAAATCAACCATTCATCATTGATACAAAAATGTACAAACAAAGTCAACAGTTCATCATATCATCATTCAACATCAAATAACCTATTTGAAGACAATGCAAATCCTAGCTTTCCTGTTAAGTTACTATGAAGCCAACAGCTCCACAAAAACGATGAGCCCGAAAGTGACAGGTCACAACCAAAAAATTACGGTCCACTACAAGTAATGACAGAAGCAAAAATAGTTAAGTTAGAAGCATTGTTATTATCCTACATTACCATATAATAGTGTACCATAACCTACTAATTAAGAAAAAAAACATAAAGTCAGATTTCATTATCTAACAGGCTCCTCACATAAGCCTATTTCTGGTCTGCAGTTAAACCCCAGAAAAGATTCCCAGCATGAGCATTCTTTGAGAAGATCCTTACAGTCCTAACAACTTCTTCAGTGGATAAACCCAAATTCCCATGCTCTTCACCTAGCTTAGCTCTAAATTGTCCTACAATGGCATCAGCAATGATCTTAGCATTCTCTCTACTATTGTCAATGGCACGAGCAAATGAGGCAGCAAGGCATTCTAACACTTCAATATCTCTCATCTTCCTTTTCCCTTTGTTTTGTTGGTTCCCTTCTGTGTTGCTAGAAGAGGCGACAGAACCAGTGAGATGGGTTGAAGCAGTTGGAGCAGGAGTGGCCGATGGGCCTACTGGATTTGATGGGGCAGCAGAAGCTGGTGGAGCAGCTGATGCATCACCTTTAATTTTATCAATCTCAAGCTGAGCAACAGTATCTGGAGCATCTTGAGCTCCTGCATTAATGGTTCTGTCTTTTCCAAAGACAAACTTAAGTCTAGGGTAAAGCGGAAAAAGCTTTCCAAGAATGTAGTACTTGTTGGGGTGTTTCTGGAAAAAAAAATCAGAAAACTTCAGCATGACAAACATCTTATTATTAGGATGCTTTTATAAACAACCAATAAATATATAAAAAAAACCCCTCATCCATTCTTCCAGCACTTGCTTGCTATCAACCTCAACGCATTGCTTGCTTTCATTCTAATCAAACCCACTGCAGTTCAACATATCAAAGGATGTCTGATATTTGTCCTTCAACCTCTTGTGCTTATTTTTGATATGACTCTTGTCAATGCCACAATCAGAAAACATCTCTACCATCATTCTAGCATGAAGTTGGAAAGTACCAGGTTTAAATTGCCCATTATCAGCTCTGTGACCAGCAACAATTGCCTCCTGATATAAAAAAGTGAAATTAGACATTTATTGTAGCTAATTAAATTTACTAACCTTAAACCATTGCCATTTATTATTTGTGCAATCCTCAGGAATTGGTATGGGCTTGACATACAACAGATGTTGAAGCTTTAGTATAACCTTCAACATACTATAGAAGACCATATTTATTGTTTCTCCTAACCTCATAAACATAACTTGTAATACTTTATTAGATTCATTTTGTGCTAATATTCTTAGGAAGATTAAAACTTTTTCTTCAATAGGCACATGGCCATTAGTCCTCAACCCACCATGGACTTGAAGCATTTCACATAAAAATGTAAATGCATTTAAGTCCATCCTTAAATCCCACTGGCTATTCCTATCACCCTCATTCAAAATCCTATCTATATTATCTTGCCTTGTTGGTAGTGTCAATGCCTTACTACCTTTAGCATTTTCACTCCTACTCAGTTTTTTTGTGTATACATACATGACCATCCTCATAAAATCCAATTCCCCATTCTAAAGCTCAAACAAAGTCAGATACTTAAACATAGCATCATGATCCTTGCTATCCATTTTTGTAAATAAAAACTGTCTGCAAAGATAAAAAATATAATGATAATAAATAAGCCACAATTAGCAATACAAGAATAAACAAACAGAGGCTGAAAATTATTAACTTAGTAGAAATTTGTGCAACAAGAGAAAAGTAAAGCAAGGAAGCAGTAAAACGAGAGGCAAAGAATGGGAGAAAATGAATAGAAAAAAAACTTACCTTTGACTGCCGAGACGAATTAGAGGGAAGAAGGGCAGTGTGCGAGAGAGAAGAGTTGTTAGAGAGAAGAGTGATTTTATTAGGTTTGTAAGACGCAATGATCATACGGCGTCATAGGGGAGGGGTATTTCTAGAAGTTGCTTATGTGTTTTGTTTCTTGTCCCACAGTTTTGGAAGGAACAAAAAAATTATTTTTTTTGTGATCTGGAGTCAGAGCAAAAATAAGTTGGGTCAGCAACTAAATACTATGAGGCGCATAATTTTTATATTTTGTTATTTGTCTCTACCAACGGAGTTAGTAAATAAACCCAACGTTACATAACCACTTGGTTTCATTCAGACCCTCTATTTTGTCGATATGGGAATGATAAAATATCGTTAAACCCTTGTATCTCCTGTAATTTTTACTCTTTCTCTAACTCTTATTTTTCTCAATTAGATGCTTCTTTATCGCTCTGTGTCCCTGCTTCATTTCTACGCAGCTTCTTCACCACCTAAACTCTTGCTTCAGTTAAAACGACCTTATCCATTTCTCTCTAATTCTTGAAGAATTATTTATAACGACGTTAGTTTTTATCGTTATCGTTACTGTTAATAAAGATAGTTACTGTTAGTTTAGTCGTTAATTAGTAGTTTTTCATTTTCAGCGTAAACAGTGTATGTAAGATTGGAGAATACATTTTTTAGCTGAGTAGTGAATACACAGAAAGTTCCTTCATTTTGTTGTCTTCCACACGATTGTGGATTTGTTCATGGTATCAGAACGACGTACGATCCATAGTATCTACGATTAAGTTCTTTGTCGGCAATATGGGGGCAAGACAACTGAAGAGTCACATCTTTTGAATTTGATACACACTGAATTTGCAGGTATGCCAGTCTTGAATCCTGCACTTAGATATGTTCAAACATGTGCAAATTGGATAGTGGATTCAGGTGCTACTTCACATATATGTATAGACAAAAATCTGTTTCAGTCATTGATGCCTGTAGATAGAGTCACAAAGCTAGTTTTACCTAACGAGGAGATGAATGGTGTTAAATACAGGGCCGTTCCTATCGTTTTATAGGCCCGGGGCGAAATAAAAAAAAAGGTCCTAATAAATCGGACAAAATAAAAAAAGGTCCTAATAAACCGACAGTATACTTAAGTTTTATGAAACATAAATGACTCAATTTATAAGTGTACATACTCAACCAAATATTAAATGATCATAACATCAACTAATAATATCTTATAACTATCATTAATAATAAAATAACTAAAAATAACAACAAGAATAACAAAATAGCAATAACAACAATCAAACAACAATATTAGATTGCAAAACACTAAGAAAATTACACTAATAAATATCTGTAAGATCATGATTTATGAAAACAATTTTTTGTACATTTTTGATGTAAAATTATTAATAATATTATCAAGATTAATATTATTCAATATATCCTTTTCAGTACATATCAGCCTTTTTTTTTCCTTTCTAAATGTTCTTAGGAAAATGACGGTAATGTCGAAATAAAGATGGTAAAATTATATTTTTTTTGGCTATTGAAAGTGTAGATTTCTAAGCCACTTAATGTATTGAAGAAGTCTAAAAAAAGGCTGAGAATAGGGCCCTTTTTTAGCACTGAATGTGTTAATAGCTCCGAAAGGAAGAAGGACATGATAAATGCATCATTATGGGCCACATGTTACTCAATTATTAAGTTTGTGCTGTTGTCTTGCAATGTGTGTTGTAAATTGTTCAAGTGACGCAAGCTAACGTTAAAGTCATTAGCTGTGTCACTTCTTAGAGTTTAGAGGGGGCCTCTAAAGTGGGGCCCCTCTCATAAATGACATTAATGTTACAGTGTTACTCGTTAGCAAACTTGGGAAGTTGTAAATAAAAAAAAAGTCATTAGTTAATATTGGTTTAGAGGCCCCCTCTCTATAGTGGGCCCTGGGCGGGTGCCCCGCTGGCCCCTGTCCAGGGCCGACCCTGGTTAAATATAAAGGCGTCATTGTTTTGAATGGGCAAATAACGTTGAAATCCGTTCTATATGTTCCTACTTTCAGCCATAACCTTGTGTCAGTCAGCAAATTAGCCAAGCATTCTTCCTTCAATGCTCTATTCTATACTGAATATTGCTTGTTACAGGACCAGAGGACTGAAAGGGTAGTGGTTAAGGGCAAAGTTTTCCAAAATCTGTACTTTCTGGACTGTGATTCTTTTTCATGTAATAAGTCCACTTGTACTCCTTGTTTTACTTCTATAGATCCTAAAAGGGAACAAGTTTGTAGTATTCATGATAGCCTTGTTAATAGGACATTATGGCATACAAGATTGGGTCATCCTTCTGATATTGTAATGAAACATATTACTGCTTGTAACAGCTTTGTGAATAATACTAATCTTCCATGTGAAGTTTGTCCTCTGTCTAAGCAAGTGAGGAATGTTTTTCCAATCAGCCATACACGAGCAGAAATAGTTTTTAAGTTGTTACATGTGGATTTTTGGGGTCTTTATAAAGATATTTCCATTTATGGGGCACATTATTTTTTAACTGTTGTTGATGATCATAGCAGGTGTATTTGGATATTCTTGATGAGGCATAAGGTACAAACTAGTCAATTACTGGACAGGTTTCTTATTTACATTCATCGACAGTATAATGGTAATGTGAAGGTTGTGAGGACTGATAATGGATCTGAATTTTTGGGTAAAGATACTCAAGACATGTTCAGTAGCAAGGGTATTTTTCATCATAAAACATGTGTTTATACTCCACAACAAAATGGTGTTGTGAAGAGAAAACATTGACATTTGCTTCAGGTAGCACGGGCGTTATTGTTTCATTCTGGGCTTCCGAGGAATTTCTAGAGTCATAGTGTCTTACATGCTGCTTTTATTATTAATCGCTTGCCAAGTAAAATGCTTAATTGAAAGTCCCTTTATGAATTGTTATCAGGGAAACAACCCAGTTATACCGAATTGAAGAATTTTGGCTGTTTATGTTTTGCTGCTAACACTCATCCGTTTAAAGATAAGCTGGCACCTCGAGCTTTCCGTAGTATGTATCTTGGTCACTCTCCAGGACAGAAGGGCTACAAGTTATATGATTTGCACACAAGAAAATGTTTTGTTTCCCGAGATGTGTCCTTTTATGAGAATGTGTGTATCCCTTTAAACAACCTATGGATGATCATACTACTCTTGATAACTCTGTTGTACCTTCTGTTGTGCAAGATTATCCTTCTTTGATGACTTATTTAGGTAATTTGGTTACCAGTAACGTAGGTGTGTCTTCTTCTTCTACGGATTTGATTGCTTCACCTCTGCAGGAAACATTTGTTGCTTCTGCCGATCCTGGTGTTGTTACTTCTAATATTCCAACATCTCTAGTACATCCTAGAAGGAGTATTCGAGCTCGAAAAAAGCCTTCTTGGTTGAGTGATTTTGTATCACATGTAAGCCTCACTTCTCCTTCTTTGCCGTATGTTCCTATGCAGCACAATACATCTTACACACCTAATACCTATCCCTTTACTATCAATCCTGGTTTTAGCATTGCTTATGTTGATTTTCTGGCCAATTTATCTAAAGTTACATAACCCACATCTTATTTTCATGCTAGCCAAGATCCTAATTGGGTTTAGGCTATGCAGTCTGAGTTGGATGCTCTTGAACGAAATAAAATGTGGGAACTTATTTCTTTGCCCGAAGGAAAAAAAAGGCCATTGGTTCTAAGTGGGTCTACAAGATCAAGCTGAAGCCTAATGGGGAGGTTGATAGGTTTATGGCCAGATTAGTGGCCAAGGGGTATAACCAATTTGCAGGGGTTGATTACAATGATAGTTTCTCACCAGTAGCTAAGGTGGTCACCGTGAGGATTCTATTTGCTCTGGTAGTCGCGAAGAGTTGGTCTTTGCATCAGCTGGATATTAATAATGCTTTCTTCTATGACTTCTTGAATGAAGAGGTTTATATGCTTCCACCTGAAGGATATACTAAGGCAGCTCCACATGTTGTTTACAAGTTGCGAAAATCTTTGTATGGCCTTAAGTAGGCTTCTCGGCAGTAGAATGCTGAATTAACTCTCCATCTTCAACATTATGGTTTCCAGCAATCCAAGCATGATCATTGCTTGTTTACTTTCAAGAATGCTATTTGTTTTTTTGCTCATCTTGGTATATGTCGATGATATGTTATTGAAAGGTGATTCTGAGGAGAAAATGCAGAAGGTGAAAACGTTTCTGGATGAAATTTTCACTATCAAAGATTTACTTTATGCAAAGTATTTCTTGGGTCTTGAAATTGCGCGTTCCACCTCCGATATTTATGTTAATCAAAGAAAATATGTGTTAGATTTGATTGCTTCCGCCGACTTAATGGGTTGTAAACCTGCGTCTACACCTTTACAAAAGGGATTAATCTTGGCAGCGTCGGATGGTTCTCTCCTTGATGATCCACAACCGTATAGACAGCTGGTTGGGAAGTTGTTATATTTGGGTTATACATGCCCAAATATCACTTTTGCTATTCATCAGTTAAGCCAATTTGTTCAAGCACCCACAGTGATTCATTAGAAGGCGACTTTACATGTTTTGTGTTAACTGAAGGGTTGTCCATTTTTGGGTTTGTTTTATCTTGCTGGTAACTCTTTTGTTCTTCAGGCAATTTGTGATGCAGATTGGGGGGCTTGCCGTGATACTAGACGATCGATTTCTGGTTTTTGTATTTTTCTAGGTTTCTCTTTGATTTCTTAGAAATCCAAGAAACAAGCTACTGTGTCTTGCTAAGGCAGAGTATAGGAGCATGAGTTCGGTTGTTTGTGAGCTTCTTTGGATCTCTCATATTTTGCAGGATTTTCGGATACCTGTTGTTCTTCCTATCTCCTTACGGTGTGATAATTAGGCTGCACTCCACATTACTGCTAATCCGGTGTTCTATGAGCGAACCAAGCATTTAGATATTGACTGCCATATTGTTCGGGAGCAACTGAAACAAGAATTTCTTTCTTTACTTCATACTTCTTCTTCTACACAGTTTGCGGATGTTTTTACTAAGCCTTTGTTTGGATGGAGGGAAAGTATTTCTCTTCCTTTCTACTGTTTGGACAAAAATAAGTAAGGGAAAGGAAGAGAATGGAGAAAAAAGGGAGAGAAATAAGGACCAAATATATTTCTCACCAAGTGACGTTTCTTATGAGCTCCAACTTGAGGGAGGACGAAGAATTATTTATAACGACGTTAGCTTTTATCGTTAAGGTTACTGTTAATAAAGATAGTTACTGTTAATTTAGTCGTTAATTAGTAGTTTTTTATTTTCAGCTTAAGCAGTGTATGTAAGACTGGAGAACACATTTTTTTAGCTGAGTAGTGAATACACAGAAAGTTCATTTTGTTGTCTTCCACGCGATAGTGGATTTGTTCAATTCTTCACTCTCCTCGCTTCCACTTCGTTTATTTTGTCTTAACCCATCACCTGCAAGACCAACTCTCCGATTCGCTACCTCCACCGCCGCCAATAGAAACGAGACCGACACCTTCTTTGCTGATGACGCCGTTTCATGGTCTTCTGTTGGTTTATCTGATGGACTCTCTCATGCTCTCTCTCGAGCTGGCTTCAAGAAGCCTTCTCTGGTTCAGGTGTTACTTGGTGATCCTCATGGTTTGTCACTTGTTTTGGGGATTAATATTCAACGACCTTAAATGTTTTTTCTTTTACAGGCTGCGTGCATACCATCAATTCTTTCAGGGAAAGATGTGGTTGTTGCAGCAGAGACTGGCAGTGGTAAAACGCACACCTAATTGGTTCCTTTGATCAACAAGCTCTGAAACACGCCGTTTGATACTGAGCATTCTTGTTCTGGGTTTGGGCTTGTTCTTTGTCCCAATGTTATGTTATGCGAGCAAGTTGTTCGAATGGCTAATTGTCTTTGTGATGATGATGGCGAGTCAGTTGTGAAGGTCATGGCAGTTTGTGGAAGACAGGTAATCGGGGACCAATTTTGATCTTTTATTAGGTCTTAGGTATCTGTATTTGTGAGATTGGTGGAAGGCTGTTCCTATGTGATTTGACAAAAGGGTGTATCTTTTATTCATTTCTGATTCATTGTCTATGTTTGCAGATTTGTTTATTTGTTTGAATTTACTGAATTGGAAATTTTGATGGCAGGGGTGGCCAGTTCATCAGCCAGATATTATAGTGTCTACGCCAGCTGCTCTTTTGAATAATGTAGGGGAGAAAAAGCAACGCCAGTGGATTTTATGCTCGGTGTAAAATATATAGTATGTTCCTGCTGATTACCTATTTTTAAGAAATGGGTAGTTGAGGAAAATACGTGCTCTTGTTGACAAATTGTCTTTGATTATGTTATGTGTTCCATGAGGCCGACATGCTTCTCTGTGAGAAACTATGTGCTCTTGTTGACAAATTCTCTGTGATTATGTTAGGTGTTCGATGAGGCTGACATGCTTCTCTGTGGGAGCTTTCAGAATCAAGTTATCCTTCTCATTCACATGCTCCATTATGATGAGAAGCAGTTGTCCCTAACAAATAAATCTGTATCAGGAGGTTCTCTGGCTTGTGATTCTAATTTGTTTGTGCGTGATGGCTTGGAAAACATGGGAGATGAAACTGAAAGTGATTCTGTATGTGAAGATGATGAGGATTTCAAAGCTGACGTTGAAATTGAGGACTTAAAAGAGGAGAAAGACCCTGGATCTATTGGGAGAAAAGACTGGAGGAGAGTAAGGAAAACTTATGAACGCAGTAAGCAGTACATATTTCTTGAAGCCACTCTTCCAGTTAACGGGAAAAAGGCTGCGGGAGCAGATGAGAACGCAGTAAGCAGTACATATTTCAATTATGGACTTGATGGTTATGATTGCTCGTGCATTTGCCTGATATCAGTTGTGTAAGATGAGAATATTACTATTGCATGCACGACATATTTTTCATTACCTGAAGGGAGAAATTACACTATTGACTCCCATGGCACTCCTTTTTCATTTGTTGCAGTTGGGCACTGGTTTCGTAATTTGAGGATCTTACTGATGCATTCATGCCACTTGTTTTAGCTGATGTTAGATGCTGGTTAGCTCTTGTTCTCTTCTTTTATCTAATGTATGTGATGAGGTTAATATTGCAACATTCGAGTGGTGAATGATGATAACTGGCGGTAGATCTTCCAATGAGAATTAGTCATTTCCCTGCAATCAGAATTTAAATGTCCTGGAAATTTGATTCCTTTAAGTTGTAAACTCTATTGGTTCATAACATGCCACAGTATTTATCTCCTTTTGACATTATCTGTATGGCACTGCATTGTCCGCCATTAATATTACAGAATATATTGATGGACGGGCACTTCTTTCTTTTGTCAGATTGAAGCAGAGGTGGGTTGAAGTGACAACAGACACTCAGGTGGATGCGCTCATAGAGGCTGTGAAGCAAGGATCTGTAATGTTTAGCTGTGGTGCTGATGTGATCCGGACTATGGTCTTTGCAAACACTGTTGAGGCTGTTGAAGCAGTAGCTAAGATATTGGAGCGAGCTGGAATTGAATGTTATCGTTACCACAAGGACAATTCATTGGAAGACATTGGTTGATTTTCGAGAGAAAGGTGGAATTTTTGTCTGCACTTGTTAACAATCCAACCTCGCCCCAGCTCATACCAACTAAGCCCATCACAGCCCATCAAAACATACTCGTAGGAGCAAGCTAGAAAGGAGGGGAATGATTATCTTAGGCAAGTTTGTTAGAAGTTTGTTACGGAGAGAGAAGGAGGGAGGAGAATATATAAAGCTGTCTAGTGAGAATAGTGGGAACGGGAATTTTACTATCACCATTGTAGGTACAATGACCTGGTTTGTCCAGGAGGGGGAGCTTGATCCAGTAGTTATATTTCTATATTTCTATCAATATACTAAAAGCTATACAATCTCTATCAAGGTTCCTAACAATTGACCCCTCTACTCCCTCTCCCATGCTCTGACCCCTCTACTCCCTCTCCCATGCTCTGAACGCAGAAAAACAAAGCATGGGAGAGGGAGTAGAGGGGTCAATTCTTAGGAACCTCGATAGAGATTGTATAGCTTTTAGACAAATTGGTATAATTGCTCAAGCATAGTGTTTGAAGTTACGACAAGATTTATGAAATGTAAGTCTAGAATAACCATTATTAATATATGATGCCTATTTTCTCCTGTTTGCACGAAGTAAATGTTGGACGAAATCGTTAATATGCTTATCAGAGCTACCTCCTTCATCAACTGCTTCCTTTGCTAGCTGGCTCCATTTTCTTCCATTTCCCTCAATCTCTTTACGTTTTTCACTGTCCACCATTACTTCATTCAAAGACATCACCATTTCCTCTTTTGTCACTATCCCCTTTTCATCTTCCGTCACTCTAACACCAACCCCCCAAATCTCTTCTATATGCTTGGCGTTAGTGAACTGATCATCCCACTGTGGCATGCCCACCATTGGTACACCGAGGCTCAGCCCTTCAAGCGTCGAGTTCCACCCACAGTGCGTCACAAAGCAGCCTGTAGCTTTATGTGCTAGGAGCTCAAGTTGGTTGCACCAAGCCACAAGCATACCCTTTTCATCTATCGATTCTCTGAAGCCACTGGGAAGCTTACCATGTTCCGATTCTCTGATCACCCACAGAAATTTGAAATCACTTTCCTTAAAGGCCCATGCAAGCTCTTCCATTTGTTGGATTGTCAACGAGATAGTGCTTCCAAAAGAAATGTACACGACCGATTTTGTTGGCTTTGTTTCCAGCCACCTGAGACACTTTTCGTTGAGTGGCTTCCACAGGCTAGTTCCATATCCTTTGTCACCCTCGACCCTGCCGTCCAGGTAAAATGATGGAACCATCGGACCAATCATCTTCCCTGGCCAGAGCTTTGATACACTTCCTTGGTCCTTAACAAACACGAGTTTCACTTCATAAATGATATTTTGTAAAAATGGCAGTAGATTTATAGCAGTCTTCAAGATCATCATACTATAAAGTTCAATATAGGAAAAGGAAAAAAAGAACGTAGGAGCAGCTATCTTACCTTGCCTTCCAAGTCCTGGAATGTGTTTCCAAGAATCCAGTCAACCATGCCCAAGTTCGAGAACTGGTTCAGTTTCATGGCCTTGTAAGCGGGATGCGTCTCAGGAGACTTGAAAAAATTGGGCAAGTCACGAAAGTTCATTGGAGGCAGACCAGGAAGCTGCAGTGGCGTGCTCTCAGACTTCACAGGCAGGCTAAACAAGCCATGGTATGCACAAGCAGTGATGATCAATTCAACAGCAGAGTTGGTAAAGAACGCAGCTCCCTGTATATTATGTTCTGATCTGGTAACGTCAAGAGCCCATGGCATGAAAGAATCATAAACGATGCAGTCAACTGGGAAGCTTGTGTCCTGAAACTTTCTGATGAGACGTGACAGAGTTCTAATTCCATCGTTCTTGAAGGCCTTGAAGAACATGGCCTCTAAGTCATCGGAAATGGCTTCGACGGTGATATTGGTGGCGGTAACGGAGGCGTGGGCGGTGGGTGTATTGGGTGGTGACAAAGGTTGCTTTCAGTCCTTTGGAAGCTAAACGTTTGGCGAACTGGAGAAGAGGGTTTATATATGTGTCCTTGGCATGGATATGGAACCACTACAACATGCCCTCTGTAGTTATTTTCCTCCATTTTCTTATGTTGTATGTTTTCCTAGCAAGGCTGGCGAAGACACAAAGAGAATGTGTTAAACTCTTTAAGACAGTCCAGAACTTCCAGAGTTAAGCTTGTCGGCTGTGCATTACCTAACGCCCTGCGTTTCAAGATTTTTGCGGATAATTGTTACATCTACCTCTGGGTTAAAACAGTAAAATATATTTATTAATTATAATAATATTTAGCATATTTTTATTAATAATTACAAATATATTCTAATTATTAGTTTTATAATCTTCATTAAAATTTATTTATTATGTAATAATATTAATAAATTAAATAATACAATTCTCATTTTATGTTATAATTCATGTTTATATAAATTATTTAATTATATATATTTTAATGCACCTCCTGCATAAAATCAGGATTTCAAATTCAATTTCAATGAAAATATTTCTTATTAAATTAGGGATTTGTTGAAAATTAGACTTGAATAACTTATTGCTCTTTTATTTCTTATTTTATTAGTATGTAGAATCCTATTAAAAGGAAAGTTTGCTTCACTATAGGGAGAGATTGATAAACATAATTTATTTTAGTACATTGGTGGTAGTAAAATATTAGTTAAAGGTATTGACCAGGACAAATTATGTTGATTTAGTATTATAGGGACCACCAAATATAATTGATATGATAGAATGAATAAAGTGTATTATAAACAGCTAAATAAATATGAAGAAGTGGGGTTGATTGAGATTGTAGATGATACAAAACATGTCATTTGATTTATATTATTAGAAAGCATAGAAGAGTGGAGGTTTATTTTGAAGGTGAGTATAAGGAAGAGAAGGTAATAAAAGAAATTAATTTGGATTATGGTTATGATAATATAGATCCAACAAATACCGAAGAAGAAGACATAATTACATAGAGGATGAACTATTTGTCTTAAGAGTAAGTAATATAGATGGTAAAGCAAACATTGAATAAAAAAATTTTATTACTAAATGACAATGTTGATAGCAGTGTGACTATTGAAGATGCGCATGTTTGAGTATAAAGTTTTGAATAATGTGCATGACAGTGAGCCTGATGTTTTGAATTTGTAAATGTTGAGCCTGAATATGTTACTACTCAGCTTGATGGTGTTCATACTATACATAATGGTGTAAATATTATGCCTCATGGTGTTAATGCTTACGTTGATGATAATGTGCCATATGCTTACGTTGATGATAATGTGCCATATGCTTCTGTCAATGATAATGTGAGTGATAGTGATTTGGTAACTAATTTGGAATGTGAAAGTGAAGAAACGATGATGAGCTCCAAAATGTCAGATCAAAATTTAAAAAGAGGAAGTTTAGGAAAAGAAATAAAGATAAGGCCATGAATAATGATATTGAAAACCATGAAAGTGAAAAGGTGTATGAAGATGACCAGGAGAATTTTGTTTCTGAAATAGGCAGTGAGTATATTGAAAGTGATGATCCAAGTCAACACTATACAAGTTCATATAAAAATGCTGACAGTGCATGGAGAAGAGGTAAATGTAAAAGCCTATATTAGGATCTAACTTCTAATATTCCTGCTTATAATTTAGGTTTGAAGTTTAAAAATGAAAAATAATTCAATGAGGTGGTGATTAAATACTCTATTGCAAAGATTTCTCAAACACATAAAATAATAAGTATTGAGTGAGAGTAATATATAGATCACAATGCCCTTGATTACTTTTTGCAAGTATGAAGAGAAATGAATATAGCTTTATTGTGAAGAGATATGAACCTAAGCATAGTCGTGCAGTGACAAACATCAATAAATTCATCATATCAAAATAGATTGCAAGCCACTATAAGGACATGACTTTGTTACAACCAAATATTAATGTTGCTTCGTTAAAGGCTTTATTGAGAAAGGAGTTAAAGGTAGATATGAGTTTTAACAATTGTTAGAGAGAAAAAGCAATTGTCATCAAAATAATGCATGGGTGTCATATGGAGGAATTTGCTAAACTCTTAGGGTATGGAGAATAGGTGAAGATCAAGAACCCAACTACAATATGGGCAATCAAGACAAGCACTAATAATGAAGGTAAAAGGATCTTTGTAAGGTGCTATGTTTGTTTTAATGCTTATATAAGGGGTTGAATTGTAGGTTGTAGACTAATGATAGGACTAGATGGATGTTTGTTGAAAGGAATATGTAAAGGACAATTATGGTTATTGATATTAGGAATGGAAACAGTGTGATGTGGTTGATATTGAATGTACCAAAACGTGGAAGTAATTTCTAGACCTTCATATTTTAGATTTACAACTTGGACTAGTAGTGGCTTCACATTCATATCTAACATGCAAAAGGTATGTCTATATTGAATTAAGGGATAACCAATCCTAAACTGCTCAATTGTTTGAGATTTTTTTCAATTTAGTGCCCAAGCTTTTAAAATTTTCAATTGAGTGTCTGAATTTTTAAAACCTTAACAATTCAATTCAAAGCATTAGTTTTTGATGATGTGGCTAATAAATGGCCATCCATTTAGTAGACATGTCACATCATCAAAAAACAACCTTTTGAACTGAATTATTAAAGTTTTAAAAGGATTGGTCACTCAATTGAAAGATTTAAAAGTGTAGGCACTGAATTGAAAAATCTTAAAAGGTTAAACACTTTTTAATATTTAATCCCTTGAATTAATAATATATGTTTAAAATTTTGCACTTAATAAAAACTTTTATTTTTATTTGTTTATATTGTTCTTATGGGAATTCTATATGCAATGAAAATAGTTTTATCGAATGTTGAGCATCGAATGTGTATAAGACACATTTATGCTAACTAGAGAGATAAATGAAATGAGATGATCTAAAGTTTCAATTTTGAAGGACAACTTAGGAATCATTTGTTCTTGATTTTATCGAGTAGTTGCATGTGTTAAATAATTTGAGACGTGGTAGCTTTAAAGCTTTATTAGAATATAACAAGGAGACATAATGCAAAGCATATTTCAGTGTCAATTCTAAGTGTGATTGTATGGATAATAACATGAGTAAGACCTTCAACGATTAAATCTTAGAGGCTAGGATAAAGCCTATAGTTAGCATATTGGAGCATATCAAGAAGATAATGATGAAGATGAAGCATACAAAAAGAAATTCTTAGGCTACTTACAATAAGGAGAATGCCTTATTGACCTTAAAGAAATAGGAAGTGGTTCAGCCGGATTCTGGCCGAACGGAACGCTGTCGTTTGGATCCATTGATTGGCAACTTTCTGTGATGAACTTCACGTAGAAAACACCTGCAAAACAAAGGAAGGCACGTCGGGGGTGAGGTCCCGATTAGCCCCTCCGACGCTCAAGTAAGTTTCTGATGAAGGTGAGATCGTAGAATGCAGAGAAAAAACTAGGTTATCATCGCATACCTGAATTATGGGAGAATTATACCTTATATACGGTTTTGCAGCTAGGTTTAGGCAAATACGTGTTTGCATGGGAATTTCATTCTGCTAATGGGCCATGAATGTGTGAATCAAGCCCGGGTTAAACGATGAGTATGGGACTGACCGATTGGCCTTCGTGATTGGGCTCGGGCCCAAATATAACCGACCCGACCATAAGCCCCCTACTCCTCGAGTATGAGCGAAGAGAAGGGTCGAGGGAGTATGTTGGGACGTTGCTCACCTGTGGCTTCATAGCTCGTAAGCAGGATAGCTCGTCATGTGGTCAATCGGTCGGTCATTGGCCTTGTAGCTCGTTCATGGGACAACTCAGGCAGTTTCAACCGGTCGGATGATTCAACTGATCGGATGTCAATTGCTGCGCATGACCGCTTCGGATCTTGACGGTTGGGTGTAATTGCTCGGATACCGACTGTTGGGTATAACATTCGTTCGAATAGGTCGATCGATGGCCCCTAATCGATCGGTCTTTGGCACTCATTGCGTGACAGCTTGTGCGGAGACGGATCGGTTGGTTATCATTGGTGAGCGTGTGAGGCATTTATTGTAGACGGCGCGTGCTGTCTGACAGCTTTCAGAATCTGAAGCGTATCGTCTTTGTAACCGTTACCTAGCTGTCCCGTACGTCCTTTCGACTGGTCGTGTCGTTTCGATCTTGAATATCCCCGATTCTCCTCAGATCCTGCCGCGTGTCCGAGACTGCTCGGATTTTCGCCATGCGTCGTAGTCTGATTTGGTCACTTTCGAGGGTTCCTACTGCCTTCCCCCTATAAATACTCATAGATGACGAGCTGTGACGGTTTTTACCTTTTGCTTTCAGATCGCACCGTGCATTTTCCTTTCACTTGCTCTCAAATCATTCGCGGTTCTCCGAAACTTCTTTTATTCCGCCGTCCGATTTACCTACTTCTTCTGTCTAAATAGGTACGTTCTTTTGTTCTTCATTCCCTCTTCATTCTTTTAGTGCTTTTTCTTGATAATCATGTCCACGGGTAGTTCTGGGAGCATGGTCGGAGGTATGGAGGAAGTGTCGATGAGAGAGAGGAAGGACGACTTAGTTGTGGAGTTGCCGCCTAAGACTGCATCGTCGATGATTGTTGGGGAGTTGAACAGATTGTGCATCAAGTATAATATCCCAACGGCTTGGGGCCCCCGATTGGCCTTGAAGCATGAGCGGATCCACAGCAACTTTAGTGGATACTTCGCCGTCTCCGGAGCTTTTTCTCGATGGCGGCTGAGGCTCCGTACCTCCGTTGTGGACGAGGTGCGCCTGCTCGGGTTATTGCCGAGTCAGATTCCTCCGAACAGTTGGAGGTTCATAAATGGGTTGGCGCTGCTGTGCCATCAGTTCGGCCATCTGCCTACCGTCGGCGTTCTGCGCCATTTTCTGAGGATGAGCCACAGTCCGAGCTCAGGGGCTGGAATCCCCTTTCGTCAATATCGAGATGCTCGGTATCGCCCGGCCAGGACACCCTCAAAAATTTCTTCCTGGCGACGAAGTATTTCTTTGTGAAGTCCCCAGAATCTTCCTCCGAGTGCCGACCGTGGAGGTATCCTTTGGC
The DNA here is from genome assembly GCA_029891385.1 of Erythroxylum novogranatense. Taxonomy (NCBI): domain Eukaryota; kingdom Viridiplantae; phylum Streptophyta; class Magnoliopsida; order Malpighiales; family Erythroxylaceae; genus Erythroxylum; species Erythroxylum novogranatense. The sequence continues at coordinate 87,192,096 of CM057233.1, read as the reverse complement.
CGAGCAGTGGAATGATTTGTCGACCTTGTCCCTTAGCAAGGAGGAGTGGGAGGTGGTCCGTCGTATCAAGGAGCTAGGAAGATACGATTTTGCCAGGCTCATTCAGGGGTATCCCAGGGGGGCCTCGGTCGATTCGTTCCTCGTCGATCCCCCTCCACGTATTAGCGGGCTGAGGGAGGAAACCGCCCCGTCCGGTTGACTCCTCGTGATTGTATTAATTTTGAACTTATATCAATTTTGTTTTCTAACTCAATTTAACATTGTGCAGCCATAGTGAGGATGCCTATCCAAACTTCCACGTCAAGGAAGTAGGCCTCTGGGAAGAAGGGGAGTGAGGCGGAGACCGGTGAGGGTGTCACTTTGTCCATGGGGTTGGTCTTCTCGTCTACGCCGGTGGGTGCTCCCCCTGTCGGGGACCTTCCTGTGGCGTCGAAGCCATTAACAATTGTTCCAGTGGTAGAGGAGGAGGAGGACGTGGGCCCTCCTCTTAAAAGGAAGAGGTTGGTTCGATTGGGTGACCTTTCACCCCGCCAGGCCAGTGAAGCCAGGGTGAGTAAACAGAAAAAGGGGAAGGAGAAAGCACAGGCCGTGAGCCTTGGGCAGTGGGAGCCTGCCATCAAGTTGGGCAAGGACGTAACGCTCGGGGACCTCGAGGTGTCCCGCTACCTTGCTGAGAGGGTTACTCCCCCGGCGGACGAGAGGTTTATGGAGAAGAAGGGGAACCTGGAGTTGGGTTCCCAGCTCGTGCGTATTGGTATGTGGGCTGCGACAATGTCTTTTTGTCCGTCACAGCTGGCTTGGAGACTCTGGACCAGGAGGTTCAGGATCTCCATGATCAGATGAAGGGTTTGAAGGGCGAGCTGGCAGAGGTGAAGGAGGGGAGGGACCTCCTTCAGGCTAAAAACGCATCTCTTGAGGAGGAGAAGGCAGCCCAGGAGAGGAAGGTGGGAGCTTTGACGGCTCGACTGGCCGAGGTAGAGGGGAAGAGGGAGAAAGAGAATGAGGAGTGGAGGAAAACGGTGAGGGCGGAGAGGGAGATCAACAGAAAGTGCCGCCAGGACTGCCATTCCGCTGTGACGGAGAGAGATAGAGCGGAGAAAACCTTGCGAGAGGTGCGGTGCTCCGTGCGGGAGCAGCGGATCGAGGCCATTAAGCGATGGAAGAGGCGGTTCTTGTACGAAGAGTGTTTAGAGCTTGCCTGCGAGGTGACCCTTTCGATTTTGAAGAGGGGCCACGAGCTCTATACTCCTGAGGGGGTGGCATGCCCTTCTTTTGAAGACTATGCCGAACCGCTTATTCCTAAAGCTTTCGGGCTTTCTTTGGAGGGGATCACAAAGAAAGTCGAGGGGGAACCGGTCGATGTTCTGGATGGGAGGCTAGATCTCAGCTCCGAAGATGAAGAGCTCCCTCATGATGTTCCTTCGGTCGTTTCCCCGGGTCCTGCTACCCCCATTGTGACGATCTCCGGGGAGGAAGGGCTTTATGAAGATGTTTCTCCTACTGCTTCCTTGGTTCCTGCTTCTACCTCGTCTTTTCCGCCTGCTCCCGAGGTTTTCTCCGGGTATTCTCCTGGGTATTCTCCTTCTCCTTCTCCTTCGGCTGTTCATAGCCCCCCTTCTCCCCAATTGTAGTGCTCATCTGGTCGGGCTTGTGACCAGGGCTAATTAAAATCAATGGACTTTACGTTTGCTTCATTTGTTGTCTTTTCCCGTATTTATGCTCTTTACCTTAGATATATGTTGAGTTTTGAAGTTACTCGTAGTCGACCGGCTTTGAACTGGTCGACCGCAGTCGATCTATGGAGATACCGAGCAATGGCGATGGCGAGGGTCCCGAGGATTTTGTTTCGGCGACCCGACCGACCGTAGTCAATCTATGGAGAATGCCGAGCGATGGCATACCGAGCAATGGCGAGGGTCCCGAGGATCTTGTCTCGGTGACCCGACCGATCGTAGTCGATTTATAGAGAATGCCGAGCGATGGCATACCGAGCAATGGCGAGGGTCCCAAGAATCTTGTCTCGGTGACCCGATCGACCGTAGTCGATTTATGGAGAATGTCGAGTAATGACATACCGAGCAATGGCGAGGGTCCCGAGGATCTTGTCTCGGCGACCCGACCGACCGTAGTCGATTTATGGAGAATGCCGAGCAATGGCATACCGAGCAATGGCGAGGGTCCCGAGGATCTTGTCTCGGTGACCCGACCGACCATAGTCGATTTATGGAGAATGCCGAGCGATGGCGATGGCGAGGGTCCCGAGGATCTCGTCTCGGCGACCTGATCGACCGTAGTCGATCTATCGAGAATGCCGGGCGATGATTGATTGGACTTTCTACTTTTGGCCTCGTGCAATCTAACTCTTAATTGCCAAGAAATTTGTAACCCCTTTATTAATGATAACGAGGGTGTAATATTAAAAACCCGTCTGGGGGGACGGGAAAAAGGTACCACATGTATACAAAATGATAATAAGGAAAGATTAACTAAAATAAAACTTATCTATTGGTAGAAAGCCTTGATTCTGCGAGTTCCAAGGCCTCGGTAGAATCTTCCCTTCTCATCGGCGAGGATGTAAGAACCATGCCCGACTTGCTTAACCACTCGACAGGGTCCTTCCCACATCTGTCCGAGCTTTCTGGATGCTTTCCGGCCGCCTCGACTTTTCGTAGACGTACTCCACCTACCTTTACATCGCTCGGCTTGACCCTTCTGTTATAGAACTTAGTCGCCTTTTGCCGATGGCTTCGAGCGAGCGCGCTTCTCTCTCGTCTCGCTAAGAAGAACGAGCTCTGCTCTGCGGGCTTCATCATTCCGCTCTTCTTCGTAGCCCGACACCCTCTGATTGTGCAATGTTGCTTCTACTGGAACCAAGGCTTCTGCCCCGAAGGTCATTCTGAATGAGGTCTTCCCTGTGGCTCCGTTCGGTGTGGTTCTATATGCCCACAATACGTCGTCTATTTCTTCCACTCAGGTCTTTCGGCCGTCCAGGCGCTTCTTGAGGGCGCTCATTATCTTCTTATTGGTGTTCTTCGCGAGACCGTTACTTTAGGGATGGGCTACCGAAGTCAACCGTAGCTCGATCTTTAGTCGGTCGCAGAAATCTCTAAACTTGTAGTTGTCGAACTGCCGACCATTATCTGTAACCAACACCATGGGCATCCCGAAGCGACAAAGTATATTTCTCTTTACAAAGCTTTCAACCTTCCCCTCGGTGATTGTAGCGACAGATTCTGCTTCCACCCACTTAGTGAAATATTCTACTGCCACTATCAAAAATTTCTTTTGTCCGGGACCGAGAGGGAAAGGCCCCAGTATATCCATTCCCCATTGGGCGAAAGGGATAGGGTGACTTACAATTTTCATCCTCTCGGTCGGCTGGTGAGACAGGTTGTTGTTTCTCTGGCAGGCTTCGCATCGGTCGACCTTCTCTTGACAGTCTCTTCTCATCGTTGGCCAGTAGTAGCCTTGTCTGATCAACCGGTGAGCGCCGTTCGCCTCCACGTGATTTCCGCATATCCCTTCGTGGACTTCGGCCATTGCCTGCTCGGCTTCTTCTTCATTCAGGCATCGAAGGAGCGGCCAGTCGTAAGACCGCTTATATAGAGCGCCATTGACAACCGTGTATTTGGCTGCCTTTATCCTTAACTTCTTGGCTGCTGATGCGTCTTCCGGTTGTCTTCCTTCCAAAAGGTACCGCATGATCGGTTCTGTCCAGCCCGGTCGATCGGTATTTACATTGAGAACTTCCTCGGCCTTCTGGATGCTAGGCCAATCTAGTCGCTCGACCAGAATATTGTTTATGGCATCACGGTCGGAAGCCATTTTGGAGAGTGCATCCGCCTTGGCATTCTGAGCTCGTTCTATTCTGTTGATTGAATACTGTCCGAAATTGCTCAGCTCCTGCTTGACTAACTCCAGGTATTTGATTATGTTGTTCCCCTTGGCCTCGTACTGCCCGTAACTTGGCGACTACCACTGGCTATCATCAGTATATCTTTAGGTGCTTCACTTCCATCTCCTTGGCGAGTTGGAGGCCATTATCAAGGCCTCATATTCTCGCCTCGTTATTGGAGGCTTTGAATTCTAGTCGGGCGTACTCTACCTTTTCTTCCATGTGCGGTGATCGGTACAACTCCCGCTCCGCATCCCTCGGCATTGGACGACCTATCGACAAACAGCTCGAGGTGAGGAACCGCCGTCCTCCGAGCTTGGTTGGCTCATCTCGCGATGAAATCGCGATGTCGTGCCTTAATAGTTGTGCGGGGCTTGTATTGTATGTCAAATTCACTAGTTCTCTGCCACTTAATTAGCCGATTCGAGGTTTGGGCTTTTGAAAGGCACCGCCGAGGGGTGGTCGGTCCATACCTCGATGGTGTGACTTTGGAAGTAAGGCCTTAGCTTAGAAGTCATTCATTATCAAGGAGAGGGCCACTTCTCTATAGGCGTGTATCGTGTTTCCGGTCCGTTAACACTTTGCTAACGTAGTAGATAGGTGTTGTTCATTCCTCCAACCGAATTAGTACCTGTTGATCGACCCTCGGTAATCGCCAAGTATAACACCAGTTCTCTCCGTCTCACCGGGTTTTGTAGGATAGGCGGGCTAGACAAATCGCTTCAAGTCTTTGGAAAGCTTGTTCGCACTCGTCGTCGCCATCGAATTGAGTCACATTCGCTTCCTCAATACTTTGAAAATGGGAGGCACTTATCTCCCAACTGAAATGAACACCTTTCGTGAGACTATCCGACCGGTCAATATCTGAACATCCTTCAAATATTGTGGCGAAGGTATCTGTATGATGGCCTTTATCTTTTATGGATTAGCTTCGATTCCCCGTTGAGTGATCATAAACTCCAGGAATTTTCCGGATGCCACCCCGAACACACATTTTTTCGGGTTTAGCTTCATCCGAAATTTATTCAAGGTCTGGAAGGCTTCCTTAAGATCTTCCACATGCTCCGCGGCCGTCTTACTTTTGACCACCATATCATCTACGTATGCTTTGACCGACCGACCGATCTGTTTTTTAAAGACCTCCATGATGAGCCGTTGGTAGGTCGCCCCTGCGTTCTTCAAGCCGAAAGGCATTACCTGGTAGCAGTATGGCCTTGGTCGGTTATGAAGGCGGTCTTTTCTTCGTCTTCTAGACTCATCTGGATCTGATGATAGCCCGAGAAGGCGTCCAGGAAGCTGAGCAGTTCATGCCCTGAGGTAGAATCTACTAACTGGTCGATCTTCGACAATGGGAAGCTGTCTTTTGGACATGCTTTGTTCAGATCGGTGAAGTCTATACACATCCTCCATTTCCCGTTCTTCTTTTTCACTAAGACCACGTTAGCGAGCCATTCGGGGTATTTGACTTTCGTATGAACCCGCTTCAAGCAACTTCGTACTTCTTTCTCGATCACCGGCGCTCCTTATCGTGCCATCGCTTTTTTAATCGATCGAACTGCGGTCATGCCGAATGCCGAGGGAGTGACATGCAACCGTCCGAGGAATGCCGGGCATGTCGCTCGGTACCCATGCGAAAATTGATCTGTTTTCCAACAAGCAGTCGGTGATTTCTTTAGCTAGGTTCTTCTGTAGTTCGGAACCTAGATTTGTGAACTTGGAGGGGTCGGCTTCATCCAGTACGACCCGTTGCGTTTCTTCCACTGGATTCATCCTGTCCGTCTCTTCGTCGGCTCTTACGTCAAGAGAGCTCGTCAGCACTACCGCCCCTTCTAGGGTTTGGGTTTCTGCCAAGTAACATTCCCTGGCGATTTTCTGCTGACCCCTGATGATACCAACTCTATGGGGCGTCGAGAACTTCATAACTTGGTAGTATGTGGAGACGACCGACCTGAGAGCATTTTGAGTAGCTCGCCCAATTATTGCATTGTACGCCCCCTTGAACTTTACAACTAGGAACTCCACGTCCCTTTCTATCTGGCATGGCTTCTGCCCAAACTTCACTTTCAGATAGACCCGGGCGAACGGGTATGCTGACGCCCCGGTTATTCCTTTGATGGGGCCATCTGTAGGTAGTAGTCGTTCTTTAGGTACCTTCATCTGCTTGAAGGCCTCATAATACAGCAGGTCGACCGAGCTACCCGTGTCAATCATCACCCGCTTTACCTCGTGGTCATCCATGTTGATTTACCACGAGGCGTCATTGTGGGGCAACTTGCCGTTAAGGTCCGACTCATCGAAAGAGATCATCCGTCGTTCTCCTTCGTTTTTGGTTGGCGAGTCTCTGCCGACTGGTTGGTATATCTTTTCCTACCTTTAGTGGTGGATCCCCCGGCTGCATTTCCACCGAAAATCATATTAATGACCCCAGTCGGTCGGTCATCTTGCTGCTCGGCATTTCCATTGTTTCCTTCCCTCGATCGCCCTCTGTTTTCTCGTCGGTTATCGTATTAGTTCGCTGCTCGCCGCCCCATCATTCTGTCGTTACATCTCGTGGGTGACCTTTGTTGTCGACCGACACATCCTGCGATCGGTGTTTCGTTCGTGTTTCACGAATCGGCCTAACCTCCCCTTTTGAATGAGGAGCTCGATCTCTTTTTTCAACCGCCAGCAATTTTTCATATCGTGACCGACCTCTCTATGGAAGCGGCAATACAAGTTGGGGTTCCTGTCCTTGTAAGGGGTCTTCATTTTTTCGGGCTCTCGGATAGTTTTCCCGTCTGCTCTAACGGCCGCCAGTACTTCAGCATATGACCTGTTTAGCGGGGTGAACTCTTGGCGATATCCCTGTCGATCGGTAGGCCTTCTCCAGTTCGACGGGCTCTTTTGCCGCTTGTGCGGGTTGCCTGCCCTATCTTTCGGCGAGCGATCTTCCATCCAACGTCTCGTGTTTTTCAACACTTCTTCAAGCTGAATATACCTATCCGCCCGGTTTCTTATTTCCTGAACCTAGCGAGGGCGATCGAGCTAACGACGACTTGAACTCCTCGTCCTCGTATTATTCATGAGTGCCCGGCATGGACGAACGGCGGTGGTCGGACACCTCGATCGCCTCGCTATATTGGTGAGTAATAAATTCCCGCAAGCTCTCGTTCCTTCCTTGGGTAAGTTGCATCACTTCCAGAGCGGTCTTTTGCGGCCGTTTACTAGTGGCGAACTGGTTCAAGAAGAGCAGCCTGAAATCTTCGAAGCATGCGATCTGACTCGGGGTATTTGTTGAACCATCGTCGAGCTCCCTCCTGAAAGGCCGTGCAGAAAGCCTTGCATTGGATAGCGTCCGGAACGCAATGTAGGCTCATCATGGACTGAAAGTGCTGCAGATAGTCCAGGGGGTCGGTCTTCCCATTGTACTTCTCGGGGGTTGGTATTTTGTGCGAGGTTCCAGGAGACTATCCAGTATCTCAAGTGAAAGGAGAATTGTCTGCGCCATCAGGCGTCCGATTGATAACTCATACCGCGTGAATCCGATCACCCGCGATTTTTCTAGGGCTTGGATGGGCGATGATCGTTTATCACGCTGATTTGTCGGCGGTGGCCGTCTTGGCATGAGCTTCTGCGGTGATTATTGCGGTGGTTGAGATTGCAAGATTTGGCGGATCAACGGTCGTGACTTCTCGATCCGCTTTGAGTCAAGGTAATGTGCACAGCCGGAGGAGGATCCGCTTCTGATCGGTGCTGGGGGTTTGGATGCGTATTGAACGCAACATTATCCTCCGAAGCTGCACTCTGTTCCTCTTGCTCCAAGGTTTGAGGCTGCTGCTGATCATTCGGATGTGAGGATTCAGGTCGTGAGGCGTGTAGTGCGGCGGCCGTGTCGCGGTAGGCTGAAACCAGCGCTGTAATGCCGAGCTGCGGATCGCGCTACATCGAGATTAGTTCGTCGCCGACCGATCTGCGTGGTTCTGGACGTGGTGCCCAGAAGTCGGGCCCCACGGTGGGTGCCACTTGGTTCAGCCGGATTCTGGCCAAACAGAACGCTGTCGTTTGGATCCATTGATTGGCAACTTTCTGTGATGAACTTCACGTAGAAAACACCTGCAAAACAAAGGAAGGCACGTCGGGGGTGAGGTCCCGATTAGCCCCTCCGACGCTCAAGTAAGTTTCTGGTGAAGGTGAGATCGTAGAATGCAGAGAAAAAACTAGGTTATCATCGCATACCTGAATTATGGGAGAATTATACCTTATATACGGTTTTGCAGCTAGGTTTAGGCAAATACGTGTTTGCATGGGAATTTCATACTGCTAATGGGCCATGAATGTGTGAATCAAGCCCGGGTTAAACGATGAGTATGGGACTGACCGATTGGCCTTCGTGATTGGGCTCGGGCCCAAATATAACCGACCCGACCAGGAAGAAAGAGAATTTTAAGCAATCATGAAAAGTAACTAGACATGAAAGAAGGATGACTTAACCAAGCATGTTACACAAACTCGATCTTCTATTAGATTCAGAGATAAAAGAGTAAGTTTAAAATTTTAAAATTAATTTGATAAAAAAATTGTGAGACTTTTGTGTAGCTCACACTTAAATTGGAGGATGAATTTGAACTTTTTTCTTTAAAAAAAGATCTGGTATTTTTAGATGATTTCATAACTTATGACATTGCATATTACGAGGTGAAATTGAATGATGGTAAGTTGTATTGAAGTATGGAGCAAAATTATGGATTTCATACTATACTCATCAGAGAATGGTATGAAATCTTATTGTTCAGTACTAGCTATCGATATTGGCTAGTACTGGTAATTTCATATAATACCAGTCGGTACCATTAAGTCTAAAAAGTTAAGGGACTTATTTGACCCCCACCCCCTAGTGCGTTTGAACTCTTATTCTTTAAAACTCTTATTTTTATTTTCACTCTCTCCTCTCTATCTCCACCCATCCAACATGCCAACCTCCTAACGAACCCCAACATTGCCTCTTCCTTATGTAAGCAGCATAGTAGTCGTTGGCTATCACTACCCTGCTAATCACGTCATCGCCCCCATCCCACAATGGCGTCTCCACTGTTTGATTGCTTACCCAACCGCCCTCTCCACTGCTCTTGCCAATTGAGCTAGTCACCTGGGCAAATCCTGCCTCCCTGGACAGATTGTTGTCTTCGTAATGCAAATTTAGATTTTCAGTTTTTCAAATTTAGATTCAAACCCAACTCGACCTGACTCGACCTAACCTAAACTAAATTGAACCGAATCAACTCTTAATTGCAATTTTTAATTTTTTTGGTTTGTTCTAAGTTGCTTGTTTTTGCCCTAAATTGTAATTGCATTATGTATTGGATGTGTCATGTGTGTTTTATGAATAGCTTAACATTGGCAATTTAGTTGGGAAACTTATGATTGAAAGTTGGAATTATTTGTATAAGTTAGTTTTATTTCAAAATATTGTAGGCATTGTCTACTTATAAAGAAAATTAATGCATTGGAAATTTTGGTTTTGAAAATTGAAATTGTTTATGTGAGTTAGTTTAATTTTAATGTAAGGCTCCAAAATATACCTTAGTTAAAATAATACATGTTTATGAAAGTACATATGTGATAGGAGTTAGAATTTTGCTATGATTAGAATATGAAAGACATATGATTTGAATTTTGGTCAAGTAAATAATGGTTAGTTAATTGAAATTAATTGATTTCATTAGATAATTAAGGTATTTAAGCGTATATTTGGTCTAAGAAAAGTTGTCAAGTGGTAAGTTAAATTGGTACATGAAAATTAAAACGATTAACTTATGAATTAGTGACATTTTCATATATATATATATATATATATATATATATATATATGTGGAAATAAATATTGAAGCCAATAGTTCATCAGGTTCACCCGACAAGTCAATTCTTAGATTGACAATGGCACATGACAATGACACAATTTCGGCACATATGGAAATAACTATTGAAGCCAATAGAAGAACAAGTTCACCGAAATTGTGTCATTGTCAATGACCACAATTGGGCGTTAGACACAAGTCATCGAAAGGACACTTTCTAGAGAATTTCCAGAGTTAACTTTCCAGAGTTAACTACTTCTATTTGACTACGAACCGCTAGTGGTGCGTAACGGCCCCACCTCATAGATTGCTTAAGTCCCTTGGGGTGGCGTATAAGAGATTGAGTTTGTGCAATATGCTCTACCCTTACGGCAACATGTTAAGTTGTAGTGACCTGTTAAACATGCCATCCTACTAATAACAGTTCCTGAAGTTGGAGGAAAATTTTAACTGTTACATGCATGCCTTAGTCTCACACACAAGAGTCAAGATTGGGTGGCTACATGTGAAACAAAAAATGGTTGCTTGTTATAATTCAAGAAAAGAGGCACCTAACATGGCTAAGTTTTTTTCAATCATGGAGTTGGTGAGCTTGGATGGATGCTCTCAATTTTTTTGCTATAAATAGAGGAAATCCTTAAGCTTGCAAGACACACCAAAACATAGAAGAGAGAAAGAGTATGTGAAACACTTTTGAGAGCTTTGCAATTGTACTAGCTATATTTGGGATTCATTGGGTAGAGAGAAAATTCTAGAGTGACACTTTGTAATCTCTGTTATTCTCTCGTAGTGAAATATCTCCGATTGTCTCGTAGTGCAGACGTAGGTCACGTTAATGACCAACCACGAAATCTCTCGTGTTCGGTGTCCCATTTTATTTTTGGCTTTATTTATTTTCGTTATTATCTATTTGGACTATTATATTAAGCGGGATTGGATGGGGTTATTTAAGTAACAAATTGGTATCGAGCTCTAGCCATTATTTTGGGTCTAACTTCAGTATGCTCTGTGGTCGCATGCTAGGTGGATCTTCCACATCAGAAAGTGAGTTAGATTTTTTGTAGTAAGCTTAAACGGGGCCCACTGCCTCGATTTCACTTGCAGGGCCCACTGCCTCGGTTTTGACTCGTGGGGCCCACTGCCCTATTTTATCGGTTTGTTTCGATTTTGTATTCGGGGATTAATTTATTTGTGGGGCCCACGCCTTGAGTTTTGTTTGCGGGGCCCACCTCTCGATTTTGTTTGTGGGGCCCACGTCCTGTTTTCACTTGTTGAGCTTACTACCCGATTTTGTTTGTTCTAGTTTCATTTGTGGGGTCCACCATTTTGATTTCTTGTGCGGGGCCCACTTATAGCCATTATGACGATAACGACCTCCATTGAAAAGTTTGGCGAATATTAATTTGAATGTGGCGAACTCAAAATGCAGCCATTCTAACATGGGATGGAAGTAAGTTAAGACTTTCGATGGAGAGGAGAAAAAGCCGCAGACATGTCGTCGGACAAATTTAAGGATCTAGATGATAAGGCTAGATCATGTATTATTACATCTCAATGATGAGGTTTTGCGAGGAAGTTGTGGGGTGAAATCACGACCAAAGGCATGTGGGATAAGTTGAAAACCATGTACATGAAGAAGGCGGTGGAAAATCGACTTTATTTAAAGCAAAAGTTGTACGTGTTAAGGATGACGAAGGTACATCAATAACTTCACATTTAGATAAATTTGATTCACTTATTATGGATTTGAAGAATGTGGAATTCTTTATTACGGATGAGGATCAAGCCATTTTATTGTTGTGTTCCCTTGATCCTTTAAATATTTTCGTGATCTATGATTTATGGGAAAGAGTCGGTCTCATATAATAGTATTAAGTGCATTAAAGTCAAAAAGCGATTGATAGAGACATCATTTGGGAGACTAGTGGAAGTCGAGCGGAGGGACTATTTATGCAGGGGTAGATATGAAAATAGAGACTACGAAAAGGGTAGATCAAAGGCGGTCGAAATCGGACATAAAACTTAATTTGTAATTATTACGAAGAAGAAAAGGGCACATTAAAGGTGATTGCTATAAATTGAAGCATAAGGATAAAAATAAAATTGAAGCGAAATAAAAGCAACATCATTGAAGCTAGTGTAGAAATGAGATGAGAACGAGGAATTATCTTTGTAGCCACAGAAGATAAAGTCAGTCTAATAAAGGTGGATTTTAGACTCGGTTGTTCTTACCACATGAGTCCCGATAGGAGTGTTTTACCGGTTATGATTCATTTGATGGTGGAATTATTTTGATGGGTAATAATCTTTGCTGTAAAGTTGTTGGTAAAGGTACAATCCGGATCAAAATGTATGATGGTATCATTAGAACACTCACCGATGTTAGACACGTTCTGATTTGAAGAAAATCTCATCTCTTTAGGCACTCGATTCTCGAGGTGCAAGTTCTCATTGAAGGTGGAGTTTGAAAATTTCTAAAGGTGCTCTTGTATTGATGAAAGCTTGGAGGTCCAGTAGTTTGTATGTTTTGCGAGGATCTCGAGAATGAGTCTTTGCCTTGATCTCTATGAAGGTGACATTACCAAATTGTGGCACGTGCGTTTGGGACATATGGGTGAGAAAGGCTTAACGGTTTTAAGAAGAGAGGCCTACTTTGTAGTCAAAATCTTGGTAAGATGGACTTTTGTGAGCATTGTATTTTGGGAAGCGAAGCAGTGAGCTTGGTTCTCCATTATTCATAAAACTAAAGGTACTTTGGATTACATTCATTCGATTTGTGGGGCCTCTCGTGTTCCATCTAAAGGTGGTGCCGGTATATGTTGACTTTTATTGATGCTTATTCAAGGAAGGTTTGGGTGTATTTTTGAAACATAAGAATGATGTTTTCTTAACCTTTAAACAATGGAAAGCTTTGATTGAAAAGCAAACAGAAGGCATGTTAAGGCTACTGGACGGACAATGGTTTGGAATTTTGTGGAGGTGAATTCAATGAATTACGCAGAATGAAGGAATTGCTCGGCATCACACTGTCGTAATGACTCCATGACAAAATGGAGTTGCGGCGTGAACCGGAATCTTTGGAAAGAGCTCGGTGTATGATCTCTAATCTGAGGTTGACACTTATTTTTCGAAGCCATTACTTCTGACTTGCTACATCGTCAATCGCTCTCCTTGTGCTCCTCTTAATTTCAAGACTCAGGAGGAAGTTTGGTCGGTACTCGCCGATTACTCTACTTTAAGAATATTTGGTTGTCCAAAGATATATGCATGTAAATGAGGGAAAGTTAGAGCTAGGGCTAAGAAATGTATTTTCCTTGGTTATGTTTCAGGGGTGAAGGGATATCGTTTGTGATGTCCTGATCCCAAGTCACCTAAATTTGTAATTAGTAGAGATGTTACATTTGATGAGTCCTCATGTTGTATCCTAGAAAGAGTCTTGTAATCCTTGTAATTTAGAAAAGAGGATAGTACACGAAAAGGTGGAGTTAGAGATTGGTAGTTCAGTCCTTCGGATGTCTTCTACACGTAGAGATGATCAAGTTGATCATCCAGATCTTGACCATGTTGAGTGAACCCGAAGAAGAAGAACATTCCATAGCAGAGATGCAGACCAGGCGAGAGATTCGACCACCACAGGTATGCAAATTTAGTTGCATATGCTTTATCGATGCACAGAAGCAGTGGAGCGGTGAACCTTCCACATATCTGTAGCGGTTTCTAGTCTTGATGCGGATAAGTGGTGGTGGCCATGAATGAAGAAATGGAATCTCTACACAAGAATGGTACTTGGGTTTTGGTGAAGCCGCCAAAGGGTAAGAAAATTGTTGGGTACAAATGGGTCTTCAAGAAGAAAGAAGGTACTTCAGGTGTTGAGAATGCAAGGTATAAGGCACGATTGGTTTGAAGGGCTACGATCGGTACAAGGTGTTGATTTTAATGATGTTTTCACCACGGTGGTGAAACATAGCTCTATTCGTGTATTATTTGCATTGGTTGTCATGTTTGATTTGGAATTAGAGCAGCTTGACGTCAAGACAGCATTCCTACATGGTGAATTGGATGAGCAGATTTATATGAAACAACCTGAAGGTTTTGTAGTTGCAGAAAAGGAAGATCAAGTTTGTTTATTGAAGAAATCCTTATGACGGATTAAAGCAATCTCCGAGACAATGGTATAAGAGGTTTGATTCATTTATGTTGGGTCATGATTTCTCCAGGAGCATGTATGATAGTTGTGTATACTTAGGAAGTTAGAAGGCTACTCATTCATCTATTTGTTGTTATATGTTGATGATATGCTCATTCTGCCAAGAATATTCTGAGATATTAACCATTTGAAGGCCTTCTTGCATGGTGAATTTGAGATGAAGGATTTGGGAGCGTGAAAGAAAATTCTTGGCATGGAGATAAGACGTGATCGAGGAGTCGGTAAATTATTCTTGACCGGAGAATTATCTTAATAAAGTTTTGAGAGATTTGGCATGCGAGATGCCAAAGCGATTAATACTCCTCTTGCTAGTCATTTTAGACTATCTATTGCTCAATCACCACAGTCACAGGAAGAGGAAGATTATATGGCACGAGTTCCATATTCTAGTGTCGTCGGCAGTATTATGTATGCAATGGTTTGTACTCGTCCAGATATTTCACAAGCTGTTAGTGTTGTCAGCAGGTATATGGCCAATCCTGGCAAAGAACATTGGCAGGCGGTGAAATGGATTCTCAGATACTTGAAGGGCACTTAATTTTTGTTTGAGTTTGGTAGAACCAGCAATGATTTGGTTGGTTTTGTAGATTGATTATGCGGTGATATCGACAGACGTAGATCTTTGACAGGTTATGTATTTTGCATTGGAGATTGTGCAATTAGTTGGAAAGCTACTTTACAACATGTAGTGGCTCTATCTACTACTGAGGCAGAATATATGGCAATTACAGAGGCTATTAAAGAAGCTTTATGATTGAGAGGTCTATTCGGTGAATTATCTCTACATCGAGGGTTACTACCATTTATTGTGACGGTCAGTGCTATTCATCGACAAAAGACCGGATGTATCATGAGCGGACGAAGCATATTGATGTGAAGTATCATTTCATTCGAGATACTATTGCTGAGAAGAAGGTCCTTATTCAGAAGATTAACACTAAGGATAATCCTGCTGACATGTTTACAAAGGTTCTTCCAGTTTACAAGTTCAAGCAGTGCTTGGACTTGATTGGCGTCTGCAGTTGGTAATATAGCCCTTTTGGGGCATTGCCGGAGAAGGTGGAGTAGATCACTAATTGTTTGAGACCAAGTCAAGGTGGAGATTTGTTACATGCATGCCTTAGTCTCACACACAAGAGTCAAGATTGGGTGGCTACATGTGAAACAAAGAATGGT
The DNA here is from genome assembly GCA_029891385.1 of Erythroxylum novogranatense. Lineage (NCBI taxonomy): Eukaryota > Viridiplantae > Streptophyta > Magnoliopsida > Malpighiales > Erythroxylaceae > Erythroxylum > Erythroxylum novogranatense. The sequence continues at coordinate 87,176,984 of CM057233.1, read as the reverse complement.
TGCTTGTTATAATTCAAGAAAAGAGGCACCTAACATGGCTAAGTTTTTTTCAACCATGGAGTTGGTGAGCTTGGATGGTTGCTCTCAATTTTTTGCTATAAATAGAGGAAATCCTTAAGCTTGCAAGACACACCAAAACATAGAAGAGAGAAAGAGTGTGTGAAACACTTTTGAGAGCTTTGCAATTGTACTAGCTACATTTGGGATTCATTGGGTAGAGAGAAAATTCTAGAGTGACACTTTGTAATCTCCTGTTATTCTCTCATAGTGAAATATCTCCGATTGTCTCCTAGTGGGCGTAAGTCACATTGACGAACCACGTAAATCTCTGTGTTCAGTGTCCCATTTTATTTTTGGCTTTATTTATTTTCGTTATTATCTATTTGGGCTATTATATTAAACCGGGATTGGATCTGGGGTTATTTCCGTAACATTAACTGTAAGGGACAAATTAAGGAATCAATTCAAATTTAGGATAAGTAATAGGCAGTCCACTCTCTTATGGCAGAATCCTTGACATCCAAGGGAAATCCTAAGGAACTTCTTATCTCCTAGAGAGATAAATGGGTCGGGCTTACCTATGATAGCCAAGGTTTATGATATAATCACTAATAATGTGTAGAAGTGGCAGGATTTTCCTATAGAACTCATTGCTAATTTTGAACCCATTCAATATCAACCAACTAGTTCTCTGGATTATTTGGAATGGCTCCCTAGCTCTTCAAAGGCTTATACCAATGATTCAGCTCATGAGACCCTTAACCCAACATGTTCCTTGGTATAACCTGGTTTGGTTAAAAAATAATAGCTCACAGTGTTCATTCATTTTTTGGTTAGCAGTCCTAAAAAAACTCCAAACAAGGGACAAATTTCACTTTCTATATACTCCTAACCACTGTTCTATGTGTATGTCGGACATGGAATCCAATGAGCATTTGTTTTTTAACTGTTGTTTCTCTAATTTTGTGTGGGACCATTGCCTCACCCACTTCCAAATCCCCATCCCCAAATCTTCTAGCGTTCCTTCTATCCTTACTTGGCTCCACCACCCCTTTTTCCCTATACTTCTTTCCACAACGGTTTACCACATTTGGATTGAAAGGAATTCAAGAATCTTCAAGGATGTAGCCATGGAGGTAGAGAGCTTACAAGCCAGGATAATCTTCGAAGTTTTGGAACATCTCAGCCTACACACATAGAGAGGTAATTAGATCTATTTTGCACTAACTTTGTGATTCAGATTACTGTTCAACTAGGGGGTCTTACTTCCCCACGAATGAGTCCTCTTGGATGGCCACATTTTCAAGGGCATCGACGGCATTCCAAATGCAATTCAGATTCCATGGAGCTTTGATAGGCAGTGGTTTATGCACGGCAAACCATTGCCTATGGAAACTGCTGCTGGAATTAACTGAGAGAACGAATACAAATTAGCATGTTTTGATGACGTCGTGATCGTCTACTTGATTGGACTGTGGTTTAGCTAATGTATTTTAGGCATATGCTGATATAATGCGGTATTAGATGTTGTTTTATTGCTTGATGTACAACTGGACATTTGCGGTACTTGGTTTTAGCTTGAACTTGTCACTTTCTGTTCTGGAAAGATATTGGTTAAGTCTATCTTGCAGGTCTTAGTAGGGGAAATTGATGGTAGGCAGTTAGATATATGCCATTATGTTTTTTTGTGTGTTAAGAGATTACCTATGATATCTTTTGCTTGTACATAACCTTTTATTCTTTATAAAGTTCTGATTTACAAAAAAAAAAAAGAAGATTCAGAGAACAAAAAGAACTGCCTTTATGATCATAGTTTAGACAAACTGGTATAATTGCTCAAGCATAGTGTTTGAAGTTACGACAAGATTTATGAAATGTAAGTCTAGAATAACCATTATTAAGATATGATGCCTATTTTCTCCTGTTTGCAGGAAGTAAATGTTGGAAGAAATCGTTAATATGCTTATCAGAGCTACCTCCTTCATCCACTGCTTCCTTTGCTAGCTGGCTCCATTTTCTTCCATTTCTCTCAATCTCTTTACGTTTTTCACTGTCCACCATTACTTCATTCAAAGACATCACCATTTCTTCTTTCGTCACTATCCCATTTTCATCTTGCTTCACTCTAACACCAACCCTCCAAATCTCTTCTATATGCTTGGCGTTAGTGAACTGATCATCCCACTGTGGCATGCCCACCATTGGTACACCGAGGCTCAGCCCTTCAAGCGTCGAGTTCCACCCACAGTGCGTCACAAAGCAGCCTGTAGCTTTATGTGCTAGGAGCTCAAGTTGGTTGCACCAAGCCACAAGCATACCCTTTTCATCTATCGATTCTCTGAAGCCACTGGGAAGCTTACCATGTTCCGATTCTCTGATCACCCACAGAAATTTGAAATCACTTTCCTTAAAGGCCCATGCAAGCTCTTCCATTTGTTGGATTGTCAACGAGACAGTGCTTCCAAAAGAAATGTACACGACCGATTTTGTTGGCTTTGTTTCCAGCCACCTGAGACACTTTTCGTTGAGTGGCTCCCACAGGCTAGCTCCATATCCTTTGTTACCCTCGACCCTGCCGTCCATGTAAAATGATGGAACCATCGGACCGATCATCTTCCCTGGCCAGAACTTTGATACGCTTCCTTGGTCCTTAAGAAACACATGAGTTTCACTTCATAAATGATATTTTGGTGCCTATGGAAATCAATTAATTCTTTTCTAATCAACAAACTCCACGACTTTAATTTAGAACGGGCTTAATATAACTTCATGTTATACCACAACAATTCGGAAACAAGTTTGTAAAAACGCCAGTAGATTTATAGCATTCTTCAAGATGATCATATTATAAAGTTCAATATAGGAAAAGGAAATAAAGAACGTAGGAGCAGCTATCTTACCTTGCCTTCTAAGTCCTGGAATGTGTTTCCAAGAATCCAGTCAACCATGCCCAAGTTCGAGAACTGGTTCAATTTCATGTCCTTGTAAGCGGGATGCTTCTCAGGAGACTTGAAAAAATTGGGCAAGTCACGAAAGTTCAATGGAGGCAAACCAGGAAGCAGCAATGGCGTGCTCTCAGACTTCACAGGCAGGCTAACCAAGCCATGGTATGCACAAGCAGTGATGGTCAATTAAACAGCAGAGTTGGTAAAGAACGCAGCTCCCTGTATATTATGTTTTCTGGCAACGTCAAGAGCCCTTGGCATGACAGAATCATAAACGATGCAGTCAACTGGGAAGTTTGTGTTCTGAAACTTTCTGATGAGACGTGTGAGAATTTTAATTCCATCGTTCTTGAAGGTCTCGAGGGCCACGGGCTCTAAGCCATCGGAAATGGCTTCGACGGTGGTATTGGTGGCGGTAACGGAGGCGTGGGTGTTTTGGGTGGTGACAAAGGTTGCTTTCACTCCTTTGGAAGCTAAACGTTTGGCGAACTGGAGAAGAGGGTTTATGTGTCCTCGGCATGGATATGAAACCACTACAACATGCCCTCTGTAGTTATTTTCCTCCATTTGCCAATGTTGTGTGCTTCCAGAGGCTGTCACAAGCCATGGGGTGCGATGGAGTATATATAGGTCCCACTAATTGTTGTCAGTTCCAGGCTTCCAAGTTCCAGCAATATGCTGTTTACTTTGGCCTCTTTCATCTAAAGTTAAATCGCTGAAAGAGGCCAAACAAATCAGCGATTTGGCCCCTCTTTCAAATGTACTTTAGATGCCAAATTTGGCCTCTCTAAACTTTTAGATAAAAGTGATTTGGCCTCTTTCAAATGTGCTTTTAGATGCTGGGGTCTAGGGAAGCACGATTCACAAGCAATATGCTGTTTACATCTTTATCGTCGTTAACTTTTTTATGGGTTAAATCACTGACGTATATTTATTAATTATAATAATATTTAATATATTTTTATTAATAATTACAAATATATTCTAATTATTAGTTTTTAATAATCTTCATTAAAATTTATTTATTATGTAATTATATTAATCAATTAAATAATACAATTCTCATTTTATGTTATAATTCATGTTTATACAAATTATTTAATTATTTATATTTTTAATACGCCTCAAAATTTCATATAAATAAAGTAAATATTAATTAATTTTATCAGTCATTAATGATGTATAAATTTATCATATTTTATTACTAAAAGCAATGTGGTAAATAGTTTCAAACAATAATAGATATAGCCTTTTCATTAAAATTTTAAAATGATAAACTAATAGTAAAAATTAACTATATTACTTATCCAAAATAAAATTAAATAAAAATCATTACCTTATTTATTAATCTTAGTATATTAAATTTATTATCATATTAAACTTTAATAATATGTTAAATATCTATCATATAATTAATGATAAGAATTCCAATAACTATAAAAATCAATTTATGATGACATTATGGTATAACAAAATGAGAGTATCTAAAATAATTAGATCTAAATATATAATAAACATCTAATTCTCTCTAAGTATATCCTATTTAAGTATATAGGTCAACCTTTTAAACTGCTGCTGAATTTATGGACAGGCAAGAGACAACCTAGCGAACTGAATTTTGCTCTAAAATTTGGTTTGCTCTTAAAGTCCAAATAATACCGTACTTATTTGGACGAACTTATCGTTTTGACGGTAACCCAAAGGTTAAAAAAAGACAGAGAGTTAAGGAAGTTGTAATTGCGGGTGGAGGAAGAGATTGGCCTTATAGGATTAGGAAGGATATCTTTGAGATAGAGAACTAGAAAGAAGATTTTCGTTGACCCGGTGTAGCTAATTAGTCCATAGTGAGGTAAATTAGCAACTTTTCTAATTTCCAATCTCTAAGGTTTCAATTTCTACTTAAAATAGGGATTTTTAGTTTTTAAACAATCCACTGTTATTAAATTGTAGATTTAATGCATAAATGGGATTTCACAAAGACGTTGAGAGCCGAGGAGTAGAAGAAGACAATATATTTGTGATAGAGAAGTAGGAGGAAGACCTACGTGACAATGGCCATTCTTGTATGGGTGTTAAAGCCTTAAAGGATTAGAAGGGACATGATGGTGACAAAGGAGATTCTCGTTGATATGGTGTGGCTAATAGGTCCATATTGAGGTAAGTTAGTGATTTTCCTTAGAATTTCTAAGGTCACACTTCCTGCATAAAATAAGGATTTCAATTTCAATTTCAATGAAAATATTTCTTATTAAATTATGGATTAGTTGCAAAGTTAGACTTGAATAACTTGTTTCTATTTTAATTCTTATTTTATTAGTATGTGGAATCCTATTAAAAAGGAAATTTTGCTTCACTGTAGGGGAGAAATTGATAAACATAATTTATTTTAGTACATTGGTGGTAGTAAAATATTAGTTAAAGGTATTGACTTTGACAAATTATGTTGATTTAGTATTATGGGGACCGCCAAATATAATTGATATGATAGAATGGATAAAGTGTATTATAAACAGCTAAATAAATATGAAGAGGTGGGGTTGATTGAGATTGTAGATGATACAAAAACATGTCATTTGATTCATATTATTAGAACACATAGAAGAGTGGAGGTTTATTTTGAAGGTGAGTATAAGGAAGAGAAGGTAATAAAAGAAATTAATTTGGATTATGGTTATGATAATATTGATCCAACAAATGCTGAAGCAGAAGATATAATTACATAGAGGATGGACTATTTGTCTTAAGAGTAAGCAATATAGATGGTAGAGCAAACATTGAATAAAATTTTTTTATTACTAAATGACAATGATGATAGCGGTGTGCCTATTGAAGATGCGCATGTTTGAGCATAAAGTTTTGAATAATGTGCATGACAGTGAGCCTGATGTTTTGAATTTGGAGCAGGAATTTGTAAATGTTGAGCCTAAATATGTTACTACTCAGCATGATGGTGTTCATACTATACATAATGGTGTAAATAGTATGTCGCATGGTGTTAATGTTTATGTTGATGATAATGTGCCTAATTCTTATGTCAATGATAATGTGCCTAATGAGGATGTGCATAATGCTTCTACTAAAAATGATGATAGTGATAGTGATTTGGTGACTAATTTAGAATGTGAAAGTGAAGAAATGATGATGAGCTCCAAAATGTAGATCAAAATATAAAAAGAGGAAGTTTAGGAAAAGAAATAAAGATAAGGCTATGAATAATGATATTGAAAACCATGAAAGTGAAAAGGTGTATGAAGATGACCAAGAGAATTTTGTTTTTGAAACAGGCAGTGAGCATATTGAAAGTGATGATCCAAGTCAACACTATACAAGTTCATATAAAGATGCTTACAGTGCATGGAGAAGAGGTAAATGTAAAAGCCTATATTAGGATCAAATTTCTAATATTCCTACTTATAGTTTAGGTTTGAAGTTTAAAAATGGTGATTAAATACTCTATTGCAAAGATTTCTAAAATACATAAAAATAATAAGTATTGAGTGAGAGTGATGTATAGATCACAATGCCCTTGATTACCTTTTGCAAGTATGAAGAGAAATGAATATAGCTTTATTGTGGAGAGATATGAACCTAAGCATAGCCGTGCAGTGGCAAACATCAATAAGTTCATCATATCAAAATAAATTGCAAGTCACTATAAGGACATGACTTGGTTACAACCAAATATCAATGTTGTTTAGTTAAAGGCTCTATTGAACAAGGAGTTAAAGGTAGATATGAGTTTTAAGAATTGTTAGAGAGAAAAAGCAATTGTCATCAAAATAATGCACGGGTGTCATATAGAGGAATTTGCTAAACTCTTAGGGTATGGAGAATAGGTGAAGATCAAGAACCTAACTATAATATTGGCAATCAGGACAAGCACTAATAATGAAGGTAAAAGGATCTTTGTAAGGTGCTATGTTTGTTTTAGTGCTTATATAAGGGGTTGAATTGTAAGTTGTAGACTAATGATAAGACTAGATGGATGTTTCTTGAAAGGAATATGTAAAGGACAATTATGGTTATTGTTATTAGGAATGGAAACAATCAAAAGTTTCCTATTGCTTGTGATGTGGTTGATATTGAATGTACCAAAACATGGAAGTAGTTTCTAGACCTTCTTATTTCAGATTTACAACTTGGACATAGTAGTGGCTTCATATTCATATCTAACATGCAAAAGGTATGTCTATATTGAATTAAGGGATAACCATTCAGTTTAGTGCCCAAGCTTTTAAAATTTTCAATTGAGTGACTGAATTTTTAAAACCTTAACAATTCAATTCAAAGCATTAGTTTTTGAAGATGTGGCGAATAAATGGACATCCATTTAGTAGACATGTCACATCATAAAAAAAATCTTTTGAACTGAATTATTAAAGTTTTAAAAGGTTGGTCACTCAATTGAAAAATTTAAAGCGTAGGCATCAAATTGAAAAATATTAAAAGGTTAAACACTTTTTAATATTTAATCCCTTAAATTAATAATATATGTTTAAAATTTTTCACTTAATAAAAAGTTCTATTTTTATTTGTTTATATTGTTGTTCTGGGAATTCTACATGCAATGAAAATAGTTTTATCGAATGTTGAGCATTGAATGTGTATAAGGCACATTTATGCTAATTGGAGAGATAAATGAAATGAGATGATCTAACGTTTCAATTTTGGAGGACAACTAAGGAAACATTTGTTCTTGATTTTAACGATTAGTTGCATATGCTAAATAATTTGAGACTTGGTAGATTTAAAGCTTTATTATAATATAACAAGGAGACATAATGCAAAGCATATTTTAGTGTCAATTCTAAGTGTGATTGTATAGATAATAACATGAGTAAGACCTTCAATGATTGAATCTTAGAGGTTAGGATAAAGCCTATAGTTAGCATATTGGAGTATATCAAGAAGATAATGATGAAGATGATGCATACAAAAAGAAATTTTGTGGAGAACTAAGATACTAACATATCTCAAAAAGTTCAGGTTGTGTTAGAGGAGAATAATAAAGAAAGCTTTAGTTGCTTTGTTAATTAGAATGAAATTGATGAATATGAATTTGAGCATTAATTATATAGGTTTTATGTGAGGATTAGTAGTCCCACTTGTAATTTTAGATATTTGGATTTGACAAGGGTTTCATGTCCTTATGTTATGGCTAACATTTTCTATAACTACCAAAATCCTAGTGACTACATTAACAAATGGTATAGCAAAGAGTAGTACTTGCAAGCATATAATTATTCTATTTAGCCACTTAATGGATAAAGACTTTAGCTCTCGTATGAAGTTCTTAAGCTACTTACAATAAGGAGAATGCCTTGTTAACCTTAAAGAAATAGGAAGAAAGAGAATTTTAAGCAATCATAAAAAGCAACTAGACATGAAAGAAGAATGACTTGCACCAAGCATGTTACACAAACTCGATCTTCTATTGGAGTCAGAGATAAAAGAGTAAGTTTAAAATTTTAAAATTAATTTGATAAAAAAATTGTGAGACTTTTGTGTAGCTCACACTTAAATTGAAGGATGAATTTGAAATTTTTTCTTTAAAAAAAGATCTAGTATTTTAAGATGATGTCATAACTTGTGTCATTGCATGTTACGAGGTGAAATTGAATGAGGGTAAGTTGTATTGAAGTATGGAGCAAAATTATGGATTTCATAGAAAATGGTACGAAATCTTATTATTCAGTACTAGTTATCGATATTGACCAGTACTGGTAATTTCAAATAGTACTAATTGGTACCATAAAGTTTAAAAAGTTAAGGGACTTATTTGACCCCCACTCCCCAGTGCATTTGAACTCTTATTCTCTAAAACTCTTATTTTTTTTATTTTCACTCTCTCCTCTATCTCCACCCATCCAACATGCCAATCTCCTAACCAACCCCAGCATCACCTCTTCCTTATGCAAGCAGCATAGTAGTCATTGGCTACCATTACCCCATTAATCACGTCATCGCCCCCATTCCACAATGACGTCTCCACTGTCCGACTGCCTACCCAACCACCCTCTCCATTGCTCTTTCCAATTGAGCTAGTCACCTGGGGGAATCCTGCCTCCTTGGACAAATTGTTGTCTTTGTAGTGCAAATCTAAATTTTCAAATTTTCAAATTTAGATTCAAACCCAACTTGACCCAACCTAACCTAACCTAAACCAAATTGAACCGACTCGACTCTTAATTGCAATTTCTATTTTTTTTGGTTTGTTTTAAGTTGCTTGTTTTCGCCCTAAATTATAATTGCATTATGTTTTGGTTGTGTCATGTGTGTTTTATGAATAGCTTAACATTGGTAATTTAGTTGGGAAACTTAGGTTTGAAAGTTGGAATTATTTGTGTAAGTTGGTTTAATTTCAAAATACTGTAGGCATTGCCCACTTATGAAGAAAGTTAATATATTGGAAAATTTGGTTTTGAAAATTGAAATTGTTTGTGAGTTAGTTCAATTTTAATGTAAGGTCCCAAAAATATACCCTAGTTGAAATAATACATGTTTATGAAAGAACATATGTGATAGGAGTTAGAATTTTGCTATGATTAGAATATGAAAGACATATGATTTGAATTTTTGGTCAAGTGGATAATGGTTAGTGAATTGGAATTAATTGATTTCATTAGAGAATTAAGGTATTTAAACGTACATTTGGTCTAGGAAAAGTTGTCAAGTGGCAAGTTAAGTTGATACATGAAAATTAGAATGATTAACCTATTAGTTAGTGACATTTGATATAGTTAAAGCATTGACAAATGGCATAGTTGATACGTTGACAAATGGTACAAGTAAGTGTGATACATATGACCTAATGTATCATTGAAACATGGAATCTCCTTCAAGGGACACACGAAGCTCATGCATGGAGATTTATGTTGCTCCAATTCCATGACACCTAGCTTTAGTTGTGGCAAATTCTGCTGGAGCAAGTCTTCACTTTGCTCTCTTCTCTCCACCGAAATTCTCCTACTCCCCCTCTCAACTTCTAGACCTTTGCTTAAGCTTGGATCATCATCTTTGTAAGTTATTTCATCAAGAAGTAGGTCATGTAACTTCATGTAATATTATCTAGTTGGTGCTGAAAGTTACACCTTAAACTTAGGAATGTGCTGGATGTTTGGAAGCTTAGTTTAGTTGGATTCTTGGAGTTGAATTTGAAGTTTAGTAAGGTAAGAGAATTATAAACTTGGTATCCTATGATAACATGTCTTGTTTGATGTTTGATATGGATCAATTGTGTACTGAAATGGGAAAAAATTGAGGTTTGATACATGCTGAAAATTGGTTTGGATGAGTAGTTCAACTAGACAGGTTTTAGTATTTTAGCCATATCTTGCCCTGTAGGTATCCAAATTGGATGAATTTAAATTAGGATTAAACTAGAAACTTATATCTACAACTTTCATGAAGCTGTCGAATTTGATTTTTGTCACTAAATGTGCCAAAAGTTAGCTTGAAGTTGAGTATCTAGAATCTGTCACTGTTTGTGAACAGTTTGTAGTCATTTGGGGATAATTTTCAAAATACTGAACCAAATTGCATAACATTTGTGTCAGTAGAAACTTAAGACATACAGGAACAAATGTTTGGCCTAAAACCTTCACTTTTATTATCAATGACAGTGTAACATTGACCTGAAAGTCTGTTTTGGGAAAAAGCTGGAAAAAAATGATGAAGTATGCTGGATTATGATAAATGAAGTGTTTTCATTGAACTTGCTTTGGTATTTTTATTATAACTTGAACTGTGGATCTCCAAATGAGTTTGTTCTTAAATTAGATTAAAATAGAGACATATTTCTACAATTTTCTCAAAGAAGTCAAATTTTAATTTTGTCTATAAGATTTTCAAAAATTGGCATGAAATTAAGCCTTGGCTTAGGCTGTAGCACTACCAGGGACAGAAATCATATCCTGTGATTTTTGAATAAACTATATTGATGTAGGACAAATTATACTGAGGTGTCTTCACCAAACTTGTAACTTATTCTCTGAGATTTAAATTGGTATAAAGTTTGTAATTTTTGGATTTGGAATTGAGAGTTATGAGATGTACAACTTGGAGGTATGATCATGCATTTGCCAAAATTTCAAATGTACACAGTCTGTGGTATTTTGAGCATAACTCATTGAATACTAAACCAAATTGGATGAACTTGATATCATTGGAAACCTAAGACAATCAGGGAAAACTTTCTAGACAGAAGTATTACCTAATTACCTCACCTTCCTGATGACAATAATTGAGCAAAGTGGACCCGAAGGTGGATTGTGAAATAAATCTGGATTGAGGGATTTAGTATGATTTCACATGATCGATAATGTGATAAGATTAAGGATAAGAAACTCATATTTTTGACATGAACATGTATCATACATATTAAGTATGCATGAATGTGCATAATTGAATTCATAATTGTGCACAATAGTAATATATGTTTGTATAGAATATTTTTGAGGAACCCTTAGAGCGACCGATTTTAGATATTGCTGAGAATTCGAGGCAATAAGCAAACATGGAGCTTTTATAAGTAATTTAGATGGTTAATTTTGATAGTTTTGCTTTGATTGTTTTGTTTGCTGTTAATTTGGAATATTGAATGATTTGCAAAGCTATAAGTATGTGATATGCTTGAATACATAGTATGAAAACATTGATTAATATGTAAAATGAATTTCATATATTTTTATTTTTGAATATGTTAAGCCCTAGTTGTAGGTAAATAGACATGCCTAGAAGGGTCCGCAACTGCTTTTGCGACACTTCGGTGTCTTCCGTTATTGACACTTCGGTGTCTTCTGTTATTGAGACATAAGTCTCTTCTGCAATATGATACCAATTATGGTATCTTCTGTATGAGTCCTGTTACCCACTTCTGTTGATGGATTAACAGTCATTTGATTGTGTATTCTGATATATGTTAGATTTTGAAATAAACAAAATAATGTTTTGAACTGAAGGGATTGTGCCTTCTTTGATACTTAGTTTTGTTAACTATGCAACTATTCTGAAATTTAAATATCTGCTTGTGCTATAACTTGATTCCGTGTGATTAATTGTCAAATTATACATAGTTTAGTTATTTCTCACTAAGCTCTATGCTAAATATGATGGATTTGCCCCATGTAGGTTCTGAACGACGTTTATAAAGACTAGGACAAGACAACCGTAATGGCCAATGGAGTCTGAGTGTTGTTTTGAAAATAATGTAAATTTTTTGTTTGAATTTTGGGCTTATATCTGATATGTATATGTGAATTTGTTTGTAATTTGTAACAACGATACTTCAGTTTGGTTTGGATTTTACAGCGAGTTTGTGTTAAGTACTATGTAATTTAATGTATGCTTGCCTGAATTGTTTACTGGAAGTTTTCCTATGCTTTGATTTGTTTGTATTGTTTTGTGTGGCATTCATATATCCTTCCAAGGGGTATGTGGGTGTTACATTGTTTGGTATCAGAGCATGGTTTTGGCGATTCTAGTTTAACCAATGCTTAACTATTACTTCTATTTGAATGTATAAGTTGTGTTTTGGCCTAATGCAGTGTCCCATATTTTGTCTATAGAATTAATGATGAAAGGATCTCGAGATGTTATTGACGAAGTTGCGGAGAGCAATCAGCTGGAGCAAACTCGTCCAGTAATATCTGGACCCTCTGGGGTCAATCAAGGTGAAGTTGAGGTGCCACCTCCTCCTCCAGCTCAGGGAAAGGCTTTGATTAAACTGTCCCAGGATATAATGACGTTGTTGCATCGTATGATTACACCTAAGGCTCCAATTGATCAGCTAAGGAAGTATGGAGAGGAGGAATTTACAGGGACAATTTTGGAGGAATCTGAAAGGCTCGAGTTCTAGATTGAGAAGGTGAAGAGAGTGTTGGATGAGATCAGTTGTCCAGCAGAACAGATGGTGCACTGTGCTGTCTCCTTTTACAGGGAGCAACTTATGAATGGTGGAAGTTCATTATGAGGAGTTGTCAACTACCTGTGCCCCTGACTTAGGATTACTTTGCCTAAGAATTTAAAGCTAAATATGTGACAGAGGGTTACAGAAAGGATAAATGGAAGCAATTTCTGAACTTGAAGCAGAGAAACTTATCAGTTGCTGAGTATGAACGGGAGTTCAATCGACTCAGTAAGTATGCTCCTGAATCTGTGCTTACTGAGGAGTTCCGATGTCACCAGTTTGAGAATGGTTTGCATGACTCCATCTAGGAGCATCTGGCATGTAACATCCCATCATTGATGGGAAGGGTAAATTGGTCGATTGGGATAGACTAGTAGTTTATATTGCATAATTTGATATGTGCATACATTTAGTCTCTAATTTTAGAGGAATGAGACATCTTGCACATGCACTTATATGTATATGCATTCATGACAATTCTCGGCATTTATTGTGAATATGATGTGTTTAGTGAATTCTGGGAAAATTGTATTTGAAAATCTGAATTGGAATGCTTTAGGAGTGGTTATCAATTGTTAGTGACTCTTAGAATTTTTTTTTTCTGGAAATTTTGAGAGTAAATGTCCGGACCGGAAATTTTCCGAGTGACGGAATGATTGATTTTATAGTACTGGAATGACTGTCCAATGGTAATGGAAAAAATAGACATTTGACTTTTAGGGAATAAAAATGTGGAACCATTGGAATTCGAAGACAATTAGACTAGAAATAAATTTGGAAAGAGAAATAAATTAACATGTATTTTTAGGAAAAAGACACGTGGCATGTTTCTATTGATGAAGGCACATTTGATTAACCTAATGCCCTAAGTTTTAGGCTTTTCCTTTTGAAAGTTACCGAAATCTAGTTGACAAAAAATTGATTTCCTCCATCTTAGGGCTTGTCTTCTTCTTCTTCTTCCATTGTTGATCCTTGTTCCCATCCACTCTACAAGACTCTTCTTTCGTGCTTGCTTGTTTTTCCTTGTGCAAAGATCAATCCAAAAACCCTTGAGAGGATGATGATTTGTGAGAGTTTAAGAGCTTACCGTGGGTGCTAGAGAGAGGTGAAAGGGTTAGAGGAATTTTCGGGAGTTCGAAGAGTTGGAAGCTTTAATAGGTAAGGAAATCTCCCTTATGTTGTTTATTTGTTAGTTAAATGCATTTATGGGTATAAATGTGAAAGATGTGGTAGTTGAGTTTTGAGTTATGGCTGATTTTAGAGAGAAAGATGTGGAAAATGGTCGGAGAAGACGAACAGGAACCCACATGTCGCGACGTGTGTGAGGGCCTCGTCGCGACGAGCGGTTAATTACTCGTCGCGACGAGCCCGTAAATCCTTTTCGTGACGAGCATGTTTAGACATCGCGGTGAGCGACCTCTTGTCGTAGCGACGTGCGCCCTTTGGCTGCTGCGAGGCTGATTTTTTTGAACTGATGTGATTTAGTTTTTGGGTCATAACTAAGGATGTAGACCTCCAATTGAAGTGATTTTTGATTCGTTATAAACTAGAGAAAGAGGTCTACAATTGAGGTGAAGTAAGAAAGTTTGAATTCAGGTTTCTAAGATCTCAAATCTTGAAAGAAATTGAGTATAGATTTCTAATTTGGCCTAATAATTGTTTCATGATAACTGGAGCATAATTTTGAGACTGCTAACTTACATTCAATGCTTTTGGAGTCTACATTGGGGTGAATTTGATCAAATGAATAGTAATTTTGGCTTTGAGATCTTTCTTGAGAATTTAAAGGTATTGTCTAAATGTTATAGTGTATATAGAATGAAAAGTTGGTTTTGAGACAAATGAAAGTGGAATTTGGGATTTAGCGCCGGGAAGGTCACGAATATGCATCGTACATCTTTTATTTACGACATTTGCATTATTGAATTATTCTGATTGTGCATTTAGTAATGGGTAATACTTTGACTGTTATAGAGGCACCGTTGGAACGACATTCCACGGATATTGCTGGGACTTCCAGGCAGTAGCTCGGAAGTTACATGTAAGTAACCTAGTTGGTTCCTCAATCTTTGATTGTTTAAAATGTTGTACTGATAGTTCTGTAGAGAAAAATGATGGATATGTGAGAATTGTTTATGACTAAAATGCCAGACCAAAGGTCCGAGGGAATGGGAATTTGACATTGAAGTGTTAATTGCCTGTGATTGAGAAACTTTTATGCTTCCAATGTAATAGACTATGACTGTGAATTATTGTGAATAATTGTGAATGAATTGTCTATTGGATAAATTGATTGTGATTGTAATGTGATATCATAAGATTGTGATAAACGAATTCTGTGCATGATCATTAATATCAGTTGTGACTGGAGCTACCACCGAGAGCTATAAGCTCGACTACTGGAAAGGAGCTTCGGGCTCAAAAGGAAATAGTGCATACCCAGAGGGCTCTCCTACCCCTAAGACGCGTTCAACGTTTAATGCGCCCGAAAAGGGACAGTTCAGAGCTATATGTTCAACGTTTAATACGTCAAAAAAGGGACAGTTCAGAGCTATATGCTCAACGTTTAATGCGCCCGAAAAGAGACAGTTCAGAGCTATATGCTCAACATTTAATGCGCCCGAAAAGGGACAGTTCAGAGCTATATGCTCAACGCTTAATGAGCCCGAAAAGGGACAGTTCAGAGCTATATGCTCAACGTTTAATGTGCCCAAAAAGGCGAGTTAGAGCCACCTACCTCAGCGATTAATAATGCCAGATTGGGACGGTCTGGTAGCGCGATCACAACAATGTAATAAAATGGGAAAATGTCATATATTATGCATCTAATTGAATTGTGGATTGGGAATGAGGTTAATTCCTTATACTTGTGTGACAACTGCTATGTGATATTTCTGAATGTATTATTTCTGATTGTGTGTGTATCGTAATCTGTAAATTGGTCACAACAAAGTAACACTTGGAAATGTGTTACATAAGAATTGCATCTGTATCTAGTTAAGTATTGGTTTGGGTGAAAGGCGAAATGCCTCATACTTGTGTGCGAAAATAGCTATGTGGTATTTCTGATTGTAGTACCGTGTAGTAAGCTATGAATTGCTTGACTATGCATGAGTTGAGTGAACCATCGATGATGGTTTCTCATTGAGTTGGCAAAACTCACCCAAATTTGCATTTGTTTTTCAGGATTTGAAGAGTACCCTGTTAGACAAACGAGAGTATACCTACTGCATACAAGTCAGAGATTGAGGCCGGGATCAGTTCACGTCTGTATTAGTGTCATTTTGTTCTTGCGTAAATTTGTATTTCTGCAATTTCTGCAGAATAGTGCTTTTTATTTCAGTGGGTCCCAATTGGTTAATGTCGTATTGTAATGTGATCACTGAAAGCATTCAGGAACAACATTGGGCTCAATTTGGTTATGGATTTTTGTACATGAAATGGTTAAATACTGTTGCGTGTCTTTTTATGACTGAAATTGTGTTATGATCGAAAATGGACTGTAATTGAGTGCTCTAGCATACCACC
The DNA here is from genome assembly GCA_029891385.1 of Erythroxylum novogranatense. Classification (NCBI taxonomy): domain Eukaryota; kingdom Viridiplantae; phylum Streptophyta; class Magnoliopsida; order Malpighiales; family Erythroxylaceae; genus Erythroxylum; species Erythroxylum novogranatense. The sequence continues at coordinate 87,160,604 of CM057233.1, read as the reverse complement.
CTCATGAGGCACGGGCTTAGATATCACCCTCGATGTCGAGTTTGGGTTTTGCAGGAGTGGGATGCTACATTTGTGGTATCAGAGCCCAGAAGTACTATCTTATATGGGCCGTTTTTGAAATATGGGTCAAGCTACATGCATTTAAGTCATTTCACGGCAGACAGTGACAACTGATCCCCAGTCTAGCATATGAGTCACATGCATGAGCATGTATCAATTGTTTAAGCGGTTAGAAATAGTGAGGAAAATGATGATATGTTAGAATGTGATAATTGGAAGTTTTGGATATCTTGGAATAAGAACAAGTGTATGGTTCAATATGACAAATGAAGATTAAAATTGGTATTGGTGGATGTATTATGAAATACGACATCAGTGTTATACTAGGGTATATCCTTGAATGTGGGATAGATGATTATATAGTTGTGGAGTGATAGAGGAAAATAGAGATTTGCTAGAAATGACAAGATTTCAAGTGTATAAAGTGGATGAAAATAAAATGTTCTATGATCTAGAGAGGCTACTATTGGGTTTGATTTCCGTGATCGGAGTTTATGAATAAGGGTTTAAGACTGAGAATCAGAATATGTTAGTGGGAAATCAAGAATGATTATACATCTATGATTTTGACCTAATTGTGAACTTACATGGGTTTGATGAAGGTTCAGTTGATTTGCCTATGTGAACGCACATCTGATAATGGGAGAACCATGACAAGTGAAAATATTAAGCATATATGTATCATATGTGTGGAGATGATATCGGAAGCAATCAGTGAGTTAGTGGATAATTGCTAGTTATAGTTCTTATAGTTTAAAGTTCAATATGAGTTAGAATAAGAAGTGAAAGTGCATATAGTGATCAATTGGGAATGAATTGAGATTGTTAAAAAAAAGAGAGAAAAAGAGAAGAAGGATATGATCATGGCATAATTCTCACGATTGAGGACAGGTGCAAAAAGGGAAGTGTTGCCAAAAATCAAATGAGATCAAGGTATCCTTAGCGTAAGTGACTAATTGGTGAGTTGTCCTACATCTGTCTCTCAATAGGATGTAATGATTTTGATGGTATAAACTTCAATGAACCTTATTAAAAAGGATGTTCTGAGGATATGAGATATGGCATAAATTGATTTTTATGTGATATTATGAATAGCTACAATTAATTTCCTAAGGCATTGAGAATGGCTGACAAGAAATGTTGACGATAGTTGATGAGTAGAAATTCCATGAGCGGTATCAATGAAAGTAGCAAGAAATCTTCTTTCAAAGAAGAATTTCCCTGAATTGGGTTAAGTTGATCAGATGATTCAATTGAAAAAAAAATTATTATCAATGAAAGGATAAATCTGAGATAAATCTGAAATGAATTGAAAGTCATTGTGGGAATCCTAATCCTAGCGTAGACTCTAACGTAAGAGATAGAATCTGCTACTGAGAAGGTATGCACTATGTTAATGTGAAGAATCCGACTATGTACTAGGATTTTTGAACATTAAGGAGACATTAGTTGCGAATATGAGGAGAATATCGGTTCACGAATATTTTGTGTAAATATGTTCGTGAAGTACAAAGTGGATTTGTTGAATGTGTTATCAAACCAGGGAGTAAGGATTTCAAATAAATTGAAGTATGTGGAGAAACTAGTGTAAAGGAACATATGTCGGAGCATGTTATTATGAAACTGAGAAACGCATAAGAGAATTTTTCCTCATTGGGGAAATCAAATGCTTAAAGAGTTAGGAAAATCAATCATGGGTATAAGGAGTTTTGGGTAGTAATTGTCAGAGATAACAATTGCCCCGACAGTATTATACTACTGAAAAGTAAAGTGTCTCAATTGTATTTAATTTGAATTGTGACTATGATCATTAATGATATTTTTAATGTATATGAAAAGTGGAGAAAGATATTTTGCATAGATGGAGAAATCTTTTATATCATGAAAGCTTCATAAAAGTGAATCTTAGCTTGATCAAATAAATTGTGGATGAGTTAGTATTCGAACATGGCACATTGGAAGACTTAATGACAATAGAGGTGATGATAAAATGTGAAAGTGCAAGGGATATATATATATGTGTGTGTGTGTGTGTGTGTGAAAGTGCAAGGGATATATATATATATATACATATATATATATATATATATATATATATATATATATATACGAGATTTGGAGTTGCTTAGAACTAGCTGTATGTTGGATACGTCCAGAAGTTGTTAAAAATTTTCTGGTCTTAGCCCTTTGACAAAAAAATGTTTGAGGAAAACGTGTGAATCGTATGACTGATAATTATAACAAGAGACATTTTGAGAAATTTACAACTCGAGTATCGATCGTATCACTTTAATTTGGAGATTTTACAATATTTAACGAAGTGTCCTAGTAAAGGTTATGATGCAATCTGTTGAAATAGTGTAAAGTGGTTTTATGTACATGGGAACAAGTATAACCTCATGGGCTGCATTGTGATTGATGATTTGAGATTTGTTGTACTAGGTATTGCTTTGATGATTGGAGACACTATTCGTATAGAATTTTTTTTGGATATATCTATGAATATGCAAATCAATAATGGTCAAGATATTTCAGGAATTTGAAAGAATTGAAAAGGATTATGCGATTGAGTATTTCAAAATTAAGCTAGTGATGCAATTTAATGTATTGAATAGAAAATTCAATGGCAGAAGATCACAATTTGGGCGATAAGGTTATTAAACCTAGTGTAATACTGAGTGTAAACTGTCGAGCTAACAGGGGGCAAAAAGAAAGTATTATTAGCTATTGGATTTCCAAATCAGGTGTGTATAAAAAGGATTGACAAAGCCCAAATTGAGGATTTAGAATATGCGGACCTTATCGAGGAATTGAAAATGAATTTAACTTTTGAAAAAAATGATATTTAGGACTGGATTAAGAAGTGTGTGTTATACCCACTAAAGAAACTGTTAGAGAAAACACAAGGAACAATCGAAGCTTTATATTCTAGTAAAAGTACATTGAAAGAGTAATTGAAGGTTTAGAATGTAAAATCGAATGATTATATGTGTGAATAACCAACAGACTTGACTGGTGGAGACAAATGTAAAACTGATATTTCTTTTTAGAGTCCATTGGGACATGAGATTGATGTATGGTTCAAAATGATTGTGGGCATAACAATCGTTATATTGGTGACACCATTCGAATAGTGTATAAGGGGCCTTACAGCCAAAAAGGAGTCGTTCACCCCTATATTAAAGTGATCAGGGCCTAAAAATAGTCGAAGGCCATGATTGATTTGAGATAATGTTGATAAGTGAAATGAATCTGTAATAGGGGTTAAGTAATCCAAGTTAATGACAATGAGTCGAGTTGATCAATATTGAGGTTATGGAATCTTACGAGATTAGTGTTTTAACACTAAAGAGATGTAATCTAGTAAGCGATAAATGAGATACTTCAAAGTGTATCACCTCGGCCAAGATGCACTTAGATGGAGATAAAGGTGTATTGAGGGGAAACTAAATTCGTTATAGAGTGGCCTCTATGTGACTGTGGTATGAATAGAACTATGGATTGGTAAGTCAGTCTAAAACCTAAAAGATGATTCAGATTCACAAAGTGTTACATGGACAGGATTAGGAAATATTGTTATGATCCGATATATGTGTTATTGATACCGAAAGTGAAAAATTGCGAGTAATCATGAGGAAACAGTTAAGACAGTGTAGAGTTTGAGGAAGATAAAGGGGTGATTGATTGTATTAATTTCAGTTAATTGGCAGAAATTAGTCATGTAGTGAAATAAGTAGGAAACAGAATATAAATGAACGAAACAATTCCCCTGCCTTCCTGATCAATCGTATAAGAAATTTCGGGGACAAAATTTTTGTTAGGAGGGGAGAATTGTAACATCCCATCGCCGATGGGAAGGGTAAATTGATCGATTGGGACAGACTAGTAGTTTATATTGCATAATTTGATATGTGCATACATTTGGCCTGTAATTTTAGAGGAATGAGACATCTTGCACATGCACTTATATGTACATGCATTCATGACAATTCCCGGCATTTATTGTGAATATGATGTGTTTGGTGAATTCTGGGAAAATTGTGTTTGAAAATCTGAATTAGAATGCTTTAGGAGTGGTTATCAATTGTTAGTGACTTTCAGAATTTTTTTTTGGAAATTTTGAGAGTAAATGTCCGGACCGAAAATTTTTCGAGTGATAAAATGATTGATTTTATAGTACTAAAATGACTGTCCAATGGTAATGGGAAAAATAGACATTTGACTTTTAGGGAATAAAAATGTAGAACCATTGGAATTCGACGATAATTAGACTAGAAATAAATTTGGAAAGAGAAAGAAATTAACATGTATTTTTAGGAAAAAGACACGTGGCATGTTTCTATTGATGAAGGCACATTTGATTAACCTAATGCCCTAAGTTTTAGGCTTTTCCTTTTGAAAGTTATCGAAATCAAGTTGACAGAAAATTGATTTCCTCCATCTTAGGGCTTGTCTTCTTCTTCTTCTTCCATTGTTGATCCTTGTTCCCATCCACTCTACAAGACTCTTCTTTCGTGCTTGCTTGCTTTTCCTTGAGCAAAGATAAACCCTAAAACCCTTGAGAGGATGATGATTTGTGAGAGTTTAAGAGCTTACCATGGGTGCTAGAGAGAGGTGAAAGGGTTAGAGGAATTTTCGGGAGTTCGAAGAGTTGGAAGCTTTAATAGGTAAGGAAATCTCCCTTATGTTGTTTATTTGTTAGTTAAATGCATTTATGGGTATAAATGTGAAAGATGTGGTAGTTGAGTTTTGAGTTATGGCTGATTTTAGAGAGAAAGATGTGGAAAATGGTCGGAGAAGACGAACAGGAACCCGCACGTCGCGACGTGTGTGAGGACCTCGTCGCGACGAGCATGGTTAGACTTCGCGACGAGCATGTTTAGACGTCGCGGAGAGCGACCTCTTGTCGTCGTGACGCGCACTCTTTGGCCGCGGCGATGCTGATTTTTCTGAACTGATGTGATTTAGTTTTTGGGTCATAACTAAAGATGTAGACCTCCAATTGAAGTGATTTTTGATTCGTTATAAACTAGAGAAGGAGGTCTATAATTGAGATGAAGTAAGAAAGTTTGAATTCAGGTTTCTAAGATCTCAAATCTTGAAAGAAATTGAGTATAGATTTCTAATTCGACCTAATAATTGTTTAATGATAATTGGAGCATAATTTTGAGACTGCTGACTTACATTCAATGCTTTTGGAGTCTACAATGGGGTGAATTTGATCAAATGAATAGTAATTTTGGCTTTGACGTCTTTCTTGAGAATTTAAGGGTATTGTCTAAATGTTGTAGTGTATATAGAATGAAAAGTTGGTTTCAAGACAAATGAAAGTGGAATTTGGGATTTAGCACCGGGAAGGTCACGAATATGCATCGTACATCTTTTATTTACGACATTTGCATTATTGAATTATTCTGATTGTGCATTTAGTAATGGGTAATACTTTGACAGTTATAGAGGCACCGTTAGAACGACATTCCACGGATATTGCTGGGACTTCCAGGCAGTAGCTCGGAAGTTATAGGTGAGTAACCTAGTTGGTTCCTCAATCTTTGATTGTTTAAAATGTTGTACTGATAGTTCTGTAGAGAAAAATGATGGATATGTGAGATTTGTTTATGACTAGAATGCCGGACCAAAGGTCCGAGGGAATGAGAATTTGACATTGAAGTGTTAATTGCCTGTGATTGAGAAACTTTTATGCTTCCAATGTAATAGACTGTGACTGTGAATTATTGTGAATGAATTGTCTGTTGGATAAATTGATTGTGATTGCAATGTGATATCATAAGATTGTGATAAATGAATTCTTTGCATGATCGTTAATAACGGTTTTGACTGGAACTGCCACCGAGAGCTATAAGCTCGACTACTGGAAAGAACCCTCGTGCTCAAAAGGGAATAGTGCATACCCGGAGGGCTCTACTATCCCTAATACGCGTGAGAAGTAGTGCATACCCAGAGGGCTCTCCTACCCCTAAGACGCATTCAACATTTAGTGCGCCCGAAAAGGGACAGTTCAGATCCATATGCTTAACGTTTAATGCGCCCAAAAAGGAACAGTTCAGAGCTATATGCTCAACGTTTAATGCGCCCGAAAAGGGACAGTTCAGAGATATATGCTCAATGCTTAATGAGCCTGAAAAGGGACAGTTCAGAGCTATATGCTCAACGTTTAATGTGCCCGAAAAAGGACAGGTTAGAGCCACCGACTCACTGATTAATGTGCCCAGATTGGGACAGTGCAGGCGCTCAGTCACAACAATATAATAAAATGGAAAAATGTCATGTATTATGCATCTGATTGAATTGTGGATTGGGAATGAGGTTAATGCCTTATACTTGTGTGACAACTGCTATGTGATATTTCTGAATGTATTATTTCTGAATGCGTGAGTATCGTATTCTGTAAATTGGTCACAACAAAGTAACACTTGGAAATGTGTTACATAAGAATTGCATTTGTATCTAGTTAAGTATTGGTTTGGGTGAAAGGCGAAATGCCTCATACTTGTGCGAAAATAGCTATGTGGTATTTCTGATTGTAGTACCGTGTAGTAAGTTATGAATTGCTTGACTATGCATGAGTTGAGTGAACCATCGATGATGGTTTCTCATTGAGTTCACAAAACTCACCCAAAATTTGCATGTATTTTTTAGGATTTGAAGAGTACCCCATTAGACAAACGGGAGTATACCTACTGCATACAAGTAAGAGATTGAGGTCGGGATCAGTTCACGTCTATATTAGTGTCATTATATTCTTGTGTAAATTTGTACTTCTGCAATTTTCGCAGAATAGTGCTTTTTATTTCAGTGGGTCCCAATTGGTTAATGTCGTATTGTAATGTGATCACTGAAAGCATTCAGGAACAACATTGGGCCCAATTTGGTTATGGATTTTTGTACATGAAATGGTTAAATACTATTGCGTGTCTTTTTATGACTGAAATTGTGTTATGATCGAAAATGGACTGTAATTGAGTGCATGAGGCACGGGCTTGGATATCACCCTCGATGTCGAGTTTGGGTCTTGCAGGAGTGGGATGCTACATGGCAGCATTTACTCTGTGCAATAAATGACTTACCATTAATTAGTACAAGCTGCTATGAGGATTAAGAGGCAAGAGACGATTAGAAGAGAAAGGAGTCAACGAAGGGGTTTTGTTAGAGGAGGTCAGTCCTTGGGCAAACGAAGTAAAGAAGGTGCTTCTTCTATATCAAAAGTTACTCAAAGATCTGTAGCTCAGGGAAGCTCACAAAATTATCCCCCAATGACTATTTCTGGTAGGGGTTCTTCTACGGGTCGAGGTTCTGATCCCCCAAAGTGCCCTTGTTGTTCTGTGCATCATTGGGGTGTTTGCATAAGGGCTATGGGAGCATGTTTTCGCTGTGGCAGTATTGAGCATCAGATAGCCAATTGCCCTCTTAGACAACCTCATGCATCACAAGTAAGTAGAGCAGTTTCTCATGCATCTGTTGGGAATAGAGGATGTGGTAGAGGTCGAGAAGGACCTGGATAGAACAGACCTAATCTGAGTACCCCATCGGGGACTATTAATCGACCAGTTGTGCTTTCTACTTCAACTCGAGCATAAGCATTGAAAGCTTATGAGGATCAGGACGTACTAAATGTCATTGCTAGTATTGTTTCTGTCTTTAATTCTTAAATGCATGCATTGATTGACCCTGGATCCACTCATTCCTATATTTGTGGTGGAGAAATGTTTGATAAGGAAACACTTGTAGATTAATTAGAGTATGACATGCATGTAACCAACCCTCTAGGTAGTAGTGTATTAGTTAATCATATGTACAGGAACTGTCCTATTATGATCTAAGGAAATGAGAATATAGCAGATCTGATCAGATTACCTTTTCATGAATTTGATATGATTCTGGGTATAGATTAGTTATCCAAGCATTAAGTAGTAATTAACTATAATGCTAAGACAGTTATACTTAGGAGGTCCGACCAGTCTGAAATAGTATTGAATGGCATTCACACTATTTCTTTAACTAATTTGATATTTGCTATGCAAGCTTGGAAGCTTCTTAGGAAGGGATGTGAAGTATATCTAGCTTTTGCATTTGATTATAAGAAGGAGGTTGGTAAATTGTTGAATATTCCGGTGGTGAATGGGTTTCCAGATGTGTTTTCAGAGGAATTGCCTAGACTCCCTCTTGAAAGGGATGTGAAATTATCTATTAAAGTTATGCCTGGCAATGCTCCTATATCCAGAGCACCGTACAGAATGACTCCTACTGAAACTGAAGGAGTTGAAGGTGCAGTTACAAGAGCTTCTGGATAAAGGATTTATTTGACCCAGTGTGTCACTGTGGGGAGTACCAGTGTTGTTTGTTAAGAAAAAGGATGGCACACTACGGATGTTCATCGATTATAAAAAATTGAATAGAGTCACAGTAAAGAATAAGTATCCGTTGCCAAGGATTGAAGACCAGTTTGATTAGTGCAGGAGCGTTTTCGAAGATAGATCTGATATTGGAGTACTATTAGCTTCAGATAAAGGATGCGAATGTACTGAAGACTGCATTTAGGACCCGTTATGGACATTAAGAATTTCTAGTAATGCCATTTGGGTTAACTAATGCTCCAGCAGTGTTTATGAATCTAATGAATAGAATATTCAGGCCTTATTTAGACCTATTTGTTGTGGTTTTTATAGATGATATCGTGGTCTATTCTAAGAATGAACTTGATCATATTGAGCATCTCCGAATTGTATTACAGACCTTGTGGGAAAAATAGTTGTATGTTAAGTTGAGTAAGTACGATTTCTAGCTTCAGGAGATATCATTTTTAGGGTATATTGTCTCTTGCCAAGGGATTAGAGTTGATCCTAGTAAGATAGAAGCAATTATTAACTGGAAGCCACCACGGAATGTGACAGAAATGAGAAGTTTTCTAGGTCTGTCTGGTTATTACCGTCGATTTGTGAAGGGGTTTTTAGTGATAACATCCCCTTTAACTAAGCTGTTATGGAAAGGAGTAAAGTACGAATGGTCTGATAGATGTCAGAATAGTTTTGATCAACTAAAAAGTTTGCTTTCTAAAGCTCCAGTATTGGTTCAGCCAACTTCTGGTAAGAAGTATGTTATGTATACTGATGCATCGAGAAATGGTTTAGGTTGTGTTTTGATGCAGGATGAACAAGTAGTTGCTTATGCTTTTAGGAAACTAAAGTATCATGAGCAGAATTACCCTACACACGATTTGGAACTTGCAGTAGTAGTGTTTGCCTTAAAAATTTAGCGACACTACTTGTACAGTGAAAAATGTAGAATCTTCATAGATCATAAAAGTCTGAAGTATCTGCTTACACAGAAGGATCTCAATCTGAGACAACAACGTTAGTTGGAACTGTTTAAGAATTATAATTGTATTGTGGATTATCATTTGGGTAAAGCTAATGTTGCAGCTGATGCCTTGTGTTGGAAGACCATTTTAACATTATCAACTAAGTAGAGTGAATGAAAATTTGTATCTGATGGAGTTTTAATAGCTCAGTTGAAAACAAGGCCTATTTTGAGACAAAAAATTTGTGATGCTCAGAGAGTTGATGATAAGTTACAACAACTTATCTTGTCTACTCAGGAAAGGAAACAGTCTGATTTTTCTGTACAAAGATATGGTGAATTGTATTATAAAGATCGGTTATGTGTGCCAGCTAATGATGAATTGAAGAAGAAACTGTTTTTTGAGGCTTATAATACAGTATTTACTATGCATCTTGGTGGAAACAAGATGTAATAGGATCTAAAGCAATATTACTGATGCTCAGGTATGAAACAGGATGTTGTGGATTATGTAGCAAAATGTCTGACATGCCAGCAGGTTAAAGCTGAGCACCAGGCTCCATCCGGTTTGTTACATCCTATTTCTATTCCTCAGTAGAAATGAGATAACATTACCATGGATTTTGTCACTAGACTTCCTCTCACTCAAGGAAGCATGATGCGGTATGGGCAATTATGGATAAATTTACTAAATTTGGTCATTTTCTACCTGTTCGTCCTGATTATTCTTTGGATAGGCTTGAAAATTTATATGTAAATGAGATAGTGAGATTGCATGGAGTACTGTTATCTATCATTTCTAATCGTGATCCTCGATTTACTTCGAGATTCTGGAAAAGTTTACAGAAGGCTATGGGAACTCAAGTTAAGTTTAGTACTACCTTTCATCCCTGATAGATGGACAATCTGAATGGGTTATACAGATATTAAAAGATATGTTGCGTGGTTGTGTGTTAGAGTTTCTAGGGAGTTGGGATAATTATTTGAATATGATAGAGTTTGCTTACAACAACAATTATAAGACAAGCATTGGCATGACGCCTTATGAAGCATTGTATGGTAGGAAGTGTAGAACTCTTGTATGTTGGACCAAATTAAGTGAAAACAAGATTATCAGACCTGAAATTGTGAAAGATACTAAAGAAAAGACTTAGATTATTCAATAAACATTGAAAGTTACTAATGATAGGTAGAAGTTTTATGCTGATCTAAAAAGGAGGGATATTAAGTATCGAGTAGGCGATAAGGTGTTCTTGAAAGTTTCACCGTGGAAGAATGTACTTCGATTTGGTAAGAAGGGAAAACTTAGTCTGCAATACATTGGTGTTGGAACCCAAACTTTTAGTGGAAATTAGAAATATGAAAATGAAAATTTGATGAGAGCTTTTGTATATGAATTGTGTTATAGATATTTTTTCCTTAAGAAAATTGATGAGAAAAAGATTGATGACTTGGGATCTGAATAGATTTGTATGAGTTATGAAAGTAAAAGTGAACGAGTTGTTTGAAATGGAAGTTAAAAATCAAGAAATAAGAGAAAAAGTGTCAGAATTTGAAAAATGAAGAGAAAGTTTGACTTTTTGGTTATAGACACTGAATTTTTTATTTAGGCAGAATTTGAGACAATGATCTTCATGAAACTTGTAGCTCCTGTTGAGAGCTTTATGTCGCCATAAAGTTTGATAGTTTTCGATATCGGGAGTGAAAGTTATGATTTTCCGAAGTTAAGGTTAATTTACTTTGTCTTTGAAAACGTTCTTAAGTATAGGATTGTGAATGTTGTGTTTTGAGGTGAATTCTGGATGGATATGTTTTGAATTGAGTTAAGTGGTCTACATGAAAGTTGTAGAGGTAGTTTATAGCTTTACCATGATGTATAATATGTTATTTTTGGTTGTGGAGATAGGAAGATATGAATTTTTGAAAGTTTGGATGTGGTATAAGATGACCAATTATCCGGCAGAAACTTTGACTGAAAAATTGACCTAGTTAGAGATTGAATCTGGTTTTGAGTTAATCTTTAAAGTTGTAGAGCGTTCTTTAATCTTTCCATCGATACCAAATTTGCAATTTTTGGAGTTCTGAATCAAAAGTTATGATGTTTGCAAGTTCTGTTGCTGTTTAGGTGAGCTGATTGACCAGCCACTTTGTGTGGACATTTTGACCCCTTTAGAGGTCGATCTGGTTTTTGAGTCCTTCAGGATAATGGTAGAGCTATCTTTTATGTTTCCATTGGTACCAAGTTTGTAAAATTTAGAGTTCTAAGTCAAAAGTTATGGATATTAGAATTTGGGGGTCGACTCAGCTCTTCCGCGATCGCTCAGCCCTTCCGCGATCGCTTAGCCCTTCCGCGACGTGATCGCTCAGCCATTCCGCGATCGCTCAGCTCGTCTGCAATTTTTCTATTTCGACCTCTCTTCCTTATTTTGGCCATAACTTTTTCGTTTAACATCCTATCGATCTGATTTTTAAAGCGTTAGATTTATAAGACATCCCTCTATCTCTCCATGAAATTTTATGACTTTTGAGTTTTAACTGAGAAAGACCGATCAACTCAAAGTGGGATGACTGATTAAAAGAGTATGAGCTGACTATTTTTTCTAAACAGACTTCAGTATTTTGGAGATATCTAGAGCTATAGAGCTCCAATCGATCTGATTCTTATTGAAAATTAAACTAGGTACATGGATCTACAAGTTATCTGAAGGAGCCGAGTGACAATTTGGCCTCTAAGACTTTCAATTTCTGTATTGAAGTTAGGTGTAATGTTCAGCCTCGGTTTTGTAATGGTCTGAAAGTATTTTTGCCATAACTTTTAATCTAGCAATCGAAATGAGGTGATTCTTGTTTTGGATTAAACTAGAGAAATAGGGTTATAATTGTTATGAAGAAATCGAGTTTCAATTCTGTCTTTAAGAAGGTCAATTTTTGGATGGAAATAAAGTACTGGAAAATATTTCAGCATATGAATAACCCGAAATGTTTGGAGCATAAATTTTGGTGTAGTGCTCCAAATTAAATGATTTTATTGTCATCATGAAATTAAGACAAGCAGGAATAATTCTCTAGAAGGAAGTTTGAGCAAATTCCTTCATTATGATAGTGAGAAAAATGCCCTAAAGTGAGCATGAATTAAAATGAGTTTAGGGGCAAATTTGGAAGAGTATATAAGGAATTAAGAAGTTAGGCTAAAGTGGAAGGGCATTTTGGTCAATTGACCTTCATTTAATGACATGGCAGTAGATAAACCAAGTGGCTGTCGTTGTTGCCCAAAAGAGGATGCACAATTAAGAGAGAGAAAGAAGGAAATAAAAGAGAGATAAGGAAGAGTGTGTCGTGGAGAAGAAAATAAGAGAGAAGAAAGGGAGAAGCTTAGGGATTTTGAATTTTTAGGGCTTCTAGCATGATTTTTGCATGGATTCATGAGGAAAAAGGTGGAAAAGCTTGAAAGCTTCCTTTGGAACCCAAGAAAATTCGAAAATGGTGAAGGATGAAAGTAAAAGTCGATTTTTAATCTTTGATCTTTTAGAGAGTTTTTGGTTTATTTGGCTTAAGATTGATATGGGTTTGTGAATTATGAAGTTAATTTTGGTGATTATTCCTTAGGTTATGTTTAATTTTGGATGATTTATTAATTAGGGTTTATGTGATGAATTAGGGGAAAATTAAGGAAAGGAAAGGAGAAATTGATGCTTTGAACAAGTTTCTAGCATGGAAATGAGGTGGGTAATTTGTTTATATTTTGAATTATAATTCAATTGGATAATTTCAAAAATTCAAGAAAGTGAAAATGATTATAAATTATTGTTTTCAAATGATTTAACTTTAATTGATTTCGGAACGAATAACAAATAGTTAAATTCATTGTTTTTGAATGATTGAAAAATTACTACATTTTGTTTCGGACGAATTTGAGAAAATTGATAAAGTTGTACTTTCTTAGTTTTCCACAATTTGGCTAATTATGGAAAAATTGATGTATTCCTCAATTTTGAGGTGTAAAAATCCTTTGAATTTGAGTGCTCGATTAATGGTTATGAGAATTTGAAATTGTGGAATTTTTGAATGGGATTCGTTTGAATTATGATTGTGCTTTTGATATGTGAATTTGAGTGATATATGTGACTTTATGAAATGACTTTATGTTTGAATAATTTGAAAAATTGCGAATGTGAACGTGATAATATGAAAAGTTCGGTTTCGAGATATGCCTTCGGGCAATTTGTTTTTTAAGTATAACTTATGTGATACATGGGTTTGGTTAGGTCCCCTAAGTGTGAGTCAGTGCACTGTCTCTTTTTAAAGGCTTCTTCCGCTTGTCTGCTAGTGGCACTGGAGCTTCGATTTCGGACTTCCATAAGTCACGGCTACACCGGACCGCTATGTGGGAAGGTGTAGTACGTTCCATTCACGGCTGCACAGGACCGCTATACGGAAATGTGCAGTGCGTTCCGTTTTGGATCGACCCAAACCATTTTGATATGTTATATGTTTTGATTTGTGTTTATGTGTGATGCATTCATGCTTTGAATTTTTTTTATGATTTGAGAAAATTTTTGAGAATTTGTGAAATGTGAAAATTTTGGAATCTGTTTATGAAGGTTTTTCAATGATGTGAAAAGTTTGAAAAATAAGCAATTGATGAATTTCAAGTTGTGAAATGTTTTATAAAGGGAAAAAGAGTTTTTGCAAGGTTTTTGCTTATTGTTCATGGTATAAACATATTATCCACGAGCTGTCTAGCTCAACCCCCGTTTCATCCCCATCTCTAGGTAATCATGACGGAGATCGGATGAGATGGAGACAAGATGTTCGTTCGACATGTTTGCGATTTTTGTATTTTTTATAAATTGGGAGAGCTTAGGTTTATGTTATGTATTTGGATTATGATATTTGGCTTTGTAAATGGCTTGGAAGGCCATTAATATTGATATGTATGCATTATGGAGAATTATAAAAATTGTGTATCCATATGTATGGTTATGGAATATGACTTGTGATAGTATAAGTATATGATATGATATGATTGGTTTGAGATTGGATTGGGTTATGTTTGGTATATTGATTTGAGTTATGGAATTGTTCTGAGTATGTTTGAGGATTTTGAAGCGTTAGGTTTAAACTTGTGTTTGTATATGCTGAGATTCCGGACGGAGGGTCTGATGGATTTGATAATTTGTGTGATTGATTTGGAATTATAGAAGTGAGTTTTACTATTTGTAGGTTTGGGTTTGTTAAAATACAACCGTTATGCTGCCGAAATTTTTATGATAAAGGAAAGATAAGAATAAGATATAGGTTTTTGTTATTAAGTTTGAAAAATGATGAATAAGAAAGAAAAAAAATGTATACCGGAATTTCGGATAGGTTAAGTCTAAGGTTTCCAACGCGACGTTTTCTTCGATAATTGTGTTCGGATGTCGGATTCAGTTTTTTTTGCCTTTGTTTGATTCGTTCGCATTCGAATTCGCTTTTTGATTTCAATTCGCTTCCGATATCATTTATGTTTCCTCTTTCGAGTCATTCGCTTCCGATTTGTGATTCGATTTATCCAATTTGATTTCGCTTTGATTTTGGCTATTTTTGTTTCATTTTTCGGTTGGGATCGGGTCTCGGATCGGGTCTCAACATTTATGGTATCAGAGCCCAGTAATATGATCTTACTTGGGCAAGATGTTTGTTAAGATTGAATTTGTGAGAATGTGATGAACATGGAAGTGTGTTTTTCTTGAATTAGGTGAAGAACCTAATTTGATTGTTTGATTAAGGTGAAGAATTATTATTGATTTTAGGAATGTGTTAAGGAACTTAAGATTAGAATTTTATGATGATTTGGGATGAATTGATATAGAAAAAAGAATGACTATTTTGAAAGATAACATGAATGATAAATATTAAATGGTGATTGAACCATATTAAGATTCCTTAATAAATGGACCCTTGACTACTGTCCATTTGTTAAGAACCAATGATTTATGGATATGGTGATTTGATAAGATATGGTGGTATTAGATACAAGAAGTGAGAAATTGTGAAGAGATTGAGAAATATGTATGATGAGGAAATTAGATAAGCAAAGTGATTGATAATAAATCGTTAAAAAGAAATAGTTAAGAGATAGTGTTACTTGATGATATCTTAGAAGGAATTCCAAGGAAGAAATTCTTTTAAGAGGGGGAGAAATGTTGGACCCCAAATTTTTAGTAGAAATTAGAAATATGAAAATGAAAATTTGATGAGAGCTTTTGTATATGAATTGTGTTATAGATATTTTTTCCTTAAGAAAATTGATGAGAAAAAGATTGATGACTTGGGATCTGAATAGATTTGTATGGGTTATGAAAGTAAAAGTGAATGAGTTGTTTAAAATGGAAGTTAAAAATCAAGAAATAAGAGAAAAAGTGTGAGAATTTAAAAAATGAAGAGAAAGTTTGACAGTTTTGTCATAGAGAGTTGACTTTTTGATTTAGGCAGAATTTGAGACAATGATCTTCATGAAACTTGTAGCTCCTGTTGAGAGCTTTCTGTCGTCATGAAGTTTGATAGTTTTTGATATCAGGAGTGAAAGTTATGATTTTCCGAAGTTAAGGTTAATTTACTTTGTCTTTGAAAACGTTCTTAAGTATAGGATTGTGTATGTTGTGTTTTGAGGCGAATTCTGGATGGATATGTTTTGAATTGAGTTAAGTGGTCTACATAAAAGTTGTAGAGGTAGTTTATAGCTTTACCATGATGTATAATAAGTTATTTTTGGTTGTGGAGATAGGAAGATATGAATTTTTGAAAGTTTGGATGTGGTATAAGATGACCAATTATCTGATAGAAAATTTGACTGAAAAATTGACCTAGTTAGAGATTGAATCTGGTTTTGAGTTCATCTTAAAGGTTGTAGAGCGTTCTTTTATCTTTCCATCGATACCAAATTTGCAATTTTTGGAGTTCTGAATCAAAAGTTATAATGTTTGCAAGTTCTGTTGCTGTTTAGGTGAGCTGATCGATCAGCCACTTTGTGTGGACTTTTTGCCCCCTTTAGAGGTCGATCTGGTTTTTGAGTCCTTCAGGAATGGTAGAACTTCCTTTTATGTTTCCATTGGTACCAAGTTTGTAAAATTTGGAGTTCTGAGTCAAAAGTTATGGATATTAGAAGTTGGGGTCGACTCAGCTCTTCCGCGATCGCTCAGCTCTTCCGCAATGGCTCAGCCCTTCCGTGATCGCTCAGCCCTTCCGCTATCACTCAGGTCTTCTGCAATTGCTCATCTCTTCCGCGATCGCTCAGCACTTCCGCTATCGCTTAGCTCTTCCGCGATCGTTCAGCCCTTCCGCGATCGCTCAGCTCTTCCGCTATCGCTCAGCTCGTCTGCAATTTTTCTATTTCGACCTCTCTTCCTTGTTTTGGTCATAACTTTTTCGCCTGACATCCTATCGATATGATTTTCAAAGCGTTGGATTTATAAGACATCCCTCTATCTCTCCATGAAATTTTATGACTTTTGAGTTTTAACTGAGAAAGACCGATCAACTCAAAGTGGAATGATCGATTAAAAGAGTATGAGCTGGCTATTTTTTCTGAACATACTTCAGTATTTTGGAGATATCTTGATATATAGAGCTCCAATTGATCTAATTCTTGTTGAAAATTAAACTAGGGACATGGATCTAAAAGTTATCTGAAGGAGCTGAGCAGCAATTTAGCCTCTAAGACTTTCAATTTCTATATTGAAGTTAGGTGTAGTGTTCAGCCTCGGTTTTGTAATGGTCTGAAAGTATTTTGGCCATAACTTTTACTCTAGTAATCGAAATAAGGTGATTCTTGTTTTGGATTAAACTAGAGAATTAGGGTTACAATTGTTATGAAGAAATCAAGTTTCAATTCTATCTTTAAGAAGGTCAATTTTCGGATGAAAATAAAGTACTAGAAAATGTTTTAGCATATGAATAACCCGAAATGTTTGGAGCATAAATTTTGGTGTAGTGCTCCAAATTAAATGATTTTATTGTCATTATGAAATTAATACAAGGAGGAATAATTCTATAGAAGGAATTTTGAGTAAATTCCTTCATTATGATAGTGAGAAAAAATCCTAAAGTGAATATGATTTAAAATGAGTTTAGGGGCAAATTTGGAAGAGTATATAAGGAATTAAGAAGTTAGGCTAAAGTGGAAGGGCATTTTGGTCAATTGACCCTCATTTAATGACATGGCAGTATATAAACTAAGTGGTTGTCGTTGTTGCCCAAAAGAGGATGCACAATTAAGAGAGAGAAAGAAGGAAATAAAAGAGAGATAAGGAAGAGTGTGTCGTGGACAAGAAAAGAAGAGAGAAGAAAGGGAGAAGCTTAGGGATTTCAAATTGTTAGGGCTTCTAGCATGATTTTTGCATGGATTCATGAGGAAAAAGGTGGAAAAGTTTGATAACTTCCTTTGGAACCCAAGAAAATTCAAAAATGGTGGAGGATGAAGGTAAGAGTCGATTTTTAATCTTTGATATTTTAGAGAGTTTTTGGTTTATTTGGCTTAAGATTGATATGGGTTTGTGAATTATGAAGTTAATTTTTGTGATTATGCCTTAGGTTATGTTTAATTTTGGATGATTTATTAATTAGGATTTATGTGATGTATTAGGGGAAAATTAAGGAAAGGAAAGAAGAAATTGATGCTTTGAAGAAGCTTCTAGCATGGAAATGAGGTGGGTAATTTGTTTATATTTTGAATTATAATTCAATTGGATAATTTCAAAAATTCAAGAAAGTGAAAATGATTATAAATTATTGTTTTCAAATGATTTAACTTTAATTGATTTCAGAACGAATAACAAATAGTTAAATTCATTGTTTTCGAATGATTGAAAAATTACTACATTTTGTTTCGGACGAATTTGAGAAAATTGATAAAGTTGTACTTTCTTAGTTTTGAACGATTTGGCTAATTATGGAAAAATTGATGTATTCCTTGATTTTGAGGTGTAAAAATCCTTTGAATTTGAGTGCTCGATTAATGGTTATGAGAATTTGCAATTGTGGAATTTTTGAATGGGATTCGTTTGAATTATGATTGTGCTTTTGATATATGAATTTGAGTGATATATGTGACTTTATGAAATGATTTTATGTTCGAATAATTTGAAAAATTGCGAATGTGAACGTGATAATATGAAAAGTTCAGTTTCGAGACATGCCTTCGGGCAATTTGTTTTTCAAGTATGACTTATGTGATACATGGGTTTGGTTAGGTCCCTTAAGTGTGAGTCAATGCACTGTCTCTTTTTAAAGGCTTCTTCCGCCTGCCCGTTAGTGGCATTGGAGCTCCGATTTCGGACTCCTATAAGTCACGGCTACACCGGACCGCTATACGGGAAGGTGTAGTACGTTCCGTTCACGGTTGCACAGGACCGCTATGCGGGAATGTGCAGTACGTTCCATTTTGGACCGACCCAAACCATTTTGATATGTTATATGTTTTGATTTGTGTTTATGTGTGATGCATTCATGCTTTGAATTTTGTTTATGATTTGAGAAAATTTTTGAGAATTTGTGAAATGTGAAAATTTTGGAATCTATTTATGAAGGTTTTTCAATGATGTGAAAAGTTTGAAAAATAAGCAATTGATGAATTTCAAGTTGTGAAATGTTTTATAAAGGAAAAATAGAGTTTTTGCAAGGTTTTTGCTTATTGTTCATGGTATAAACATATTATCCACGAGTTGTCTAGCTTACCCCCCCTTTCATCCCCATCTCTAGGTAATCATGAAGGAGATCGGATGAGGGAGAGACAAGATGTTCGTTCGACATGTTTGCAATTTTTGAGATCGAATGAGGGAGAGACAAGATGTTCGTTCGACATGTTTGCGATTTTTGTATTTTTTTATAAAGTGGGAGAGCTTAGGCTTATGTTATGTATTTGGATTATGATATTGGCTTTGTAAATGACTTGGAAGGCCATTAATATTGATATGCATGCATTATGGAGAATTATAAAAATTGTGTATCCATATGTATGGTTATGGAATATGACTTGTGATAGTATAAGTATATGATATGATATGATTGGTTTGAGATTGGATTGGGTTATGTTTGGTATATTGATTTGAGTTATGGAATTATTCTGAGTATGTTTGAGGATTTTGAAGCGTTAGGTTTAGACTTGTGTTTGTTGGGACCCGATCCGGGAACCGGATCCCAACCGAGAATGAAAAGCGAAGGAAGCGAAAAGGAATGGGAACGGAAATTTCGCATCGAAATTTTGAATCGAGAATCAAAGTATTCGATATCACGAAACGAAAAATGAAAAATCGGAATACGAATAATAAATCGGATAACAAAGCGGATCGAATAAATCGAAATAAAGGAGATACGAACAAAATCAAAGTACCAAACAGATGCGCAGCAAACGGCGGAACCGACATCCGAACACATACACTGAATCGCATTGGATCCCTAGACTGTCCAAAAGCCGCTATAATTTTTTTTATCTCATTTCTTACATCTTTAGTCAATCTCATTCAAATCACACAACCAATTTCCACTTTTCGAAAAATCATTCTTATGCAAATCTCTAAATCTGATCATATTCTTATATATCCATACAAATCCTAAATTACATTTTTATCCCAATTTTCTCGAAAATTCAGCAGCATAACGGCTGCATTTATCCTAACCCAAACCTGCAAAGTAATCAAAATACACTTCTAAAATTCCCAATCAAACACACAAACATCAATATCCACCGGACCCTCCGTCCGAGATCTCAGCAGATAAACACACTCCTATTTCTAAACCACTTCAAATCATTAATCATGTCCAATTGCAATACACATTTCAATCTTAAATCCATACACAAATTCCTAAATCAATATCATTATCATACACAATGTCATACACAATTTCATATACAAATTCAATGATTCCAAACACATCATCATTTGATTTCTTACAAATCCTTAATGGCTTTTCCAAGCCATAATCCAAATTATTCAAAACACGGAAATATACACAAATTGAACTGGTGTCCTGACAGTCTTTCATCCGATGTCCTGCTCGAATATCTGGAGGGGGGGTGAGCTTAAAAAAGCCCGTGAATAACAGGTTTATAATCAATCATAAGCAAAACTGTTCAAAAGTTTACTGCCATAGAAATTTCTTGTTGAAAATCCATAAAATGCTCGTTTCTCAAATTTTTGTCATGTATTGAAATCAATAATCCGCAAAACATAAATGTATCAACTTGTTCAAAAATCACAATTTCATAATGCAATACATCATCTCATAACACATATTTGAATACAATTCAATCCAAAGCATAGCTTAGCACATTAATATGCAAATGCACAATCAATTGGCTCGAGGGGTTCCGTGAAACAAAACGAATAAACCGAAGTTTATACCGTAAACAAAACGAGTCTATTTTCAGATCTCGTGTGGCACAAGCGGTCAGCCGGGAGAAGGCTTTTGTCAACGTGCACGTGACTTATGAAACGGTTCCTCTCTCGCCCAAACAAAGCACATAAACAATGATTAAACTCATTTCATTAAAATGAAATGCTTTCATGCTTTTCATATTCTTTTTCTTCTTTCCAATAAATCACAATGCCATGCTCAAATACATAGCATAATCACATCACAATTCAATTCTCATCAAAGTGTCATATATTTCTCAATGCATAACATAACATAACATAACATAACATAACACATCACAATGCATTTTTGCATGTTCATAGCCATTCAAATCCAATTCATGGAGTATTGAACACATATAAACCAATTCTTTAAATCATTTTAAAACAATATATGTACAATCATAAAATATTTGAAATCATTTTATTCTCTCAGTTTGGGAAAATCTCCAAAGCCTTTCTTCTTCCTCCCAATTTCAAATAACCTAAGCCATACATATCCAAATTCAACATCATAAAAATCATAATCTTCAAAATTAACTATAAGAAACCCAAATTCATCACTTTTTCAAGCTTTCTAAAACAAGAATTTCTAAAATTCCCAAATCTCAAAATTGGCCTAAACCAATTTATACAATTTCAATATCATAACTTACAATTTCTTCAAAATTGATTTCATATTCTACCCATCCATAATATTTTCCATGATTACACCAATAATTCAAAAAATCCCAGCCTAAACCTTAATTAATTCCATCTAAAATTAAACATAACCTAAAACATATACATCAAAATTGACTTAAGAAATCTCAAATTCATCATTAATCCAAGCTATCTAAAGCACCAATTCCAAAAATCTCCAAATTTCAAACTTTGACATAAATCTCAAATTCATAAAATCAACAAAATCATAGCCTAATCTCTTTAATAAACCTTAGAAAACTTAAATTCATAACAATGTAAAGCTAAACCAACCAACATCTCTCAAGAAAATTCAAAACTCAAAGCTTTCTCTCTCTTACCATTTTCTCCACCATTTTCGACATTTTCAAGCTTTAAAATAACTATCTTTTTCTTGCTTCCTTCCCCTTTGAAAAGCAACAAAAATCTCTTAGAAAACCCCCCCAAAAATCGACTTGCTTCATCCTTCTTCTTCTTTCCTTCCATGGCCGACCCTTTCTCCTTCTTCTTCGATCTTCTCTCTTCTTCATCTTTTTTTTCCTTTATTTTTTTCTTGTTTTCATGAGTTTCAGATGTCTACAACGACAAACCCATGTGTTTTCTGCCATGTCATTTTAAATGAGGGAGAAATGACCAAGTTGCCCCTCCATTTTAGCCTAATTTCAAGTTTGCCCCTACACTTTACTTTATTTCCTGTTTATTTTCGGATCTGATTCGCACTATTAATTTGAAGGAATTTGTCCAAACTTTCTTCTAGAGAAATGTTTCTCTCAATCATAAAAATCCAACGCCACTGACCGTGCTCAATTCGGATCAGAAACGAAGAAGTTATAGTAGAAATACTATTGGACCTGCGAAAAATCTGAGACTTAACATTATGCTAATTTAATTCCAGGAATTGACAATCTTAGGGATGAAATTAAATTTCGATCCCTTCACAAGATTTGTAGCCCTATATCTTAATTTTATTTGGCCTCAAGAATCAACTCAATTGGAGTTGTACAGCTCCCGAATTTTGCAAAATACTGAATCATGTTCAGAAAATTATCCAACTTATAACCTATAACCAAATCTCTTACTTTGGTTCAATTAATCTCTTTCCATTTAATCTCCTAAAAATCATAATTCTTCATAAAAATGAAATTAATTGTCTTAGTAATCCAACGATTCGAGAATCAAATCAATCGGATGTCGGACGAAGGAATTATAAGCAAAAGATTACAAAAGGGATCGGATTAAAAACAAAGTAACGAAACTTTAAAACCGAACTTTTCAAAAAATTATATCTCTCGATCTCGAACTCGGAATTTGACAAATTTGGTGTCAATAAAAATATCAAATGAAGCTCTACAACTTCCCTGAAGTACTCAAAATCAAATTAGGTCTCGATAGAGGTTAAAAACTCAATCAAAGATTCTGTCTAAAACAGTTTTTCCTAAACGACTTCCAATTTTCAATCGCTCATAACTCCTAGCCCCGATATCGAAAAATTACAAACTTTATATCAATGGAAAGATAAAAACATCATCTAAAACTTTTATGAAGACTACTTACTCCAATTCAGACTAAATTCATATGACGAGTGGTCTCGAAGCATAGAACATACAAATCTATACTTAATAGCATTTTCAAAACAAAGCATATCTTTGAAAAATCATATCTCTCGATCCCGACATCAAAAAATAGCAAACTTTATGGCCACAGAAAATTCTTAACATAATCTAAAAGTTTCATGTAGATCATTTTCTCAAATTTTGCCTAAATCAAAAGTCAACCCTCAAAGGCCAAAAAGTCAAACTTTCACAAATTTTCTTTTTTCTTTTACACTTTCTCTCTTTATTTCTTAATTTTTAACTTAATTTCAATCAACTCATCTACTTTTGAATATTTCTTATTTTTATTCAAAAATCGGGGTCTAACATTTCTCCCCCTCTTAAAAGAATTTCGTCCTCAAAATTCATACTTGATTTTACCCTAAGAACCACATCCTCACATATATTTTCTTTCTAAACAAAGATAATCAAACACTTTCTTACTAATTTCTTTCCAAACCTTATAATCAATCACTTTTTTCTTATATATTTTTCTCATCATACATACTCTCAATCTCTTCACAATACTTCACTTCTTGTACCTCATACAACTCATATCATATCAACTTACTATATCTATAACTCATTATTTCTTCAGATATGGACACAAGTCAATGGTCCATTTCTTACGGAACCCTAATACGGTTCAATCATCATTTAATTTTTATCATGATGTCATCTTTCAAATCGTCATACTTTCATCGCACAGAAGTACAGGCTATATCAATTTCTCCCAATTCATTATGCAATTCACATCTCAAGTTCCACAAACACATGTTTCTAATTAGTCATATTCTTAACGCCCAAAACAAACAATCACTTTTATTCTTCAACTAAGTCATGACAAGTCATGCACATCAATTTCACATTCCTAAAGTCAGTTCTTGTCATCAAAATCAAACGATCACTTAGCACATCCTCACAAATTCGATTTTATCCTTACACACTCTTCTCAATCTTATATGCACAGTTAAGATCCTATAACCTGACTTTGATACCATAAATGTTGGGACCCGATCCAGGAACCGGATCCCAACCGAAAACGAAAAGCGAAGGAAGCGAAAACGAATGGTAACGGAAATTTTGCTTCGAAATTTCGAATCGAGAATCAAAGTATTCGATATCACAAAACAAAAAATGAAAAATCAGAATACGAATAATAAATCGGAAAACAAAGCGGATCGAATAAATCGAAATAAAAGAGACACGAACAAAATCAAAGTACCAAACAGATGCGCAGCAAACGGCAAAACCGACATCCGAACACATACACTGAATCGCATTGGATCCCTTGACTGTCCAAAAGCCGCTATAAATTTTTTTTTCTTTATCTCATTTCTTATATCTTTAGTCAATCTCATTCAAATCACACAACCAATTTCCACTTTTGGAAAAATCATTTTCAAGCAAATCTCTAAATCTGATCATATTCTTATATATCCATACAAATCCTAAATTACATTTTTATCCCAATTTTCTCGAAAATTCTAAGAAAGATAACTACCGATTTAATCCTAACCCAAACCTGCAAAGTAATCAAAATACACTTCTAAAATTCCCAATCAAACACACAAACATCAATATCCACTGGACCCTCTGTCTGGGATCTCAGCAGATAAACACACTCCTATTTCTAAACCACTTTCAAATCATTAATCATGTCCAATTCCAACACACATTTCAATCTTAAATCCATACACAAATTCCTAAATCAATATCATTATCATACACAATGTCATACACAATTTCATATACAAAATTCAATGATTCCAAACACATCATCATTTGATTTCTTACAAATCCTTAATGGCTTTTCCAAGCCATAATCCAAATTATTCAAAACACGGAAATATACACAAATTGAACTGGTGTCCTGACAGTCTTTCATCCGATGTCCTGCTCGAATATCTGGAGGGGGGTGAGCTTAAAAAAGCCCGTGAGTAACAGGTTTATAATCAATCATAAGCAAAACCATTCAAAAGTTTACTGCCATAGAAATTTCTTGTTGAAAATCCATAAAATGCTCGTTTCTCAAATTTTCGTCATGTATTGAAATCCATAATCCGCAAAACATAAATGTATCAACTTGTTCAAAAATCACAATTTCATAATGCAATACATCATCTCATAACACATATTTGAATACAATTCAATCCAAAGCATAACTTAGCACATTAATATGCAAATGCACAATCAAGTGGCTTGAGGGGTTCCGTGAAACAAAACGGATAAGCCGAAGTTTATACTGTGAACTAAACGAGTCTATTTTCAGATCTCGTGTGTCACAAGCGGCCAGCCGCAAGAAGGCTTTTGTCAACGTGCACGTGACTTATGAAATGGTTCCTCTTTCGCCCAAACAAAGCACATAAACAATGATCAAACTCATTTCATTGAAATGAAATGCTTTCATGCTTTTCATATTCTTTTTCTTCTTTCCAATAAATCACAATGTCATGCTCAAATACATAGCATAATCACATCACAATTCAATTCTCATCAAAGTGTCATATATTTCTCAATTCATAACATAACATAACATAACACATCACAATGCATTTTTGCATGCTCATAGCCATTCAAATCCAATTCATGGAGTATATGAACACATATAAACCAATTCTTTAAATCATTTTAAAATAATATATGCACAATCATAAAATATTTGAAATCATTTTATTCTCTCAATTTGGGAAAATCTTTAATGGCTTATTATTCAAATATAAACATGAAACCCACCTCATATCCATGCTTGGAGCTTGATTAGAGCTTCAATTCTCCAAAGCCTTTCTTCTTTATCCCAATTTCAAATAACCTAAGTCATACATATCCAAATTCAACATCTTAAAAATCATAATCTTCAAAATTAACTATAAGAAACCCAAATTCATCACTTTTCTAAGCTTTCTAAAACAAGAATTTCTAAAATCCTCAAATCTCTAAACTGGCCTAAACCAATTTATACAATTTCAATATCATAACTTACAATTTCTTCAAAATTGATTTCATATTCTACCCATCCATAATATTTTCCATGATTCTACACCAATAATTCACAAAATTCTAGCCTAAACCTTAATTAATTTCCATCTAAAATTAAACATAACCTAAAACATATACATCAAAACTGACTTAAGAAATCTCAAATTCATCATTAATCCAAGCTATCTAAAGCAACAATTCTAAAAATCCCCAAATTTTAAACTTTGACATAAACCCCAAATTCATAAAATCAACAAAATCATAGCCTAATCTCTTCAATAAACCTTAGAAAACTTAAATTCATAACAATCTAAAGCTAAACCAACCAACATCTCTCAAGAAAATTCAAAACTCAAAGCTTTCTCTCTCTTACCATTTTCTCCACCATTTTCAACATTTTCAAGCTTTAAAGTAACTATCTTTTTCTTGCTTCCTTCCCCTTTGAAAAGCAACAAAAATCCCTTAGAAAACCCCCCCAAAAATCGACTTGCTTCATCCTTCTTCTTCTTTCCTTCCATGGCCGACCCTTTCTCCTTCTTCTTCGATCTTCTCTCTTCTTCATCATTTCTTTCCTTTATTTTTTTCTTGTTTTCGTGAGTTTCAGATGTCTACAACGAGAAACCCATGTGTTTTCTGCTATGTCATTTTAAATGAGGGAGAAATGACCAAGTTGCCCCTCCATTTTAGCCTAATTCCAAGTTTGCCCCTACACTTCACTTTATTTCCTGTTTACTTTCGGATCTGATTCGCACTATCAATTTGAAGGAATTTGTCCAAACTTCCTTCTAAAGAAATGTTTCTCTCAATCATACGAATCCAACGCCACCGACCGTGCTCAATTCGGATCAGAAACGAAGAAGTTATAGCCGAAATACTATCAGACCTGCGAAAAATCCGAGACTTAACATTATGCTAATTTAATTCCAGGAATTGACAATCTTAGGGATGAAATTAAATTTTGATCCCTTCACAAGAGTTGTATCCCTATATCTTAATTTTATTTGGCCTTAAGAATCAACTCAATCGGAGTTGTACAGCTCCCGAATTTCGCAAAATACTGAACCATGTTCAGAAAATTATCCAACTTATAACCTATAACCAAATCTCTTACTTTGGTTCAATCAATCTCTTTCCATTTAATCTCCTAAAAATCATAATTCTTCATAAAAATGAAATTAATTGTCTTAGGAATCCAACGCTTCGAGAATCAAATCAATCGGATGTCGGACGGAGGAATTATAAGCAAAAGATTACAAAAGGGATCGGATTAAAAACAAAGTAACGGAACTTCAAAACCGAACTTTTCAAAAATCATATCTCTCAATCCCGAACTCGGAATTTGACAAATTTGGTGTCATTAAAAATATCAAAGGAATCTCTACAACTTCCCTGAAGTACTCAAAATCAAATTAGGTCTCGATAAAGGTCAAAAACTCAATCAAAGATTCTGTCCAAAGCAGCTTTTCCTAAACTACTTCCAATTTTCAATCGCTCATAACTCCTAGCCCCGATATCGAAAAATTGCAACTTTATATCAATGGAAAGATAAAAATATCATCTAAAAATTTCATGAAGACTACTTACTCCAATTCAGACTAAATTCATATGACGAGTGGTCTCGAAGCATAGAACACACAAATCTATACTTAATAGCATTTTCAAAACAAAGCATATCTTCGGAAAATCATATCTCTCGATCCCGAAATAAAAAAATAGCAAACTTTATGGCCACATAAAACTCTTAACATAATCTACAAGTTTCATGTAGATCATTTTCTCAAATTTTGCCTAAATCATAAGTCAACCCTCAAAGGCCAAAAAGTCAAACTTTTCACAAATTTTCTTTTTTTTTACACTCTCTCTTTATTTCTTGATTTTCAACTCAATTTCAATCAACTCATCCACTTTTGAATATTTCTTATTTTTACTCAAAAATCGGGGTCCAATAGTGTTTGTATATGTTGAGATTCCGGACCCTCGACGGAGGGTCCGATGGATTTGATGATTTGTTTGATTGATTTGGAATTATAGAAGTGAGTTTTACTATTTGCAAGTTTGGGTTTGTTAAAATGCAACCGTTATGCTGTCGAAATTTTTATGATAAAGGAAAGATAAGAATAAGATATAGGTTTTTGTTAATAAGTTTGAAAAATGATGAATAAGAAAGAAAAAAAATTATACCGGAATTTTGGATAGGTTAAGTCAAAGGTTTCCGATGTGACGTTTTCTTCGATAATTGTGTTCGGATGTTGGATTCAGTTTTTGTTCCGCCTTTGTTTGATTCGTTCGCATTCGAATTCGCTTTTCAATTTCAATTCGCTTCCGATATCATTTATGTTTCCGCTTTCGAGTCTTTCGCTTCCGATTTGTAATTCGATTTATCCGACTTGATTTCTCTTTGGTTTCGGCTATTTTTGTTTCGTTTTCAGGTTAGGATCGAGTCTCGGATCGGGTCCCAACAATTGGTCCCTATGAAATTTTGAAAAGAGTCAGACCAGTGGCTTATCAGCTAGCTCTTCCTAGAGAATTGGCTAAATTACATGATGTGTTTTATGTTTCGATGCTAAGAAGATATTGATCTGATGTTACACATAAGATTCCTATGCAAGAAATTCAAGTGCAACTAGATTTGTCATATGAAGAAGGACCAGTTTTTATTTTAGCTAGAGAAGTCAAGCAACTTAGGAACAAGCAAATACCTTTAGTAAAAGTACTCTGGCAACAACATGAAATTGAGGAAGCAACATGGGAACCTGAATAAACTATGAAAGGTTAGTATCCTCAAGTATTTTATCATGTATGAATTTTGAGGATGAAATTCCTTTAAAGGGGAGAGAGTTGCAAGACTCCAAAATATACTCTAGTTGAAATAATACATATTTATGAAAGTACATGTGTGATAGGAGTTAGAATTTTGCTATGATTAGAATATGAAAGACATATGATTTGAATTTTTGGTCAAGTGGATGATGGTTAGTGAATTGAAATTAATCAATTTCATTAGAGAATTAAGGTATTTAAACGTACATTTGGTTTAGGAAAAGTTGTCAAGTGGCAAGTTAAGTTGATACATGAAAATTAGAACGATTAACCTATGAGTTAGTGACATTTGGCATGGTTAAAGCATTGACAAATGGTATCATTGATACATTGACAAATGGTAGCACTAAGTGTGTGAGATATGACCTAATGTATCATTGACATATGGCAGCTCCTCAAGGGACACATGAAGCTCATGCATGGAGACATATGTTGCTCCAATTCCATGACACTTAGCTTTGGATGTGGCAAATTTTGCTAGAGCAAGGCTTCACTTTGCTCTCTTCTCTCCATCGAAATTCTCCTACTCCCCCTCTCAACTTCTGGACCTTTGCTGAAGCTTGGATCATCATCTTTGTAAGTTATTTTATCAAGAAGTAGGTCATGTAACTTTACGTAATATTATCTAGTTGGTGTT
Source organism: Erythroxylum novogranatense (assembly GCA_029891385.1). NCBI lineage: Eukaryota > Viridiplantae > Streptophyta > Magnoliopsida > Malpighiales > Erythroxylaceae > Erythroxylum > Erythroxylum novogranatense. The sequence continues at coordinate 87,131,124 of CM057233.1, read as the reverse complement.
GAAAGTTACACCTTAAACTTAGGTACGTGCTGGATGTTTGGAAGCTTGGTTTAGTTTAATTCTTAGAGTTGAATTTGAAGTTTAGTAAGGTAAGGGAATTATAAACTTGGTATCCTATGATAACATGGGTTTTTTGATGTTTGATATGGATCAATTGTGAACTGAAATGGAAAAGAATTGAGGTTTGATACATGCCGGAAACTGATTAGGATGAGTAGTTCTACTGAACAAGATTTGGTATTTTAGCCATATCTTGCCCTATAAGTATCCAAATTAGATGAATTTAAATTAGGATCAAACTAGAAACTTATATCTACAAATTTCATGAAGACGTCGAATTTGATTGCTGTCACTAATTGTGTCAAATTTTGGTTTGAAGTTGAGTATCTGGAATCTGTCACTGTTTGTGAATAATCTGTAGTCATTTTAGAATAATTTTCAAAATACTGAACAAAATTGCATAATATTGGTGTCAGTAGAAACTTAAGATATAAAGGAAAAAATGTTTAGAAGAATGTTTGGCCTAAATCCTTCATTTGCATTGTCAAAATGATCGTGTAACCTTGACCTGAAAGTCCGTTTTGTGGAAAAGTTGGAAGAAAATGATGAAGTATGCTGGAATGATGATAAATGAAATGTTTTCACTGAACTTGCTTTGGTATCTCGATTATAACTTGAACTGTGGATCTCTAAATGAGTTGGTTCTTAATTCAGATTAAACTAGAGACATATTTCTACAACTTTCTTGAAGAAGTTGAATTTTAATTTTGTCTCTAAGATTTTCAAAATTTGGCATGAAATTGAGCCTTGACTTAGGCTATAGCACTATTAGGGACAGAAATCATATCCTGTGACTTTTGAATAAACTATATTGATGTAGGCCGAATTAGACTGAGGTGTCTATCACCAAACTTGTAACTTATTCTCTTATATTTAAATTAGTATAAAGTTTGTAATTTTTGGATACTAAAATTGAGAGTTATGAGGTGTACAACTTGGACGCATGATCATGCATTTGCCAAAATTTCAAATGTAAATAGTCTGTGGTTTTTTGAGCATAGCTCATTAAATACTGAACCAAATTGGATGAACTTGGTATCATTGGAAACCTAAGACAAAGAGGGAAAACTTTCTAGAAGGAAGTATTACCTAATTACCTCACCTTCTTGATGAGAATAATTAAGCAAAGTGGACCAAAGGTGGATTATGAAATAAATATGGATTGAGGGATTGAGTATAGTTTCACATGATCGATAATGTGATAAGATTAAGGATAAGAAACCCAAATTTTTGACATAAACATGCATCATACATATTCAATATACATGAATGTGCATAATTGAATTCATAATTATGCACAATAGTAATCTATGTTTGTATTAAATATTTTAGAGGAACCCTTAGAGCGACCGACACCAGATATTGTCGGGACTTCGAGACAATAAGCAAACAGGGAGCTTTTGTAAATAATTTAGATGGTCAATTTTGATAGTTTTGCTTTGACTGTTTTGTTTGCTGTTAATTTAGAACATTGAATGATTTGCAAAGCTGTAAGTATGTGATATGCTTGAATACATAGTATGAAAACATTGATTGATATGTAAATTGAATTTCAGATATTTCTATTTTTAAATCTATTAAGTCATAGTTGTGGGTAAATAGGCATGCCTAGAAGGGTCTGCAACTGTTTCTGTGACACTTCGGTATCTAAAACTCCGATGTCTTTTGTTATTGACACTTCGGCGTCTTCTGTTATTGAGACTTAAGTCTCTTATGTAATATGATACTAATTATGGTTTCTTCTATATAAGTCCCGTTACTCACTTCTATTGATGGATTAGTAGTCATTTGATTGTGTATTCTGATATATGTTGGATTTTGAAATAAACAAAATGATGTTTTGAACTGAAGAGATTGTGCCTTCTTTTAACTATGCAACTGTTCTGAAATTTAAATATCTGCTTGTGTTATAACTTGATTCAGTATGATTAATTGTCAAATTATGCATAGTTTAGTTATTACTCACTAAGCTATATATTTAGCATGGTAGATTTGCCCTGTGTAGGTTCTGAGCGACGTTTATAAAGACTGGGACAAGATAACCGCAATGGCTAATGGAGTCTGAGTGTTGTTTTGAAAATAATGTAAATTTTTGGTTTAACTTTTGGGCTTGTATCTGATATGTATATGTGAATTTGTTTGTAAGTTTATAACAACGATACTTCAGTTTGGTTTGGATTTTACAACGAGTTTGTGTTAAGTACTATATAATTTAATGTATGTTTGCCTAAATTGTTTACTAGAAGTTTTCGTATGCTTTGATTTGTTTGTACTGTTTTATGTGGCATTTATATATCCTTCCAGGAGGTATGTGGGTGTTACATTTAATATAATTTAAACATTTTCAATTTATAAAGAAAATTAATGCATTGAAAAATTTGGGAGTAAAAGTTGGAATTGTTTGTGTGAGTTAGTTCAATTTTGATGAAATTTAGGCATTGTCAATTTCAAGCTTAACGCATTAAGTTTTTCATTAATTTATATGAAACATACAATTTGCTAATTATCGTTTTTTATATAAAATATTGAACATATGATTAACCATTTAACTATAAGATTTAATATATAGTTAAATCATTTAATATATGTAATTAAGTTGAAAATTAATTGATTGCATTTTTATATTGTTTATTGTTGAATTGTGTTGGATGACATTAAATTGTGTAGTGTATGTTAACTCTTCATTGTAGAGTTAAATTAAGAAAGAAACTAAGAATGTTTATCAAAAGTGGTGATTGAAAGATTGTTAAATTAAAGTTGGGAATTAGAATTTCAAAGAATAAAGTTGATTAAAATTAGTTAAGAAAACAAAATAATTATAAGTATTACAAATTGAATTGTATAAGTAAACAAAATATATTAGTTTATAGTTAAATTATGAGATTATATAAAGTAAGTTGTAAACTTATCATTGTGAATTATGGTTGAAGTTGAACATGTTATATAGGTGAGTGTATATCTTTAGTTTATGGTTAAATGATATAATCATATAAAATGAGTTATATTATATAAGAGGTAGGTATGTATGTGTAATTGTGAATGTTAAATGTTGAATATTTAAATTGTTGGTTTTGACTTCATCGATGAATTATGTTGGATGAAATTATACGTGTATAACGTAATCATACAAAATGAGTTATGTTATATAAGATATATATATAGTGTAATTACGTATGTTAAATAGTTGAATTGTTGATTTTTTGACTTATTAATGAGACTATGTTGGATGAAATTAAATTTTGTATAATATAATAATGAAAATGAGTTATATTATATAAGATATATATGTATTTTTAATTGTGTATAAGATGTATGTGCTTTTGTGTTAGTTTGGACTTTTGAGTTAAACAATACAAATTTTGTGATAGTAGTTGATAAAGAAATTTTCTGGTCTTTATTTTGATATGAAGTTATTAAGTTAATTTTGATATATGTCTTCATTTATTTTTACAGATAAATGAAAGGAAGTTCAAGTACTCTTGATAATTGAACTACTTTAGAAAGATATAATGATCTAGTTTAGACTCATGCCAGACTAGTTCCCAGAGTGAAGAATTATACCATTTACTTATTTTGTAATAAACATTTGAAAAGTACAGGAATCACCAAGTTGAAGAAGCATTTAGTTGGGGATAAACGTGAGGTGGAGTTTTATAATAAAAAGTAATTTATAATGTGAAATGACAAAGAAAGACTTTTCTTAAAGAGTATCAGTATGAGAAAGATAGAAGGCAAAGATTAAATTACGAAATTAGTAGTGAAAGTTTATTTGTTGGTGTTTATGATGATAGTGGGAATGTTGAAGGTGATAGTATTCCTACCTAGCAAAAAGTGAATGTTGCACCTAATATTAGGGAAAGAAGAAGAAAAGTGTCTAATTTTTTTGCACTATAAACAACTCATAGAACTCAACCTTCAATTCACAGTGTCTTACAATCAAGAGATGTAGCTCATAATGTGGATATGACAGTGGCTAAATGATGGTATGATTTAGGTAGAACATCCAATGCTTCCCAGTCTTATTATTATCAACCTATGGTATATGTTGTTGTCTCTTACAAAATATGATACAAAGCTTCTTCAATTGATGACTACAAAAACAAACTTTTGAGTAGCTCTGTATATGAAATTAAAAGTTATTTTGATGAAAGAAGAATGACTTTGACTACTTTTGAGTTTTCAATCATGTGTGATGGTTGGAAAAATAAAAGAGATGAGCCCATTATTAATTTTTCGGTTTTTTATTGAAAGTACTTAATGTTTTTGAAATTTATTGATGCATCTGGCCTTGTTCGGAATGATGATACTCTATTTGAAATATTCAATAAAGTTGTGAATTAAGTTGGACTAAAAAATATTGTTTAGTTTCTTACTGAAAATGAATTCACTTATAAAGTAGCTGTAAGAAGATTGCAAATCAAGTATATTTCTTTTTATTAGACTCCTTATACTCCACATTGCATTGACTTGATGTTGGAAAATATAAGAGATGCTAAGTATTTCTTATTATTAATGAGATTATGCAGAAAGCAAAAAAAGTGACTAAAATCATCTACAATCGTACATGGGCCTTGAATTTAATAAGAAAGAATTTTACCAATTGTAGAAATTTGTGTCGTCCTGCTATTTCAATATTTGCAAGAAATTTTTATCACTTCAGTATTTTATTATGATGAAGAGAGATTTGAGATAAATGTTTACAACTGATAAATAGGTTATATCTCAATATGTTAGGTCTAATACTAGATTGGAGGTTTCTAGAATTATAATTGAAGATACTGAATTTTAGTCTCAATGTTAATTTGTCATCCAAATTTGTGAACCTTTGGTGAGGATACTTCGTCTATTTGATAGTGATGAAAAGGAAATAATGAATTTATTTTTATTATGCCATAGAAAGAGAGAAGAAAGCAATCAAAGCCATTATGAAAAATAGGTCTTCTTTATACACATCTTATCTTGCAGTCATCAATGAAAGATGAGAAAGACAAATTTACTCTTTGTCGTTTGCAACTGGGGCAATTTTGAATCCTAATGTCTATTTCAAACCAAGTTTTACAAAGAAAGTTGAAGTTAATAAGGGAGTGCTATTAATTATTACAATAATTGTTGCCCATGAGATGATGTAAGATTTTCTAAGCTCACAAATGGAGATTTATAAAGAGTCTTTTGGTGATTTTGGGATGCTAATTGTTATTCATCAAAGAGACAAGCTTAATTCAGGTATATATATATTTTTCACTTTTGTTACTTATTTAAAATTAATCATCACTTTATTTTTTTTATAATGCTATTTCTGTTGTTTTACAACTTACAATTTCTTAATGGAACCAATTTAGAAATGGTGTTTTAGAATTGTAAAACACCATTTCTGAATTGGTTCCATTAATTTGCAATTCAAAATTTAAGTCAATCTATGAGTGCAATAAAGTGTAAATAAATTGAAGCACATTTGAATTCATCCATTCTAAGAAAAGGAATAAATTAGAGCACAAAAGATTGAATGATTTGGTCCTTGTTCGATACAATTTAAAGCTTTAGAAAAGATATATTATTATCATTATTGAGATATAATTCCTTATAATTGTTTAATAATTTAATTTTATTGTTTACTAAGATTCTTAATAGAATAAATAGTTCAATAGATCCAATTTGTATTGATAATATCGATCTTTTAGCAAATTAGATTTTTTTGAAACCTAGTTTAATAGATAAGAGTTACTTGGAAGACAATCTTGAATGAGAAAGTAATGATATGTCATTTGGTGCAATGAATTTGAATGATGGTGATAATGAGGCTCCTCTTAGGCTATGTTTGATTAGACGTAAAGTTTTTAATAGAATGATTTATAATAAAATGGAAAGTAATTAAATGTAATATTAGAAAATTATTATTTGGAAGGAATAGAAGGGTTCATAATGTAATATAATGAAATGTTGTTTGGATGAAGAGTTTTATAATATAATATAGTGTAAAATTGTTTATTATTTTACATTTCATCCTAAACTCTTTAAATCAGAAGTTTTCATTTTTACTGTTTAGGATGGAATGAGATGTAATATGAAACTCTCCCCTTCCATTCCATCCCATCTCATTCCATGGTAAATCCTCCTCCAAAACGATGAAATAATATTTCATTCTATTCTATTTTATTAATAAACCATCAATCAAATATTGCCTCAATAATGAGGATTTCATATCAATTGAAAATTGAGATCAATGCAATTTTAGCAAATATTTAATTGAATGAAGTTTCAATTTTTATGTCTTCTCGCTTTTAATTTTACTTATATTTGATGTATATGTTAAATTCTATGTATGTAATATAATTGTAAATATTTTTGTTTCAGGATTTACTTCTAATTAATTATTCAACATGAACTCTTGATATAAATTATAATAGTTAGAGAGTTATGAATATTTACTATTCCTTTTATTTAATATTTTGATATAATTATTATTTATTATAACAAAGAATAAAGACCCGTTGCCCTTGCTACTTACCGGATAAAAACAAAAGCCATTTTGGAGAATAACTGGAAATAAAACTTCAACATAAGGTAATTTATTTATTTAATTACCGCACCAACCGAAAATCCCAGGCATGCTTTCTTCTGGAGGTTGAAACCAAGGGGACGAAAAGACTTCGTTTGTGATGTCATCGAATGTACTATAGCTGCCAACTTCCTACTAAGCAACACCAATATGAAATATAGATGCAATATATCAATTTTGAAAAAAGGTAAAACTGAAACAATAATGAGAAATACGAAACGATTTATCAATTTATGGATCCTATTGGTCCAATTTAGATGATTTATACTAATTATTAATTTTAATTAATTTAAGTATTAAAATTTAATTAAAATTAAAATATTGACCACTGAAAATTAATACCTTTATTTTATTTTAAAGTTAAGTAAAAATAATATATAGTTGAATTCTAATATTTATATTTATTTTTTAGTTTTTATTTTGTGCAGTTTTTGTCATAATTTTATTTTTATTATCAGTAGATATATATTTAATTGATTTTATTAATAAAAGCATCAATAATATTATTCAGTTTAATTTAATTTTATAATTAATTCAAAATTTAAAATATTATTCAGATTTATTAATTATTCCTAAGTATATAGTATATTTAATAAGTTTTTATTAAATAAAAATATTCATAATTAAATATTTGACTCCAAAATAATAATATTAATTTAAAATATTTGAATAAATAAATATTAGTGTAAAAATAAAATTGTATAAATATTTAATTATTTATTAACAAAATGATAAATTTATTAATAAAAGCTATAAGGAGATTGCAATAAAATTATCTCGAATATTATTTAATACTTATTATTTTATCAATAAAATATAAATATATTGATAGTAACAATTAAATTACAATTTTGATTTTATTTAAAACTTAAAATTAAAATCACAACAAAAAATTTTAAAATAGAAGTGAACGTTTCCTTTCCTTAACACGTATAGTAGGGTCTGATGATTGTTTCATACTTCTCTCATGAATTTTCTATTTCCATTTTTTTATTATGTTGAAGAAAAGAGAATCATGCAACTTATGATGGACTAAAGAGCAAGTTCGGTTTAAATAATTATAATTTCGTTAATGTTTGCCACTAACTAGAATTTAAAATTCGCGAACCAATTTAAAAGGTTTGAACTTTTATTGAATAAAATATTATAAGTTTAATAACTTCTAATTATTTAAAATCTAATCATAATATAAAATATAGATTTGTAACCTAAAAATAATAATTTTGATCATCTTAGCGCCAATCAAAATGTCAAACTTAAAATTGAAAATAATTTGTTTCAACTTAAAACTACTTTGAATTTTTACTTGTTTCCAATTTTAGTTGAATTTTAATTTTTAATTCTATTTATTTCAATAATATTTATTATTGAAATGAATTTATAAATAGTAGGATTTTTAAAACCTATGATGTAATCCATGAATGCTTAGATATTTTATTAAATTATTATAAAATATCTAACTTTGTAGGATTTTATAATTCAATAACTCATTTCTTTTAATTTTAAGGTTTCACATTTTAATAAATTTTTAGGTTTACTATTTTATTTCATCGTAATTACAAAATTAAAAATACACTTAAAATAAATATTGAAACAATTATAAAATAATCAATGAATTACATATTTCCACTCATATTATACTGCAGGGATAATGTTGTCATTTATATTTTTTTTTCTGTCCACTACAATCAAACATATTTCTATCCTCAAAACAGAACAGTTTTTTTTGTTCTGTTCACCACAACAACATATCTCACTATCTTCAATTTTTGTTTTGTTCCGTATTCAAATTTCTGTCTCATTATTCAAATTTCTGTCTCATTCTATCTCTGCCGTCTGAAGACAGTAACCAAACGTAGAGTTATAAAATAATCTAAGTTATTTTGGTTAAAACTACGAAAGTCTAGTGATCAAGTCTGTCTCCACATTTCCCACGATAGGTATGCAGCTCACTCTCAGACCATGGCGAAACTGACACACAGCATAAAGAAAGTCTACAACTGATTAATCCAAGCTAATGCCATTGGAATATCGACCCAGATGCCCACAATGAGTGTTTGAACTTGGCAAGCCCACCTGAAACCGAAATTAAGAGGAAACCAAACTCCGGTCTTCTGCTTGCACTTCGGGCGCACAACTGTCAGTTGTCAATACATATTTTAGAGTCAACATTTAACCCCAAAGTCATGTATATAATTAAACATATTGATATTGTCTCCTTCTTCAGTATCATCTATAGGTAAACCAAAACTTATAGAATTGTTTCCTTCTCTTATTCTCTGTTTATCGTTTCTTCGTAATATCGCAACATCCTTTGCAAAAAGGAGTCAAGTATTCAATTTCTTTTGCAGACCTCTTTCCTAGCATTATGGGCTCCTCAATCTGCTCTAACAACAATATACTAAATTGTTCCTCTTCTTGAGCAGATCACAAAGTTGCAAAGAAAATCCCCTGAAAGTACTTTATCATCTCCCACATGCCATTGGAAGCTGTTACCTGTAAAACCATACCTAAAGCTTGCCGGAGCAAGAAGACAACTAAAATGACTTGTTGTTTAAAATCCAAGTAAAACAAGTCATTTTAGCCTAAACAACAGACTTTATGTCTCCTTATTGTGCCACATCATCTCCAAGAGACACATGTCAGTGACAGAGCCAGAAAATTAAAATAGGAGGGCCCGAATTTTAATTTTTTTAAATTTTAGGGAGCCCAATATATTACTGACCCTTAAATAACTCCGTTTATATATATATATATATATATATATATATATTAAATTTTTTTAAAAAACCTTGAGGGGCCCAATGCCCTCAATATATATATATATATATATATATTAAATTTTTTTAAAAAACCTTGAGGGGCCCAATGCCCTCAAGGCTACATGTGACTCCGTCCCTGCATGTCACTCAATCATTATATCATATATCAACATATAAGCATAAAATTGATGCCATGTCAATGCCACATTACTATCCAATCAGTACTACATCAACCGCGACATTCTTCAGTCAGCACCACGTCATTACTAGGTTAAGCGCTACGTCATTGCCAATAAGCATCCGTGTCATCATCAACTAGACACATTTATCCACGTGACGACATATTATTGGTGGTATGTGTTGGTATCCCATTACTCCACGTCATTAAACGCCCCATCCTCTTCTTTGGTTTAGTTTAGTCTATTGGTTGATACAGTTCGTTTAAAAAATCATTAATCATCCAGTTCAATGGACTTCGATTTGATTCTTTTGTAACCCAAACTAGTATGTAAGGTTTTTCGATGTTTTGAATCCATTTTGAGGTCAAAATTATCAAATTCTGAATTTATAGAAAGGTTTTCTCATTTTTATTGTTTTTCTTCATTATTGATGTCTCTAAACTTCCCCAATATATTACCAATCCTATCAGTTTTGATGGCCCAAATTATAACATGTAGACTGAGGAAATGTATAGTTTTCTTAAAGGGAGGTTCTTTTGGTGCATTGATAATAGAGAAATACCATAACTAATACAAAAGAAAGATATAAAACCAAATGTGTTCATAAAATGTTTAGTATCTTGAGATGCAATGAATCATCAAATATTGACATGGTTTTGTAACATAGTATTAAAGCAATCAAGCTTGATTTTCAATGTTTTGACATGGCTAATAGGTATGGAACTTCTTAAAGAATCATTACCATGTATATAATGATATCAATCGATTTCAATTGTATAGAAGATTTTACCAAATTTTACAATAGCTTGGACAGACCATATATAGCTATGTGTTTGAATTACAAGAACTTTAGGACCAAATCACTTTTGGAGATCATGTTTAGCCCATTATTGATATTGTTACTATCTATGTGAATCTTCATAATTGCCAACATATTTGGCATTTGTGGATGACTTTATAAGAAGAGTTTGAACCCATTCACAACTTTTTTCTCCATTAAAGCTACCTTCCAAATCTCGATATTGTAATCAAAGAGTTAATGAGTTAATCATTACACTTCATATAGAAAAGTATAGTCCACCTACTGATGTTATTCTTCTCACTTATTCCTTAACATCTAAGAACTCAGGTAAGAAGTTCTATAAGGGATTTTACAGGTACTGCAAAAATTATAGGCATCACATCTCAGAATGGAAAAAAATAACTCAAATAGAACAATGGATAAGGCAACTCTTAAAAGTCTTCTTAGCCTTCTTTTGTTGTTATTGTTGCCACAAAGGGTCTAATAGAAAGTGTTTCTCCTAAATTCTACTTAGATGATCTTCATGTTCTACTCTAAGAACTTCAACCAGAATCTAGTGCCTTATCTTCTCTTGCCCTGTCTGTCACATCAAGTACTTCAACCTTATGGTATCATGATTCTACTCGTTGTCACTATATGACTTCTAAATTCTTCTATTCTTAAATCTTCACAAACACCATCCATTCTTTATATTATTCATGCTACTAATAATTCTACTATGCATGTTTAGAATATAGGTGTTGTCCACAAATCTAAAATACTCTTACCCAATACCTTTCTTTTTCCCAAACCCTTACTAAATCTCATTTCTATTGGCCAATTATGTGAACTTAGTGTTAACTTGTCTTTTTTGAGTCCTGGTTGTACTATGCAAGATTCACATACGAGCAATATCTTTGGGATAGGGCGTAAAGTTAAATGATTGTTTGAGCTTACTTCTCTAAGTCTACAATCTAAATATGTTACCAGTATTATACTTGGCATTCTCTTCTTGACCATCTTTCTACTGTCAGACTTGGATCTTTAATCTTTAGTGGCTCTTTATATTCTATTAAGTTTGAAAATTTTGATTTGTGTTCCTTTTTAACTTTCAAAGATCATGCTTTACCTTTTTCCATTAAAGACTCTACCTCTTTGGCACCTTTTAACATGATTCACTATATGATATTTGAGGCTCTACTCCTATGATAATATGGATGGTTTGAGATATTATGTGATTTCTATTAATGATGTTTATTGATCTATATGGAATTATCTCATGCATTATAAATATGAAGTATTTTCTGTCTATACTCACTTTGCTAATATGATTAAAACTTAGATCTTTTATAAGATTAAAGTTTTTCACACTGATAATGTTTTCTAATATAAAGATACAAAATTTATCCTTTCTTTGCTAAAAAAGGAACTATTATTCAAAGACCCTGCCTAAGTGCCTCTCAGTAAAATGGATAAGCAAAATATAAACATAGATATATTCTTAATATTGTTTGAGCTTTTCTCATATCCTTCTCTTATCCCAAAACCTTTTGGGGAGAAAGCAACTCTGACTACTATTTACAATAATATCCCTTCCCCTATCATATGTAACATCTTCCTTTATGAGCGATTATTCAATCGTGCTCCAAATTGTCAATTTATTAAAGTCTTTGACTGTGCTTGTTTTTTTCTTATATAACCCCATGAGTACACTAAACTAGAACCACAAACACATTTATGTTGTTTTTTGGATATGACATAGAACACAAAAGCTATAGGTATTAGGATCCTTTGTTTCACTGAATTTGTATCTCTCAAAATGTAACCTTTTGGGAGCATAAAATGATTTTACACTTTCCAAATTGTGAGTCAGTGAACCTTCTCAACAATTCTTCCCTGATCCTATTATATACTAGTTTCCTAACGCTTCTCCTTTAGGTACATCTCACAACTCTATCAACTCAACATGACTAACATCCAATCCTACAGTACCTCCTTCTGTTGCAGATCCTTCAGTTCCATAAAACATTTCCCGTCCGTCTACTTCTTCATCAAAACCCACTGAGCCTCAACAACTCCCGCACCATACCATTTGAGCAAGTATGAGATATTCTCATGCTTATTCTATTATTATCTCTTTCTATGTGAACCTCAAACTTATTGCTAGACAAGTTCTAACCCTTTATGGTATAAAGTAATTCCGGAAGAACTAAAGGCACTTTCGAACACCAATAGTTAAGACTTGGTGGACTTACCCTAGATAAGTCTATTGCTGGCTGTAAATAGGTCTATAAAATCAAGATTTATACTGATGGATCAGTTGATAGATACAAAACCAAATTGGTTACTAAAGGATTTACTCAAGAATATGATATTGATTATAAGCACATATATGCTACTATAGCTCATTTTTCTTTAAACTATAGTTTTATTGCAGTTGTTGCTAACAAGCATTAAGAACTATTTCAAATGGATGTAAAAAATGATTTCCTCAATGGTGACCCTGATTGAAGAAGTGTATATATAACCTTCATCTAGGTACGGTTATCTACTTAATAATGTTTCGTAAGCCTTGATAAACCTACATAAGCTCCTTGAGTCTAGCTTGCTAAATTAAGCTCTAATATTAAATGTCTTGGTTTTAAGTCCAACTCTTATGATTATGTTTTTATTCCTCCTTTAAAAAGATTAGGGATGCATTCTTCTTCTTTATATTGATTACATGATAATAACTAGTGATGATACTCATGGTATCTTTACTATGAAATGCTTTATTCATTAACAATTTGAAATGAAAGATTTAGGTCATCTGAGTTACTTTTAGGTCTTGAAGTTTCATTTGATAACTCTAGTTACTATTTTTCCCAAGTAAAGTATGTCACTAATCTTATCTCTTGTACTGACCTTACTAACACTAAGACTTATATCACTCCACTTGACTCTAATAACCATATTTTTGCTACTGTTATAAATCTTCTAAGTGATGTTTGATATAAGTAAATTATACAATGTTTTTGTAGTATATGTGTGTGTGTGTGTGTGTGTGTGTGTGTGTGTGTGTGTGCATTTTAAAAGTATTTCTTAGATGATTATCATATGTATAAACTTAGAATTTTGTTATTGTTAGTGTTTGTGTGGATTAGAGCAAGAATTGGACCTTAATTTTATGTTTTAAGAGGTGTTTGATGTGTTTTTAAGTGTATGAAAACAAGAAATTGAAGAAAAGAGAAGAATTGGAAGTATGGCAGGTCAAGATTGTGACAGAGAGCGCATATAATAATTCTAACAAATTTCAACTTTTCCAGCATGCAAGTCTTTTTTGTAATTTTGACATTTTGGGGCTATTTTTGTAACCAAATTAAATGGGTAAACCCTAGAAACCTCAAGAAATATAAAATAACATAAAGACTCTAAAAAAAGATAGTCGCCATCTTATCAAATTGAGAAAAAGTAAGGAAGATCAGAAAGGGTACATTGGAGAGTTCAAACAGTCCAACATTTCTAGATCAGTCCACATCAAGTTCTTTCTTCTTTCCTTTGTTCATTTTCTTTAAGCCTAATGTATGAACTGAGATTGAAGATTCTCTACATGTTTATTACGATTTAAATTTCAAACTAAGATTTGTTCTTCAGTTATTTTGTGACTTGACTGTTATTGATTTCAATATAATGTTATGGTGTTGTGATATTTGTTTGCTAATACTTCAACAATAAATAAAGAGAGTGAGTCAAAAGTAATCTGATTAGGTTGGATAGCAAGAGTTAATGATTCACGCAAATATCAAATTGATGATCATATGAAGAGAGATCTTATGTGAAAACTCAATTATTCGATAAATCGTTTAAGAACTAGTTGAAAATTTTAGGTTATTTTTGTGAATTGAGATATTGAAAAATCTGAAATTTTGTAATCAATTAGGGTTAAATGATTAGGTCTTGAGAGAGAATAATCAACCTTTCATAAATATAGGATCAACATTCGACACCCAATTGAGTCAAAAAGGGTTAGAGGAGCAAAATAACAATAGAATGAATCCTAAAATTTTATACTTGATCATCCTTTTTTTTTTAATTGTGGAAGCTCAATTGTTAAGTGGATAGGTGCTCAATTTTATTTGATAGTTTTAATTTCTTATTATTCGCTTTCATTCAAATCATATTTTTAAACCTTAGATGAAATTAGGTTCGCCTAGTTTTGTTATTTCCTTGTGGGATCTATACCTTTAATACTACAAACTTACAACTTGTACACTTGAGGATATTGAGGGTTTTATTATACGTAAAACTTGCTCAACAAGTTTTTGGCGCCGTTGCTAGGGAATTATTTAAGGACACTTTGCATTCCTTTGTTTTAAGTAATTATTTCCCTTTCTTGTGATTGTGGTACCTAATCAAAAGAAATTAAAAATCAAAAAGAGAAGGAAGTGCGAACACACAGTAGAAAACAGATCAATTTGGACATCATAAGGTAAGAATGAGGAATCTGAAAACTTAAATGCCAATAAGAGATAGAAATAATTTTGATGGAGGAAATACATCATGGAGAACAAAGAACCCTTATGGACTTAATAAGACCAGGGTTCAATGCCTAGCATCAAGGAAGTATACGACTACTATTACAATCGACACATAATTTGTTTGAAGGGATGGCGAACAATAGTTGTCTTTAGACATCAGAATGAAGTAGACAACAGTCAACCTTCTTGGATCCAGAAGGAATGATTGTAATAGATTCAGTGACAACACTGCAGGTTAAAATTGACAACCTCACCGAGGAATTAAACAGCCTTACAACTAACTCTTTCTCTTCACTCAAAGTAATTCAGCACGGATGCAACCTATGCAAAAATGAGAGTCATATCATAGTTAATTGCTTCCTAGTGAAAAAGAACAATATGTAGCAATTCAACTTCAATGGAGCACAATTTGGTTGGGGAAGTAATCGTCCTTATTTGAATACATACAATATGGGGTGGCAGAACCACCTAAGATTTCTTTTGGTTTAACAATGTAAGGACTCAAATGGGAATTCAAGGCTTACCATGATTTTAATAAGATGAGTCCAGCTCATGGGATTCAAAATTAGATAAGATCATGGATAAGATCATAAGCATGGATGAGGCCCAGAAGAGCCTAAAAGGGAAGTTAAAAGAAGTAGCTAAGAACCACACCTCTTATATTCATAATATGGAAGTTCAAGTGGGCCAAGCGGCCAATTCATTATCTATAAGATGTGTGGGGAGCCTCTTGAGCAATACCAAATCAAATCTAAGGGAGAAAATTAAGGCTATCACACTTAGGAGCGAGAAAGAGCTAGAAGAACCAAATAAAAAAACAAGCTAAACCTTACCTTGTAGAAGACCAAGAGAAGTAGAAAATGGATAAAGAACATAATGAGGACCCTTCATACGTTCCTCCTCCTCTTTACTCACTGAAAATACCATTCCCATAAAGACATTAAAAGAACAAATTGGATACACAATTTGCAAAGTTTGTGGAAAAGCTGAAGAAATATAATTTGCCTTGCCTTTTGTGGAAGCTTTGAAGAGCATACACATGTACACAAAGTTTATCAAAGACATATTGTAACATCCCGTCATCGATAGGATGTGTACAGTCCCTCTTATACGTATTTTGTATACGTCTTTTGCATCTGAATTCATAGCCTCTGCATATTTGATCAATGTTCGGCATTTCATAAGCATATGTATGTACATGCATGTATGACAGAATTTCGACTTGCTTGTGACATTAGAGACCTTGTGATTGAGGTTAAGTTTGCTTTGATTTGGGAATTGGAGAATTTGTGATTTCGAGTAAATTGTGTTATTAGTGAAATTTGATATTTTGGAGCTTCGATTTATGAAATTGAAGAGTCAAATTGAATATAGGAATTGAGAATTGACATTTGGAGTATATGATTAGAGGTTTTCTATTTTTGTAGAATTATAGGAATTTTTCTAGAATTTTCGGAGTATTAGGCCTGGACCGGAAAAATGGCTTAGTGACTAATTGGTTGTGATTTCAGTTCCTAATTTGATTGATAATTGAAATGAGATAATTTAAATTATGATTTGAGAAATTAGGGTGTGACCCATTGGAATTCGGGAGAAATTAGAATTAGAAATTGGATTGAGGTTGTTCGATCTGGACTTGTGGCAATTATTTGCCAAACAAGCCTTAATGAGTATTATTATTTAAACCCTCCCCCTTTGAAAAATTGACCACGATGCTCTCACCTTTCCTTGGAAGAAATTGCTTCGTTCTCCTTCTTCCTTGCATCTTGGAGTTGTTTCTTGCTACCTTCTTGCACAGAAATCCTTCCTTGTCTTTGATCATTTATTCCTTTGGCTTAGAGTTGGAAGAGAATGGATTTGGGTGGATTTTGGAGTTGCTGTGGGTGTGCGTGATCGTGGGAGTTGAGATTTTCTTAGTGATTTGGAAGAGTTTAAGCTTTAATCAAGTAAGTTGTAACTTATGCATGTGTTTAATCTTTTGATTTAAGTATGAAATTCAGTTATTAATTGGTTATCGCTAGGATTTTGGATGATATAGGTTTTAGGGTAAAACATGATTTTGATTTGGGTGTTTTAAGAATGTTGGTTATTTGATGGATTGAAGGTTAGAAATAAGTTGTATTGAGTATATAGTATTGTTTTGGAGTGATTGGAATGAATTTGGATGATTTTCTATCTGAGTAATCTGGAGATTTCTGGGTTTTTAAGACGATTCTGGGTTCGCACGCCGCGACGTGTGACGAACACGCCGCGGCGAGCCAATCCTTCTCCCGCGCGCCGCGAGGCTTGCAAGGCAGGCCGCGGCGAATGAAATTTCATCGCACGCCGCGGCGAGACCAGACGCACGCCGCGGCGAGCGGATGCGTTTACGCCGCAGCGAGAGGTGAGGTTTGTGCCGCAGCGAGGAATGCTTAATTGGGAAAAATTGGATTTCTAGGTTTTTGAATTTGGAGATTTAGGAATTCGATGATACAATTAGATATGAATGGATTCCAATTTAGAGATTTTTAATTCGGGATTTAGAATTTGAGATCGGGAAATTTGGATTTGTGTCGGAAATGTCATAACGTGCATAGTATGTACATTATTTAATATATTCGCATATTTGATTATGAAAATTGGTCAATTTAGTAATATTCGAATATTCTGATTCTTATAGAGGCCCTAGTGGAGCGTCGAGCATCTGACGCAGCTGAGACTTCCCGGCAGTAGCTCGGAAGTATAGAGGTGAGTAACCTAGTTGGTTTCTCAATATCTGATGTGCTATGTGCTTTGTATGTGAACTTTCTGTGATTCCGATTTAAGTGATTTGTATGAGATAAGTTATTGAGAATTGTGAACGCATGCTAGGCATGATTAGAAATCAGTAACTGACAGTTGTGACTGGAGCATATTCTGATCTGATTGGAGCTATAAGCTTGTTATTGTGATAAGTGAGAAGGGATTAGTGCATACCCAGAGGGCTCTCCTATCCCTAGTACGAGTGGGCAGTAGTGTATACCCAGAGGGCTCTCCTACCCCCGAAAACGCGATTCTGTGTGATGTGCCCAGAAATGGGATAACTCCGACGCCCAGTCACAACGCTAATAATGAATTAGAAATCATCGTGCATTTATGCTATGAATGTGATATGGAATTAATTGCAACTATGTGATTATGATTTATTGAATTTCTGATTTATGATTCTAAATATGATATGTGCTGTGTTGTACGCAATTTTTGCGTAATGCATGATTTGGGTAAACCATCGATGATGGTTACTCATTGAGTTTCGTAAACTCACCCAAATTGCATTATTTTCAGACAATGATAGTGCGACTTCTAGCTCCAGATTTTGGGACTTTTCCTTTTTTGTGTGTGCCGGCGAGAGGAGCATGGCCCACAGGTCGGTCAGCTGGGGATCCTTTGGGATATTTTGGGGATGACCTAGATAGGAGCTATTATTGTCTATTTTGGATTTGTACAGTTGTAAATTATGATCGGATATTGTATTTAGGATTTATGAATGAAATGACGGTATCCTTTTGGTTTTTAAAAGTTAGTGAATGTGATTATTACTGTTTTATTATATGATGCCATGAGGTTTTATTAGAAGTGATTGTATGGTAGTGCACCCTCGTCGTAGGGCATGTATCGGTATGACCTACGGGCTTATCGGTGTATACCCTACGGTAAGGGGGCGCTACATTGGTGGTATCAGAGCATGGTTTGGCATCTTTTGGGCATAGTGTATTTTAGGCATGAATTTCGTAAGAAAAGCAACAAATTGATCAGAATTGTGATTTTATTGTAGGTCATCCGTCTTCGGTGATCAGGTAGATCACTCAGCTGACCAAGGATCAGTAGGAGCTAGTAGAGAGTCTTCTGTGCCTATGTTTGAGGAGTAGCCTCCGGTAGTTCCCATGAGACGGGAACGGAGGTATGATCATCTGCAAGGTGGAGCTATGGACCTACGGTAGTCTGAGACCTCGCCGAGGTGAGGGTTGGTTAGAGAGGACTGAGAGAGTCCTGGACCAGATGGATTGTGATGCAGAGGAGAGGTTCGATTATCTTTGTCTCTTTGCTTGTGGTCCAACAGATCGATGGTGGAAGACTGTTCGTGGAGTTCCACGGCACTGTGTTTTAACTTGGGTGGATTTTCTGAGAGCTTTCCGAGATAATTATACGCCCAGGGTTTATATGGAAATGAAGATGTAGGAGTTTTTAGATTTGAGGCAGGGGTCTATGGCAGTGGCCGACTATGAGGTCCGGTTTAATGAGCTGTCGGCATATGCATCTGTTCTGATTTCTTCTGAGGCAGATAGGTGCCGGAGATTTGAGGGAGGGCTGAATCTGGATATTCGTACCAGGTTGGCTCGGTCAGATATGGGCACCTTTGTGGAGCTAAGGTCGATTCTTTGTCGAGATCGCGCTTTTGAGGCAGAGCCGAGTTGAGGTTGGTCAGGGATCTCGGAGCAAGAGATCCAGTGATAGTCAGGGCAGCTCGGGTAGGAGTTTTAGCAGACGTCAGGGTAGGCTCAGATTTTTGGGAGGTCCCGACGACCTGGTTGATTGTAGAGGCGATTTGGGCGATCGGGTAGCGATGGTAGTGGTCGAGGCTCCGCCAGCTTCCTCCTCAGGCGAAGTTTTGTGAGAGGAGGCATAATGGGAGTCTTTGGAGGTTCACTGAGCGTGTTTGAGATGTGGCTCGATGGAGCATCAGTTAAACCTTCGCCCGAGATTTTGGGTGCTCGACCGCTTGAGTGGGAGAGCTGGTAGTAGCACGATGCGTGCAGCAGAGCCGCAGTAGTGGACACGGATTGAGGCGAGGCGAGCTCGGAGTGGAGTTGGAGATTCTTTTGCAGGATCGGAGAGTCGGAGTAGTCGGCCGCAGTCGCAGGCCAGGGTCTACGCTATGACCAGCGGAGGCCCCGGGACTCTCGGATGTGGTTGCAGTTTATACATTTTTCGATATAGAGGTGTATGCATTGATAGATCCAGGGTCCACGCATTCTTTTATTGGACTGCATGTGGCATGTAGATTGCATGTGCATAGAGAGATGCTTCAGTATGGGTTGCAGGTGAGTACACCTTTGGGTAGTACCACTGCTTTAGGCGAGATCTGCAGGGGATGCCCGATTCAGGTAGATTCAGCGGTATTGAGTGCAGATTTGATTGTGTTGCCCTTCGAGATTGAGGTGATTTTGGGATGGATCGCTTATCGCCATGTAGGCGATTATGGATTGCTATACCAAGGAGGTTGTGTTGGAGTCTCCTGGTCAGCCTAAGACTGTATTTCGAGGTGTTAGTCAGGCAGTGCCAGCCAGGATGATCTCGTTTTTGAGTTCTCTGCGGTTGATGAGAGGTGGCTGTGAGGCCTATTTGGCGCATGTGGTGGATTCTAGAGTGCAGCAGAGTCTGCAGGATGTCCCTGTGATTAGGGAGTTTTCAGATGTGTTTCCCGAGGAGTTACTGGGTTTGCCGCCGGATCGGGAGACCGAGTTCGAGATTGACCGAGTTCTAGGTACCGCTCCTATATCGATACCTCCGTATAGGATGGCGCCGGTGGAACTGAGGGAGCTTAAGGCTTAGTTGCAGGAGCTGTTGGATAAGGGGTTTATCAGGCCGAGTGTTTCGCCGTGGGGAGCTCCGGTATTGTTTGTGAAGAAGAAGGATGGGACTTTGAGGCTTTGCATCGATTATAGGCAGCTCAATCGGGTTACTGTTAAGAATAAGTACCCACTGCCTAGAATCGATGATTTATTTGATCAGTTGCAGGGAGCTCAGGTATTTATCAAGTTGGATTTGAGATCCGGTTACTATCAGTTGAGGATCGCAGAGGCCGATGTGCCTAAGAGTGCTTTCAGGAGCAGGTATGGGCATTACGAGTTCTTAGTGATGTCGTTCGGGTTGACTAATGCCCCGACAGCCTTCATGGCCTTGATGAATAGGATCTTTCAGCCATACCTGGATCAGTTTGTGATAGTGTTCATTGACGACATTTTGGTGTATTCGAAGTCTAGACAGGAGCATGCGGAGCATCTGAGAGTAGTGCTGCAGATTATGAGAGATAGGCAGCTGTATGCCAAATTCACTAAGTGTGAATTTTGGCTGGATGAGGTGGTGTTTTTAGGCCATATAGTGTCTGGTGAGGGTATCCGGGTGGATCCTCACAAGATTGAGGCAGTGAGGAGTTGGGAGATTCCGAGGAACGTGTCCGAGTTGAGGAGTTTCCTCGGATTGGCAGGTTATTACCGAAGGTTTGTCGAAGGGTTCTCTGTGATTTCAGCCCCTTTGACAAGACTTCTGAGGAAGAGTGTGGCCTTTAGATGGACAGATGAGTGTCAGAGGAGTTTTTGATGAGTTGATACATCGGTTGACTACGGCGCCGGTGTTAGCCCTGCCATCTGGATTAGGAGGTTTCGAGGTTTATAGTGATGCTTCGCAGCAGGGTTTAGGCTGTGTGTTGATGTAGAATGGGAGAGTCATAGCTTATGCATCGAGACAGTTGAGAGCCCATGAGGGTAATTATCCTGTGCATGACTTGGAGTTAGCGGCTGTGGTGTTTGCTTTGAAGATCTGGAGACATTATTTGTATGGGGAGACGTTCCAGATCTTCACCGATCATAAGAGCTTGAGATATTTGTTGAGTCAGCGAGAGCTGAATCTGAGGCAGAGGAGATGGTTGGAGTTGCTCAAGGATTATGACTGCACTATCGAGTACCACCCAGGGAAGGCCAATGTGGTGGCTGATGCATTGAGTAGGAGATCACATGGTAGGCGGCTCGATTGAGTTTCGAGGTTCTTGTGCTTGGTTCAGTTGAGAGCTCTTAATGTGCAGATAGATTTGAGTCAGGATGGAGCTCTGATTGCGACTTTGAGACTCAGACCAGTATTGCATGATCGGATTAGGAGAGTGCAGGATCAGGACCCAGTATTAGTGCGATTGATTGATAGAGTTAGATCTGGATGGGTATCTGAGTTTGAGCTGAGAGATGGTACCTTGTGGATGGGTCAGAGATTGTGTGTGCCAGATGTGGAGGATCTGAGGTGTGAGATCTTAGAGGAGGCTCATTTGGCCGCTTATGCCATGCGTCCGGGTGTCACCAAGATGTATCGCACGCTTAAGTTGCATTTCTGGTGGCCGGGTATGAAGAGGCATGTGGCGGAGTATGTTTCTCGGTGTTTGACGTGCCAGCAGGTTAAGGCTGAGCACCAGGCCCCAGTAGGGAGATTGCATTCGTTGCCCATTCTGGAGTAGAAATGGGAGCGTATTACGATGGATTTTATTATGGGGTTGCCCAGGACGCCGAGACAGTGTGATGCTATCTGGGTCATAGTGGACCGATTGACTAAATCGGCTCACTTCTTGCCAGTGAGGGAGAGTTATACTCTCGATCAGTTGGCCCAGAAGTATATGGCAGAGATAGTTCGACTACATGGGGTCCCGGTATCGATAGTGTCAGATAGGGATCCCAGGTTTACTTCGAGATTCTGGAGGAGTCTGCGATGACTATGGGTACAGATTGAGCTTCAAGATGCTGTTTCATCCTCGACAGATGGGCGAGTGAGAGGACTATTCAGACTGTTGAGGATATGTTGAGAGCCTGTGTATTGGAGTTCCGAGGTGCGTGGGATCAGTATTTGCCTCTGGTAGAGTTTGCATATAATAATCAGTACCAGAGTAGCATCGGTATGGCACCGTATGAGGCGTTATATGGACGTCCGTGCAGATCCCCTCTTTACTGGGATGAAGAGGGTATGAGGATGTTAGAGGGCCCCGAGCTGATCCAGGACACTGTGGATAAGGTACAATTGATTCGGAGTCGCATCAAGGCGGCTCAAGATAGGCAGAAGAGTTATGTGGATCAACATCGGCGAGAGATGGAGTATGTTGTGGGAGATAGAGTGTTCCTCATAGTGTCTCTGTGGAGAGGAGTTCTCAGATTTGGCCGTAAGGGCAAATTAAGTCCTCGGTATATCGGTCCATATGAGATTACTGTGCGGATTGGACCGTTGGCCTACAGGTTGGCCTTACCGAGTGAGATGTCCCAGTTGCACGATGTGTTTCATGTGAGTTTGCTCCGGAGATATCGTTCAGACCCGACTCATGTGATTCCGGCTCAGGAGATTGAGATAGCCAGTGATCTGAGTTATGTGGAGGAGCCGGTGAAGATTATTGGATCGCGAGTCAAGCAGTTGCGGAGCAGGGTGATTCCATTGGTGAAAGTCCTTTGAAAGAACCACTCATCAGAGGAGGCAACTTGGGAGACTGAGGAGCACATGAGGAGGCAGTATCCTCACTTGTTCGATCAGTCAGGTAAGAAAATTTCGGGATGAAATTTTTGTTAGGAGGGGAGAATTATAACATCCCGTCATCGATAGGATGTGTACAGTCCCTCTTATACGTATTTTGTATACGTCTTTTGCATCTGAATTCATAGCCTCTGCATATTTGATAAATGTTCGGCATTTCATAAGCATATGTATGTACATGCATGTATGACAGAATTCCGACTTGCTTGTGACATTAGAGACCTTGTGATTAAGGTTAAGTGTGCTTTGATTTGGGAATTGGAGAATTTGTGATTTCGAGTAAATTGTGTTATTAGTGAAATTTGATATTTTGGAGCTTCGATTTATGAAATTGAAGAGTCAAATTGAATATAGGAATTGAGAATTGACATTTGGAGTATGTGATTAGAGGTTTTCTATTTTTGTAGAATTATAGGAATTTTTCTGGAATTTTCGGAGTATTAGGCCTGGACCGAAAAAATGGCTTAGTGACTAATTGATTGTGATTTCGGTTCCTAATTTGATTGATAATTGATATGAGATAATTTAAATTATGATTTGAGAAATTAGGGTGTGACCCATTGGAATTCGGGAGAAATTAGAATTAGAAATTGGATTGAGGTTGTTCGATCTGGACTTGTGGCAATTATTTGCCAAACAAGCCTTAATGAGTCTTATTATTTAAACCCTCCCCCTTTGAAAATTTGACCACGATGCTCTCACCTTTCCTTGGAAGAAATTGCTTCGTTCTCCTTCTTCCTTGCATCTTGGAGTTGTTTTTTGCTACCTTCTTGCACAGAAATCCTTCCTTGCCTTTGATCATTTATTCCTTTGGCTTAGAGTTGGAAGAGAATGGATTTGGGTGGATTTTGGAGTTGCCGTGGGTGTGCGTGATCGTGGGAGTTGAGATTTTCTTGGTGATTTGGAAGAGTTTAAGCTTTAATCAAGTAAGTTGTAACTTATGCATGTGTTTAATCTTTTGATTTAAGTATGAAATTCAGTTATTAATTGGTTATCAGTTAGGGATTTTCGGATGATATAGGTTTTAGGGTAAAACATGATTTTGATTTGGGTGTTTTAAGAATGTTGGTTATTTGATGGATTGAAGGTTAGAAATAAGTTATATTGAGTATATAGTATTGTTTTGGAGTGATTGGAATGAATTTGGATGATTTTCTATCTGAGTAATCTGGAGGTTTCTGGGTTTTTAAGACGATTCTGGGTTCGCACAACGCGACGTGTGACGAACACGCTGCGGCGAGCCAATCCTTCTCCCGCGCTCCGCGAGGCTTGCAAGGCAGGCTGCGGCGAATGAAATTTCGTCGCACGCCGCGACGAGCGGATGCGTTTACACCGCAGCGAGAGGTGAGGTTTGTGCCGCGGCGAGGAATGCTTAATTGGGAAAAATTGGATTTCTAGGTTTTTGAATTTGGAGATTTAGGAATTCGATGATACAATTAGATATGAATGGATTCCAATTTAGAGATTTCGAATTCGGGATTTAGAATTTGAGATCGGGAAATTTGGATTTGTGTCGGAAATGTCATAACGTGCATAGTATGTACATTATTTAATATATTCGCATATTTGATTATGAAAATTGGTCAATTTAGTAATATTCGAATATTCTGATTCTTATAGAGGCCCTAGTGGAGCGTCGAGCATCTGACGCAGCTGAGACTTCCCGGCAGTAGCTCGGAAGTATAGAGGTGAGTAACCTAGTTGGTTTCTCAATATCTGATGTGCTATGTGCTTTGTATGTGAACTTTCTGTGATTCCAATTTAAGTGATTTGTATGAGATAAGTTATTGAGAATTGTGAACGCATGCTAGGCATGATTAGAAATCAGTAACTGACAGTTGTGACTGGAGCATATTCTGATCTGATTGGAGCTATAAGCTCGTTATTGTGATAAGTGAGAAGGGATTAGTGCATACCCAGAGGGCTCTCCTATCCCTAGTACGCGTGGGCAGTAGTGTATACCCAGAGGGCTCTCCTACCCCCGAAAACGCGATTCTGTGTGATGTGCCCAGAAATGGGATAACTCCGACGCCCAGTCACAACGTTAATAATGAATTGGAAATCATCATGCATTTATGCTATGAATGTGATATGGAATTAATTGCAACTGTGTGATTATGATTTATTGAATTTCTGATTTATGATTCTAAATATGATATGTGCTGTGTTGTACGCAATTTTTACATAATGCATGATTTGGGTAAACCATCGATGATGGTTACTCATTGAGTTTCGCAAACTCACCCACATTGCGACTATTTTTCGGGACAGCGGTAGTGCGACTTCTAGCTCCAGATTTTGGGACTTTTACTTTTGTGTGTGTGTCGGCAAGAGGAGCATGGCCCACAGGTCGGTCAGCTGGGGATCCTTTGGGATATTTTAGGGATGACCTAGATAGGAGCTATTATTGTCTATTTTAGATTTGTACAGTTGTAAATTATGACTGGATATTGTATTTAGGATTTATGAATGAAATGACGTTATCCTTTTGGTTTTTAAAAGTTAGTGAATGTGATTATTACTGTTTTATTATATGATGCCATGAGGTTTTATTAGAAGTGATTGTATGGTAGTGCACCCTCGTCGTAGGGTATGTATCGGTATGACCTACGGGCGTATCGGTGTATACCCTACGGTAAGGGGGCGCTATACATATTGTCAAGCAAGCGGACTTGGGATGATAATCAAATGGTAGCCATAACAGAAAGTTATAGCTCCTTAATTACCAACCACATGCCCTTACAGTTGATAGATCTATGGAGCTTTACGATACCTTATGTAGTTGGTAATTTAGAGTTTTTAAAATCTTTATGTGACATAGTCATAAATATAAACACATTGTGTGAATTTTGCTTTGAGTGTGAATTTTGCATATTGTTATGTTAGTGTATTTGGCTTGCGTATTGTGAATTGTTTTGATGTATCGATGACTTAGATGGAATGAAGTCGATTTAATTTTGAACATAATCTATTAGGTTGTGAAGAGTCATTAGCTCACGAAATTAGTGATCTAGATTCTTCGGCTAAAATATGCAAGTTAATTAGGATTCAGCGTTAGTTTATCACCCTATCAGTTGTCACTTTCATTCATAATTCAGGTCTTTCGACTAAGTAACTTTACTAGTATTTTTTATGAAAACGAGTAACTAAAGCAACATGGTAGGCAATAAAAAAATTGTTTATAAATTTTAAATAAATAACTATTTTGCTGGCCGTTGGGTTATGAATAAACCTAGTAGTTAGTTGAGAACGTAATATAGCCAAATAATTTGACCGACACACATCACAATTGTGTGCCTTCGTGTCAAAAGGGTATAATGACGTTCCAACCAAGTGACTTACCAAAAACATAACTCATTTGAGTAACTGGATCAACATTCATCACCAATGTTTGCCTCCATGTAAAAAGACTAGGTCCATGGCCACAAAAAAGAATGCTTTATAATGAAAACCTACCAAACTTGTAAGTAGCTTAACTTTTCATGACAACATACTTAGGTTTAGTTACAAAGTTTGATTGACCAAATAATTATTAACAATTGAAAGGGTTGAATAAACTTGACATTTAAGTTTTTATTAATATGCATTTAGTCTAGAGTTCCTAGACGTGAATTTCGCATGTTAATAATTTGGAACAACTTGAATGATTGTGTTTAGAGTTAAATTTGTTTCATGAAGTTGAAGCCATTACCTCATTATTGCATTGTATGCTTTATATTTTTTGTGTTGTTTGTTGTTTTGCTTGCTTGAGGTCAAGCAAACTTTTAAGTATGGGGATGTTGATAAGTGTAAATTGCATAATATTTTAGGGCATAATTTGATATGTGCTTAGCCGGTAATTTGATCATTTAGTATGTGTTTAGGTTAGAATTATGTTAGTTTTTCAATTATTTGTGTTTTAAGTGTTTTATGAGTTAGTACAAGCTTTTGAGTTTAAATACTATATTTTTGAGGTACCTTGATGTGTTTGCTAGTGTTTTAGGATCAATATCAAAGCATGGAGGAGTTTCGGAAGACATTCAGGCTGAAACAATGGCTCGTGACAGGAGGCTCAGATGTGGGCCACGATCATAGCCTGCGTCGGACAGACATGAAGTTACTTACGAACTTCACGTTTTGAGGGGCTTTTTGGGCCTTTCGAACCCCGAAAAGACCCTAAGGATACCTAAAACATAAACTATTTAAAGAACATTAAGAGGAGCACAAAAGAGCTTGACATTCAACCACTCTTGGAAACCATAAAGAGAGAGAAAAAGAAGAGAGAGAGAGAAGAAGAGGAAGAAGGAGTAAGAAGAAGTGGATCTCGAAGCCGTTGCTCCCCAGATCAGGTGGTAGCTTGACGTTACTACCTTCCTAATTTGTCCAACCTAAGTTCCATTTTCTCTTCATTTCCTTTTTCATTTAATTGTATAAAGTTGAGATGGATTGTATGGAAATAGATGTCGAGTTGTTGATAATGTTCTAAACTCTCCTTCAGAATTTTACTTTGAGTTAATGTTGATTTAGTTATTTTTGTGCTTATTGCGTTGGGTGTTGTGATTGATTAATATATTTGCATGTTTCGGTAACAAACCAAGAGGGTGAGCCAGATAAAAATGATTATATCAGATTAATGAGAGTTAGGCAAACTAATTGACTCCTTAATTAATCTAGTCAACAATTTTGTAAAGAGAGATCTCGTGTAAGACTGGATTGTTTATTAGAGAGCTTTAGAACTAATTAGAATTGTGGGTAATTTGTAAATTGAGATATTACAAGTTTCATAATTCAATTAGGGTTTACAATTTAGGATTTAATGGTTATAACTCGACAGAGAGTAATCGTCCCTAGGATCATTTAGAACCGACACACCGTAAACATATAAATGACTGGATTAACATTAATGATAGGTAAAATCTCGTCTCTTATAACTTGATTAACTCTCTTGACGGATTTCCATTATGACTTGTGTGACTGCTCAATTAAATTCTGTTTTGTTGAAATTTTTGCTTTATAATTCTTGAATTAATTTCTCGTATTTACTTTCCATGTTCATTTGTGTAGTTTTTATTTCTTTTTATTCTTTTCTTTGAGCCTTAGACGACTTAGGATTAGGCTAGTACCCTCTTCGTAAGATCGACCCTTCAATACTATAAAGTATGGCCTATGTGCTTGCAAATTATTGAGGGTTTTATAAATTGTAAAACTTGCTTAACAAGTTTTTGGGGTTGTTGTTAAGGAGGTGTAAATTAGTTTAATTCTTGTAATCTAAGGCTTTTCCACCAACTTTAAAAAAAAAAAAAAGAGAAGCTAGACATATAGTAGACGACACATTAACTTGGATATCATTGGACAACAATGGGGAATCTCAAGAGTTGAATGCTAAAAAGAGATGGAAAGAACGATAGTGGAGGAAATACATCGTGAAGAGCGAAGAACCCTTATGGACATCATGAGGCCACAACTCAATGCCCATCGTCAAGGGATTATGTGACCACCGGTGTAAGCTTTTGATGTTATCGATGTCTACATGTAACGGTTAATTGATGAATTAAATGATCTATGGGGATTTGGATTACAAACTTTTGACGTTATTCGAGGTGAAACATTTATAATGCATGCTGTTGTTTTGTGGACTATAAATGATTTCCTAGCTTTTGGGATTTTGTTCTGGTGGAGCACTAAAAAGTATATGGCTTATCCTATGTGTAACCATCAAACTTCTTCAATAAGGTTATGAAGTAAATATGTTATACTAGCCATCATCGTTATTTGGAACATGGGCATCGATGAAGAAGAAGCAACTTGTTTAATGGCAAAGTAAAATTGGGTGAAGTTTCGTTGCAGTTGTTTGCTGATGATATTGTTTACCAACTATCACATTTGAGTAACATTACACTTAGTAAACACCCAAGTAATAGAAAGCAAAAGGGAAATAATGTTGAACTCAATTGCACTAAAAAAGCATATTTATCAATTTGGCATATCTTGATGTGATGCATATTGAGAAAAATATTTGTGAGTCAATTTTAGAAACTGTGATAGGAATTGATAGGAATTTGAAATACACAATTAAGACTAGACTTAACTTGAAAGACATGAATATTAGAAAATACTTGCATTTGAAAAGAAGAGATAATGGGTCAAACATTATTTCCCCTGCTTGTTACAACATGTCAAAAAGGGAGAAATGATCTTTATGTTAGTTTCTCTAATAAGTGAAGCTTTCTTATAGATATGCATCAAATATAGGTCGTTGCGTCGAAGTTAACGAGGAAAATATATTAGGGTTAAAAAACCATGATTGTTATGTGTTTTTGTAATGATTACTTCCTGTTGGAATACGTAAGAATTTACTAAAAGATGTGTCCATAATTTTGGGTCGATTGGGAATGTTTTTTAAGTAATTATGTTGCAAGACACTTAAAGTTGAAGAGCTTGACAAAATGAAAAAATACATAGCTTTGACTCAATGTAAGATGGAACTAGTATTCCCTCTTCATTTTTTGATGTTATGGTTTATTTGGCAATTCACTTACCATATGAAGCAAAACTTTAAAGACTAGTTCAATTTCAATAGATGTTCCCGATTGAAAGGTAAATCATATTAACTTTTATTTTTTCAATGTTATTTGTTTGTAACAATCCCTAAGTTTATAAGTGAATTTGTTCAAGTTTGTATACTCTCTTAAGTGTTATGTACATAATAGAGCTTGACCAGAAGGGTTTATTGTAGAGGCTTATATAGCAAATGAATGTTTAACATTTTGTTCAATCTACTTAAGTGATGTGGGATAAGATTTAATAGACCAGAATGTAACTTTGATTTTGATGAAGAGGGTAGGTTGTCAATTTTCTCCCAAAAAGTAAGGCCACTTAGTGTTGGTAAATATGTGGAGTTAACTAAAAGCGAATTCAAAATCACCCTTTAGTATATTTTGTACAATTGCGAGAAAGTTATTATGTATATAGAGTATATATATTCCTTTTTATTCAAACAATCATATTAGAATTTTGTTCATTATATCTCATTTCCTTAGTGTCATTTTCTTTTTTTAAATAGAGAGCTCAAAGAGTCCGTGCTTAGTAAAGGGATTATTAATATTCAACAAAGATATAAGTTGAAGTTTGTATCATAGTTTAGAAATTGAGTAAGTTACATATTGATTACATATTATGAACATATGACAATTTATAAGTCGAATAACTTCTAATTTCATTTTGTCATACAGATGATATGATTGCAAAACCGTAACATGTAAGAAGTGACAACAACATTATATAGTTTGACATATGAGCCTCATATTTATGGGAAAATATATATAGGTTGTATTGTTAATAGGGTGAGATTTCACATACAAGATTAAGATAGTCAGATTTAGAAACCAAATTGTGGGGTTGTTGTTAAGGGATGTCATGATGACAAATTTATTGACTTCTACTATCATTTTTGAAATAATAGAGTTGCACTACATCAAGGATAAAAATGTTGTTCTATTTAATTGCAAATGGATTAATCTTAGTGACATAAAAGTGAACGGGAATATTACTAGCATCAATGTTAGTAAGACATAGTATGATAATAATCCTTTTGTCCTCGTAAGTCAAGTGAAGCAAGTTTTCTACCTCAATAATACCATGAGTAGCAATTGGAAGGTTGTTCAAAATTTTCAACACCGAAATGTCTTCAATTTTTGTGAAATCGATAATGGTCAATTTAATGAGGATGTAGATGAAGTTTAATAAGAGATTGGATTGGAGTTCAATAATGAAGCCATTCGAATAGAAGATGTAGATAAATCATCATTCCATAGGAGAGATGTTGAATCGAACATAGTACAACTGGATAAAGTCCAAGCCAATTTTTCAATCAAACAAAAGACTATAATTAGGATTAATTAAATGACAATGATGATAGTTTGGCCGAATATATTAGTGATGAAGAATCTAATTATAATGTAATTAAAGATGATAATTTTCAAAATCTTGATCATGATGATTGAATGTAAATAAATTGTTTATATTGTTTGAAATGTTATGTTCATATTTGAGTGACGTTGTTAATGTTTTACTTATGTTTATTTAGGATGAATCAATGCTTATTGTTGATGTTGTACTTATGTTTATATGGAATGTTGGCGTTTGATTTATGTTTATACCGAATGTTTAGTTTTGACTTATGTTTGACTTACATTCATGTGGAATGTTGATGTTTGAGTAAAAATTATGTGTTATGTTGATATTTCATTTATAGATATTCAGTATAATGGGACTTGGTAGAAACAAGGGAAAGAGGGTGGCAACTATCGAAGATGTTCCTCCCCTACAACAACCAAATCAATTCGACCCTATCGATGAAGGCAATCAACAACAACCTATATCTACCTCAACTAGTGTTGAGGGATCTTTAGGTGTGTTATTATTAACCACCTATATTTATAGTTATGTTAAAAAATATATTTACATGTTTAATGTATTTTTCTTATCATTATTCTTTTGTTGTCAGATTCCAATACTGACATAAGAAAAAAAAAGATACAGGTATCACTAAAGGATTTCAGTTGCAACATATAAATGTTGTAATGAACAACAAGTTGCCTGTGCATATTAACCCCATATAACATTGTCCTGTTGATAAGATCCAATCAACAAAATTATTCAATGAGTTAAGAGTCATTGTTAGGAATGAATTGTCATGCCT
This sequence comes from Erythroxylum novogranatense, assembly GCA_029891385.1. Taxonomy (NCBI): domain Eukaryota; kingdom Viridiplantae; phylum Streptophyta; class Magnoliopsida; order Malpighiales; family Erythroxylaceae; genus Erythroxylum; species Erythroxylum novogranatense. The sequence continues at coordinate 87,099,294 of CM057233.1, read as the reverse complement.
TTACGCTGCGTATGGTTACTGTGATTTATATGCTGAGACAGAACGAAGCAAAAATTTAAAAACAGGACAGATCAAAAATTGAAAACAGTGAGGTGTTTAATTGTGATAGACAAAACAAATAAAACTGTGTTCATCTTGAGGATAGAAATGTATTTGGTTGTAGTTGACAAAACATAAAAAAAACTGTGTCAATGATTAAAGTACCCCTACAATATAATATGATTGAAAATATGTAATTCATTGATTATTTTAAAATAAATAATTTGTATTAGTAATTTAATTGTATCTATAAATAAGGAATTTAAAAATGAATAACATAAAAATTAAATGAAATGAGCTATTGAATAGCAAAAATTTGTATAAGTTAACAATAAATGAATTACATTAAATATTTTTATAATTGTATCAATATTTATTTTAATTGTATTTGTAATTTTTAATTACAATGAAATAAAATGAGAAACCTAAATATTTAATGAAATGAGAAACCTAAAATTAAATGAAATGAGTTATTGAATAAAAAATCCTACAAGTTAGAAATTCTAGTACATAATAATTTAATAAAACAACAAATCATTCATGGAATCAATTACATAATAGGTTAAAAAATCCTACAAGTTAGAAATTCTAGTACATAGCGTGTGAGAGAGAAGAGTTGTTAGAGAGGAGTGATTTTGTTGGGTTTGTAAGATGCAATGATCATACGACGTCATGGGGGGGAGAGACATTTCTAGAAGTTGCTTATATGTTTTGTTTCTGTCATAGGGACAAGAAATCTTATCCCACGGTTTTGGAAGGAACAAAAAATTTATGTTTTTGTGATCTGAAGTTAGAACAAAAATAAATTGGGTCAGCAACCAAACACTATGAGGCACAGGATTCTTATGTCTTATTATTTGTCTCCACCGACGGAGACAGTAACCATACACAGCGTAATAGTTGTCTCCCTCTCATTTCTCAAATCCCTATCAGTCTTTTCGATATCAAGTTCATCTAAATCTACAGTCAATCTCACATCTTGCTAAAACTCATGTGTTGGAATATCACTCTTCCTTGCTTTCTCTTCCACATTTAGATTCTCCAAATTCGTCAACACCCTTATCTTTGGTCCACACATATCAAGAACCTTTTGTACAACTCAAATTCCTCTTCTTCCTTTTTTGTCGACAACTCCTCTGCTATCACATAATGGTCTTGCTTCTTCTTCCTTCCCTTCATCCATAACCTCTCCTTTGCTTGGTACACATTTCGAGTCTAGATCTTCTTCTCATCCCCCAACTGAAGTAATTTATTCAATGCTTCATTAAAATCATTGGACCCCATACCCATATTCTTTGATTTAGGGATTTCAATCACAAAACAATGTACTTTAATTATGTTTAATCAGTTAGTTTAATTAAACAATTTAGTTTTATTAAAAGTAATTAATTAGTTTAATTAGGTTTGATGTGTATAAGATTCTGAGTTTCTAGAATAAAATAACGATTTCTAGTAGTTTTTATAATTTGAATAAAATAACGATTTTATTCTTACAAAATTATAATGATAATAAAACTCTAAAGTTGTTATAAAATTTTATTTCGCTATATACATTAGATTTTCCTTAATTTTGATTTTGGTTTTAAGAATTAGCTTTATAATTCTATTATTTAGTTATTATATAATTTTTGGTCATATTTTATTAGTTTACACTTTGTTCATTATACTTTTAATTTAAAATAACATAGTATTACAATTTTAATTTTATAAATAAACAATAAACAAGCAAAATATGATAGAAGAAAATTATATAATAGCTAACATTACTACAAGAAAATTAATGATACACTTTTATAATGATTCAAATAAAAACATTAGGAAGTAATGGATCCTAAAAAAATATATATAATACTTCTATTTCAGGGTAGCTTACATTTCGTATGACAATTGGGACCCGACTCAAACTTGTGATAGGGCCTTACCAAGCCCACCTCGGCCTAACCTGACCCGAAGTTAACAAGACAAGCCCGAGTTGACCTAGCCTAGAGCTGGGCTAGGCTTGGGCTACTCAAGCTTGACTCGCCCTAAGGCCTGATCTTTATATACAAAATGACGTCATTTTGTTCAAAATGACTTTGTTTTGACATTTTAAATTAAAAATAGGATAGGTCAAGTCTTGCTTAGGTTTGAATCGAACTTATCAGAGAAATAACGCAAGATCAAATTTAAACATAGCAAAAGGAATTTAAAATTTTTCATAGAATTAACTTTAACAAAATTTAATTAGAAACATAAAACAAGAAATTGACAAAGCTATACTAAACTGTTTTGATTTTTTGTTATAATTTCCTGTTTCTTTGAATTCGACAATCAACGAGTCGTTCAATCATCCGGCCTCTAATGGTATCCACAAATCTATTCAAAGAAAACTCAATTATGATTTGAGAGGAAAAATGTAAGAAGTGCTAGCTCCCAATTTTTCTAATTTTTCCTTTTATATGAAAAATCTTATTTTTCATGTTCTTGGATTTTATTAAAATTACAACTAAAGTCAAATTTTAGTCATAATTATGAATTAATCCTTATAAGATCAAATATCATATATTGATCCTTAAAGTTTTAAAACTTCTCAATTAAGTCCAACTTAATTCAAATTTCACTTTCTCCTTTATAAACCTTTTTATGTGTAACCCATTAGGTTCCTAATATGCTGGCTATGATTATAAATTTTAATTCTAATTCATAATTAGAATAAGATAAATTAAAACTTCTTTTAATTTATCTTTAATTCTCAATTAAACAATCTATAATCATAGATCATGATTGACGTCTAGCAACATGTCATGACCACCTAAATGTTAGAAATGTCAAAGTGGTTTGACTTAACTTGTCTATGCATGACTATAATGTATAAATTATTCCTTTAGTCATCTAATGTTCCAACTGAAATTAGAGTATGAAATTTATGTCTACTTTAAATAATCCAATCATATTCATTCTTGTTAATTAGTAAATGATTTATAATCAAAGTTTTGGGATCTGTACCGTTTCGATCAGTACCGGCCGGATAACTGTACAGTGGAACCTAACCTCGATATCAGCCAAAAATACCGGCCAGTACAGGGGTTTTTTTGTTGGGTACCAGCCGATACCCAACCTACCGAAAAATACTAGCCGGATCTGAGAAATTTTAAAAAATCGAGGACCTTTTTGTAAATTTGAAAATTTTTAACCTAAAACCTAATCCCCCGACCCCGACTGTTGCAGCTACCTCTCTTCTCTCTCAAGTCTTACCCTCTCTCTCTCACCTCTCTCTCGCCGTCGTTTGGGTCGCCTCATCACCGCCGCTGTTTGCTCTCTTCTTCGGTTGTCTCCTCTAGCCCTCCCTAGTGCTTGTATTACCCTCCTCCTCATCTCATCGCCCTCGGAGTCGTGATTTGGGTTTGCGTTTGGCATCCCCCAAAGATCCACCACACCACAAGGTTCACAACATGTCGTTGTTGCACTACCGCACCATCGAGTCACCAACCCCCCGACGCTCACAGGTGGACAACCCGAAGACCTAAAGCCACAACTCGAAGAGCGAAGACTCGACAGTTTCAAAAAAAATTTAGGGTCTGTTGATTATGTTTTTGTTAATCTATTCTCTTCTCTGTTGTTTGGTGTTGCCAAAAATTGTTGGTAAACCATAAACGTAAATTACAATTTTTTTTGTATTATGGATTGGATTGGATTTGGATTTGTGTAATTATGTTAATGAATTTAGGAATTGGGTTAGTTGTCGGTGGGTGGAGGACCTGGAGGTTCAAGTTGCTATCATGGTTTTGGAATGGATTAGTGATTGTTTTGTTTTAGAATTGTTTTGGAATGAAATTGCTTACGGTGGATTTGTGTATGTGAAATAAATTGGTTTGAATTTGATTTTGGAATGGAATTGTTGAAGTTGAAATTGTTGGATTGAAGAACACCGTGGGGTTTTGTTATTTTTTTATGAATTTCTTATATGAAAATTAGAATTGGAATTGAAAATGGAATTGTAAAATAAGGTTAGTATGTAATTAATTAATTATGTATTATGCACAGCTAACTTAAAATTGAAAGTTGATAATTAACATTTAAACCTAAATGTAAAATTAATAATCAAATTTGAAATTGATAATCAAATGTAAAATTGGTAATTAAATGTGAAGTTGTAAAATTGATAATAAAATTTTGTAAAATTATTAAAACTTAAATCATTAATTGATACATTGTTAATATTTGTGAAATGGTAATTTATTTTAATATTTGGTATTGAATTTACTCATTTAGGAAAAAATTGTTTGAGTATAAAGAATTGATGTAATGAATGTTTGTTGTCAAATTGTGAATATGTTGTAGACTTGTAGATTTTAATTATTTATACTTACATTTATTAATGTCAATTAAAATTGTAAAAGCAACATATATATTTAAGAACGAAATATAAAATGGTGTATATAATATTATGGTTTGTTAGAAATGAAAAAGAAGATCAAAGGTTTAAATAAGGAAAAATTTCTAAAAATCTATATCCTTCAACTTGATCTCATGTTATGAATAAATCTTTCAACTTGATGATCATGTTATGAATATCTGTGTATGAACAATTGTATAAGATATGTCATGCATTATTTGCCTATTATGTAAATCATATCATACCCTTCAACTTGATCCTCATTTTCAAACTTTGAATTGAAATTGTTGGAAATGGAATTGAAAATTGTTTGAAATTGTTTGAAATTCAGTTGGAATTATGAATGAAAATGGAAATAGAATTATGATTGTTTTGTGATTGTTGGAATTGAAATTTGTTGTAAATGGAAAGGAAATTATGATTGTTTTGTGATTGTTGAAATTGAAAATGAAAATGAAAATATGATTGTTTTGTGGTTGTTGAAATTAGAAATTGAAGGAAATGGAAATGAAAATAGAATTATGATTGTTTTGTGATTGTTGGAATTGAAAATTGTTGTAAATGGAAGGAAATGGAAATTGAATTATGATTACCTTGTGATTGTTGTAATTTAGAATTGCTGTAAATGGAAATGGAATTATGATTATTTTGTGATTGTTAGAATTAGAAATTGATGAAAATAGAAGGAAATGTAAATAAAATTATGATTATTTTGTGATTGTTAGATTGAAAATTGTTATAAATGGAAGGAAATGGAAATAAAATTATGAAAGTTTTGTGATTGTTAGAAACTTAGAATTGGAAATTGTTGTAAATGGAAGGAAATGGAAATAAAATTATGAAAGTTTTGTGATTGTTAGAAACTTAGAATTGGAAATTGTTGTAAATGGAAATGGAATTATAATTGTTTTGTGATTGTTGGGATTGAAAATTGTTGGTTATTGTTGGAATGGAAATAGAATTGTGATTGTTGGAATTGGAAATTGATGTAAATGGAAGGAAATGGAAATAAAATTATGATTGTTAGAAACTTAGAATTGGAAATTGTTGTAAATGGAAATAGAATTATGATTGTTCTGTGATTGTTAGGATTGGAAATTGTTGGAATGGAATGGAATTATGAATGTTTTGTTATTGTTGAAGTTGGAAATAATTGGGAATTGAAAAACAATATTGAATGTTTTGTGATTGTTGGAATTGAAAATTGTTAGGACTGAAAAAACAATAATGAATGTTTTGTGATTGTTAAAATTGGCAATTGTTGGAAATGGAAAGAAGTGGAAATGACATTTTGATTGTTTTGTAATTGTTGAAATTGCAAATTGTTGGAGTATGTTTTGTGTTACTTATTATATATGTTGAATGTTTTGAATTGTTAGCTTTTGACTTATACAGAATGAGTTATATTATATAAGATGGATATGCATATTGTCTTTGTGTACTAAAATTGTATGCTATTTATTTTTGTGTACAAATAAATTAAAGGAAGTTCAAATACTCCCGATCAACCTAGTTCAGGAAGATACAGTGGTCCAGCTTGGCTCACGCTGGTACGGTTCCCGATTAAAAGAATCATACTATTTGTTTGTTTTGTAACAAGCGTTTGAAAGGTAGAGGAATTACCCGATTGAAAAGGCATTTATCTGGGGTTAAAGGTGATGTGAAAACGTGTAAAAAAGTAAGTCATGATGTGAAGTTGCAGATGAAAACATTGCTTGATGAACATCAATTTAAGAAAAATAGAAAGGAAAGATTGAATTTTGAAATTAGTAGTGGAAGTTCATTTTCTGATTTCCATGGTGATTATGGAAATGTTGAAGGTGGAACTGGTAGTGGTAGTGGTATTGATAGTATTCCATCTCAAGATCATAAAGAATCTGATGTGAGGAAAAGAAGAAGGCAGGTGACTAGTTTCTTTGCACCACGAACAACTCCTGGAGCCCAACCTTCAATTTGTAGTGCAATGTAATCAAAAGATGCGATTCATAATGATGAAATGGCAGTAGCTAGTTGGTGGTATGATACAGGCTTGTCATTCAATGCTTCTCATTCTTATTATTATCAACCTATAATAGACGCAATAGCCTCTTATGGTCCAAGATACAAAGGGCCATCGATTGATGACTTAAGAGGTAAACTTTTGAGTTGTGTTATTTTTGAAATTAGAAATTATTTAGCTGAAAGAAGAGTGAGTTGGGGTATTTATAGATGTTCAATTATGTGTGATGGTTGGACAAATAGGAGACAAGAGCCTATTATAATGGTTTATTCTTTAAATGGCTCTATGTTTTTGAAATCTATTGATGCATCTAGCCTTATTAGAAATGTTGAGACTTTGTTTGAGATATTTAATGAAGTTGTGAATGAAGTAGGGCCAAAAAACATTGTTCAATTTTTACTGAAAATGATTCCTCTTATAAAGCGACAGGGAAAAGATTCCAGAATACCTATAATTCATTTTTTGGACTCCTTATGTTGCACATTGCTTTGAATTAATGCTGGAGAATATAGGGGATCCTATATATTTTCCTATTATTGATGAGACTATGCAGAAGGCTAAAAAGGTGACAAATTTCATTTACAATCGTGCATGGGTTTTGAATTTGATGAGAAAAGAATTTCCCAATGGTAAGAATTTATGTCGCTCTACTGTGACACGATTTGCAATAAATTTCTTATCACTTTAGTCTTTTGTTTTGATGAAGAAGGAGTTAATGCAAATGTTTACAAGTGATAAGTGGGTTACATCTCAGCATACTAGGTCTAATGCTGGAGTGGAAGTTTGTAGTATTATATTGGAAGATAGAGAATTTTGGTCGCAATGTCAATTTGTTATCCGAGTTTATGAGCCTTTGGTCAGAGTGCTTCGGTTAGCTGATAGTGAAGAAAAGCCAACAATGGGTTATATTTTTGTTGTTATGGAGAGAGCGATGGAAGCAATTAAGGCCAATATAAAAAAATAGGTCTTCTTTATACACACCATATCTCTCAATCATTAATGAGATAAATGAAAGACAACTTTCTTCTCCATTTTTTGCAGCTAGGGCATTTTTGAATCCTAGTGTGTATTTTAGACTAGATCTTACAAAGCAAGTTAGTTAATAGAGGAATGCTTTTCATAATTACAACAGTTGTTCCTCATGACACGATGTAAGATCTTTTAAGCTCATAAATGGAGCTTTACAAGTTGTCATATGGGGATTTTGGAATGTCGATTGCTATTCAACAAAGAGGAAAACTTTCTCCAAGTATTACTTATTTTCTATTTCTTATTTGTTAAAAGTTAATTATCACTTTATTTTGTTTATAACACTACTTTTGTTATCTTATAACTTGTAGTTACTTAGTGGGATCAATTCAAAAATAATGTTCCAGAATTGAAAAGATTAGCGATTCGAATTTTAAGTCAATGTGTGAGATCAATTGGGTGTGAACGAAACTAGAGCACATTTGAATTTATCCACTCAAAGAAAAGGAATATATTCGAGCATAAGAGATTGAATGACTTAGTTTTTGTTCGTTACAATTTAAAGCATTGGAAAAGGTTTGTTGTTTTCATTATTATCATTATTAATTTTGATATAATTTCTTATAATTTTCTAATAATTAAATTTAATTGTTTACTAGGAATCTTAATAGCACAAGTAATTCAACTGATCCAATTGTCATTGATAATTTTGATCTTTTGGTGGATTGAGTTTCTGAAGAACCCAATTTGGTTGATGTGAATGATTTGAATTTGGAAGATAATCTTGGATGGGAAAGCATTGACATGTCATTTGCTGCATTAAATTTGAATGATGATGATGATGAAGCTCCTCTCAATGATAAGGATTTTGTACCAAATGATCACTTGGGTCAGTGCAATTCTAGCGAGTATCCTCCTATTGACGATTGAATTCTAAGTTTTTGTTTTTCCTCTTCTTTTAATTTTACTTGTATTTGATGTTTATGTTAAATTATATGTATGTAATGTAACTGTAATTTTTTGTTTCAGATTTAACTTCTACTTGATTATTTCTTCGTCATCAACTCTTTTTGTAAATTGTTTAAGGATATTTATTGTTTTTTTATTGGATGTTTTGAATCTTTTGATGTAATATTATTTATTAAAATGATGAAATTGAATTATTGTAATATTTTAAATACTTTGTATTATTCTTAATTTTATAATTGTATGATGATGATTGTCTTTGTTTATATTAATTGTGGTTATTATTTATATGTAAAATATTTAAAATTATTGTTATTTCATATTAATTATGATTATTATTTATTATTAAGATTTTTGAAAGCATGGTTGATGTAAACAGTAAACTAGTAAAGTATTCAGTTCAACTGTACAATATACCAATGAACTATTTTGCAAATTTTAAAAATTTTAGGGACTATTTCATAAATTTAAAAAATTACTCAAAACGGTACTCAGATATCAGATGCAGTTTAGTTCGAACTCAATCCGCATGCAGGCCGATCAATATTCATAACTTTGTTTATAATTGATATTTGAAAACAACTTTTTCATATTTTAATTTACTTCAGCCAGAGATTCCCAAAATCATTACTAATCAAGAACAACAAAACATTCTCCCTAATTACTTTAGGACAATGAATTTTTTATTGATTTACTCAACTATCTCCACATAGTTCATATTATATCCAATAACTATCGAATTGAACTACTCCAAGAATAGAACATAATTAGCATCAAAACATAGTAATTCGTACATGAGATAACTTTAATAATCTGAAGTCTAAGGATCAATTATACAACTATCATAATGAGATAATCCACAGACACACAAGTAATGTTCAATTCGGGATTCTCATGATTGGGTCAGTCTAGTAAACTCATTCTCTAATAAGCACTCATATGTTTGTTTAAGTATTTTCACACTTTAATCTATGAGATCGATTACTTTCTTTATAAGAATGAAGCAAATATGTGCTAGTCTAACTATTTCATCAATACCCTGTCTTAATGAAACTATGACTAGAAACATTTTAGGAATAATACAAAATGCAATTCGAATCTCATAATTATAATCACATTATAATTTCTAATTGCATAATAATTATTCCAGGGATTTTATCTTTATGATTAATAATTAAAAATTAACAAATACACAAAGATAAATAATTCCTTTTATTGAATAAAAATATTTATACAACTAACTATACAACTAAAAATTTGGTCGCAAGAGTATAAACTAACAATCTTCTACTTGCACTAAAGCTAATTGCCAATGTATCGAATACCATAGCCATCCATATGTCTATCATGTCTCTTTTGAGATAAAGGTTTGGTGAGAGGATCTGTTAGATTCTCTTCAGTAGGAACTCGCTCTATCAGGATATCCTTGCATCCACTATCTCCCGAATCAAATGAAACTTCCTGAGTACATACTTGGATCGCTGATGAGACCTCGGTTCTTTCGTTTATGCTATAGCACCATTGTTGTCGCATTACACTACTATCATATCAACAATGCTAGGAACCACTCCAAGTTTAGTGATAAACTTCTTGATCCAAGCTGCTTCCTTCACTGTCTCAGAAACTGCAATATACTCAACTTTAGTTATTAAATATGCAATGGTTAGTTGTTTGGAACTCTTCCAACTAACCGCTCCACCACAAAGAGTAAAAATATACCCTGACTGTGATCTACTATCGTCTTGATCAGACTGGAAATTAGTATCCGAATGACCTTGAACTCTTAGCTGAGTTCCTCCATAGACCAAAAAAATATCTTTAGCTCTTATCAAGTACTTCAAGATGTTTTTCACTGTCATCTAATGACCCTCACTGAGATTAGCTTACTATCTGCTTGTTATGCTCAAAGCATAAGCAACATCTGGTCTTGTATGCACTCCCACTTACCTTCTTGTAAATACAAGTTTCATCTACATTTTTGATAAAGTTAAACTCTTTGATTGTCTCACCAAAACGGATGTTTCAACTCTGCGACGCTTGCTTCAGTCTGTAAATGGACCTTTGTAAGTTGCATACTTGACCAGGAAATTCTTTGGATTCAAAACCCTCAGGTTGTGTCATATACACATCCTCTTGAAAATTTCCATTGAGAAATGTTGTTTTGACATCCATTTACTAAATTTCATAATCATGGTATGAAGCTGTAGCCAATAAAATCCTTATGAATTTAAGCATTGTTACTAGCGAAAAAGTTTCATCAAAATCAACTCCTTGTTTTTGTCTGTAACCTTTTTCCATCAACCTTGCTTTGTACGTATCTACATTTTCATCCATATCAGTTTTTCTCTTAAAAATCTATTTGCACCCAATAGGTATTATACCTTCAGGTTCATCCACTAAAGACCATACTTGGTTAGTGTACATGGATTCCATTTCAGATTTCATAGCTTCTTGCCATTTTAAAGAATCGATGTTTGACATTGCTTCCTTAAAATCAATATGTTTGTCATTCATAAATGAAGCGTCATCACTTCCTTTTTCAACATGTAGATTTAATCTAATAGGAGGATGACGTACCCTTCCAGACTGTCGCGGACTATGTGTCTCTTAAACCATTGATTGGACATTTAATGTATCAACTTGTTGTTTTTGTTCCATTTGGATCTGTGCTTGTGATTCTAGAACTTCTCTAAGTTCCACATTACTCCCACTACTTTCTTTGAGAATAAATTCTCTTTCTAATAATATAGCATGTCTTGAGACAAACATCTTTTGCTTAAGAAGATGGTAAAATTGATATCCAAACCTTTCTTTTGGATGTCCCATAAACATGAATTTATATTATTTAGTTTCAAGCTTATCAGACATTGCATTTTTCACGTAAGCATCACATCCCTAAATTTTTAAGTGTAACAACCTTGGTCTTTAATCAGTCCATATTTCATATGGAGTCTTGTCAACTAATTTGGACAGAACTTTGTTTAGTGGGTAAGTAGCAGTTTTAAGAGTATATCCCCAAAATGAAACTGTAAGAACTGATAATTCATCATGGAACATACCATATCTAATAAAGTATAGTTTCTCCTTTCAAAAACCCCATTATATTGTGAAGTTCCAGGCAGAGTCTATTGTGAGAAAATTTCATTTTCTTTTAAGTAATTTAAAAACTCATGGTCTAAGTACTCGCTACCTCTATCATATCTAAGTGTCTTAATACTCTTATCAGTTTGTTTCTCTATTTTAAGTCTAAATCCTTTGAATTTTTCAAATGCTTCAGACTTCTATTTCATTAAATACACATAACCATATTTAGAATGGTGATATGTGAATGTTAATAAATAGAATAATCCACCCCTAGCTTGAGTAGACACAAGGCCACATGCATCTAAATGTATAAGCTCTAATAACTCATTAGTACATTGTCCCTTTCTACTAAAGGAAAGTTTAGTCATTTTACCCTTTAAACAAGATTCACAAGTTCCATATAATTCATAATCGAAAGGATCTAAATATCCTTTTTTTAATGTAACTTGGTGATTCTTATTTCATTAATATAACGTAACCTACAATGTCATAAATAAGAAGGATTTTGGTCAATTAATCTCCTTTTCTTGCTATTTATTTATAAATTTGGTCTTTCAATATCTAATTTATATAAACCATTTGTAAGCATACCAGATCCATAATAAATATCATCTTTATAAAAAAAACAACTTTTATTTTTAATATTGAAAACAAATACATTCATGTCCAAACATGGAACAGAAATAATGTTTCTTGTGATGACAGGAACATAATAACAATTATTTAGTTCAAGTACAAGACCAGAAGGTAAACCTAAACTACAAGTTCTAATAGCTAATGTAGTAACTCTTGCTCCATTACTGACTCGTAAGTTCCCTTCACCTTTTCTCAATGCTTTACTGTCTGTCAGTACCTGCACATTGTTACAAATGTGAGAACAACATCCGATATCTATTACCCAAGATTGTGAAACAGAAGTGGAAAGATTGATTTCAATCATAAACAAACCTGAAGTTGAAGTTACGCTTAACTTCTTTTCCTTCAAGCTAGTAAGATAAGATTTGCAGTTCCTCTTCCGATGTCCAACTACGCCACATTGGAAACAGATGCCCTTGTCATTCTTCTTCTTGACACTACCTTGGCTTTGTTACTATGGTAGAAGCCTTTTAGTTCTTGCTCTTGTTCTTCTTCTTAAAGATCTTACCCTTATTCTTGGAAGAAGAAGAGCCAATAACAAGAACAAAAATGGATTCCTTATTAAGACATCCCTCAGCGGTCTTGAGCATGTTAAGTAATTCAACCAATGACATTTTCTTTTTGTTCATGTGGAAGTTCATAATAAATTGTTGAAAACTCAGGGTAGGAGACTAAAGCACTAAATCAATGTTCAACTCGAGGTTCAGGTCATACTCCAATTGGTTTAATTTTTCAATGTAGCCAATCATCTGTAGAACATGAAGTTCCCCAGCAGATCCAGGAGTCATCCGACATTGAAACACATCTCTCGTAGTCTCAAACCTCTCCAATCGACTTTGTGCACCAAAAAACTCTTGAAGGTGCAGGAACATTTCTCTTTCATCTATATTTTCATGTTGCCTCTGAGCTTAGGAGACATGCTGGCTAACATTACACATGTCACAGGCTCATTATCATCAATATAACTTTGATAATATTCCTAATCCTCATTGGCAACATCTTGTGCAAGTTCAGGTGGAAGTTCAATGTCAAGAATGTACAATTTTTTTCTTACCTTAGAACAATTTTAAGGTTACACAATCAGTTTGAAGATTTTGGTTCAATCAATTTGTTTGCATCCATGATGCTCCTCAGGAACAAGTTCGTACTCATTTTTAAAACTATTTCGTCAAAAAACAAAAATTAGTTTATGTCGTAAAACCAAATAAATAAAGACTTTAAAATTTGGTTATTCCCATTATTTAAACAAATTAATAGCCCTCACTATTAATTCAATAAACTATCACATAATTTCCTGGTGGGCTAGGATCCTATTTTACTTTAATTAATCTTGAGTTTGTTCAACAAACCAATTAAATTAAAAATAGGTAGATAACATTTTATCAATCACATCCTATGTGATTCCTAGATCCATTAGGAAACAATTCTTTGCCAAAAACATATCTAATAATATATTTCTAACATTGCCTCTAAATTAATATCATCATGAGTTTACTCATCCAAATCATATAAATTTAGTTAAGTAAAATCCATCGTTGTAAAACTAAACATGTTCGAGTTAAAACGACATTGAGTTTACTCAACAAGCCTAACAATAAACAAAACTCCGATTTAATTCTATAATAATGGAAGGCATTATTCATGTACTTAATATTTTAATGAGAGATTTAAAATAAGGTCTTATTCTAAATAATATAATCTCATTATATTAATTTATTTGACTTAATCTAATTATAAAAAATAAAATAAGCACTTGGATTGATTTTTTATTGATAATTAATTTTATTTAATTAATCAACTCTTAAAAAAAAATAAAATAAATTAAATTAAAAAAAAATTAGAAGCAGTTGTGCTGCATCTACCAGGAGATGCTGTCTCCTAACCTATGGCGTTGCATATGCCAGGAGACAACCAATGCGCCAACTGTCTCCTGGCCTGTCTACTGGCTCGTCGCACGCGCCCCTTCTTCTCCAGAAACCTTTCTGTTTTTTTCTTTGGTTTCAGAACAATTCTCTAGTCTGCCTAGCCCCTTCCCTTGCTCTGCCTTCAGTTTACCGACTCCAGAGGTGTCAAAAGCAAAGCATAAGTTATGCATTGAAAACTAGAAAATCAGTTTCTGGACTATAAGAAGACCATCTGAAACATTTTCTATTTTTTAGTTATGCAAATGAAGAGACAACAATAAAAAATGAAACTCTTCGTCTGGGTGTCAAGAAACATCACACAAGTGAAAAAACAAGTGCAACAAAAATCAAAATAAAATAATTTCCAGGAACAGATGAAACGTATTCCATATTTCCATAAACAAATGTAACCATTTTACATCCAATCTAGAAATAGAAAATGCAAGCTTTAACAACAATCCACTTAAGAGATAAACTTGTCTTACCATATCCAGAAACACTTTCGGATGAATAAGAATAAGAACATAATTTTCCAAAAAATTATTTAATCACTTAGATCATGAACCATACTTAATTGCAATTATTAGAAACACTTATCCATGCAGTAAACGTGTAGAACCATTTCATAACACACCACAAAATCTTTCCAAAAATCACATTTTCAGATCACCAACCAAAACAAGTTCATACAAAAAATATGCAACTTTTGCATATTAAAGCTAAATCAAAATTTAGTCAAACTTATGAATCAAAATTAAAAATATTAAAGATGGCTTTGATACCACTATTAGAGAAATAACACAACATCGAATCTAAGCGCAACGAAAATAATTTAAAATTTTTCATATAATCAACTTCAAAAAAATTTTAATTTAAAAAAAACTTCAAAATTTTTGACTAGAAACATAAAAGAGGAAATTGACAAAACTATGTTAACCTTTTTCGATTTCTTGTTATAATTTTCTGTTTCTTTGAATCTGTCAATTAACGAGCCGTTTAATCATCTGGCCTTTAATGATATTCACAGATCTATTAAAAAAAACTCAAGTCTAATTTGAAAAGAAAAATGTAAGAAATGCTAGCTTCAAATTTTTCTAATTTTTTTTATACGAAAAATCTTATTTTTTATGCTTTTGAATTTTATTAAAATTACAACTAAAACCAAACTTTAGTCATAATTATAAATTAATCTTTATAAGATCAAATATCATATATTGATCCTAAGCAATCGGATCTAAAGTTAGTGGCCTAAGTCCTAGCATAATTAGATTCTAGATAGTCAGCTCAAAGTTAAGTTGGATCAGTTTGGCAAGCCAAAAATTCAATTGGATTGAGCGAAATAATGATGTTCGATGACTTTGTTTTAATTCATTTATTACACAAATACAATTTGAGTTCACCCTGAATTTTAATTAATTTATATTTAATTCATTAACTTCAGATCCAACCCAATTAGATTGAATTCAGAACCTTTTGCCCAGAATGCATTTCATACAGACTTTGGTAGTCTCGCTTTTGGTAGGAGTGGGACAGATGAGCTTAATACCTTTTTCGCGAAAACCGAAGAGATTGCTTTTTCAGAGTACTTTAACATTTGGTCGGCGATCATATTGTTGACTTTTTCTTTTCTCCTATACCATACTCCTTTTGTTCATAATAAGAGCCATTTTATAAAAATACACGCTTATTAAGAAAGTTAATAAAATTATAGATATACTTTTATTAATACTTCCATAAAATTACTTCGGTAATCAGCATCTTAAATAAAATTGTGAGAGAAATTACCTAGAAATTGTGATATGTATAATTAAGATGAGAGAGAAATAAAAGGTTAATTTTGAAAGAAAAGTTATAAACATGCATACAAAGTTAAGAATGACACTTATTTTGAATAATTAAAATGTATCTAAAACGACTTTTATTATAAATCGGAGAGAGTATTTCAAATCTATCTGTTAAATCTAAACTATTGCTTCAGTTTAACTTAATTAATTTTACCTTAATTAAAATTAAGAAACTAAAATTAATTTGATTGAAATTAAGTTTAAATTCAAGTTAAATTTAAGATACAATATTCTCTTACACAAAATTCGATTCGAAATATCGTTTGTTTCGTAATCTTTAAAGATTCGGTTTTAAGTGAACAAAGGTTAGAAATACTTTTATTTTCTCTTATTCTAATATAACATGAAAAAGTAAGCATTTCCAATCCGAGAGGCCACATTAGGATGTATGCAATTAGTTCCAATTGTATGAGATTCTTCATGGAACGCCATCGAATCGGAATACAGAGGCGGATAAAGTTAGCTTTTAAGTGAAGAAGCTTACTTCCCAGGTGTGACGATGAGTTTCAAAGTCAAATGGAACAACAAGAAATGATAGGAGAATAGAGAGCGTCGACAATGTCCCTTTTTGGTGGGCAGTAGCACATTGGTTGAGTTTGTTATGGTGGGGAATCATGAGGTCGTAAAAGACCATTGCAAAAAGATGGTCAAACATATCACATCAAACACTTATGACTCATACTCAAATTTTAATATTTTTATTAGATTTTAAATTAAATTTAAATTTACCATCTTTTTACAATGGTTAAATTTAAATTTAAATTTAAATTATGTTCATTAATTTAAATTTTATTTATTAAGTTTGAATCTAATTAAGTTTCGAACTAAAATTTTGAATCTACTTATAATAGACAATTCAGAACTAATAAGACTATAGCCTACTCTAAATGCCTTACCTTAATTCTAATATGAAACTAATAAAAATTTTGATTCGATTTGGTTAAAATTATCTTTATTTAAGTTTTTCGTTAATTTTAAGATAAGATATAATTAGATTTGTAATTTAATCAACTTAAATTTTACTCGTTAAATTTGAAACAATTAATCTTGACTAGAATAAAATTTCAATTTTGCTTATGAAAACTACGATTTAGCCTCTGTTTAGTTGGGCTTACACAAGTAGAGTTTTTGTCAATAAAATTTTTTCTGTAGAACTTTTCTGAGAATGACTTTTTTAGGAAGTCAGTTAAATGTTTGACTATTATTTAAAAATAGCATTTTGAAAGAACTTCATACAAGAAATTATTTGGCAACATCAAAATAAAAATACTTTTAATTTTAACTATATTTTATTTTGTAATAAAATTATTTATGCATATAAATATTATTTAAAGTATTTTAAACAATATGTAAAGCACAATAAATTAGTTATTATATAATTTTAAATCATATGAAACATAAATAAAATATATATAACCAAATTTTTATATGGATTATAACATAAATAAAAGTAATATAAAAATAATATTAAAATATATAAAATCAAATAATATTATATAAATCTCAAAATAAATATTTAAGTTGAGTAAATAATTAAATACATAATAAATTATGCATTTTATTGTAATAGAGAAGATGAGTTTGTAAGATAAACGTGAAGATGAGTTTGTGGGTATTGTGGGCATTATGTGTAAATATAAGGTAAAAGGGACTAAAAAATAAGCTCATTAATTAATCTGAAAAATCTACCCGAAAAAGTCATTGAAGAGGTTTTTTTGATAAGCTCCAAATATGAGTTTCTTAAAATGTTTTATTTTAACTGTCAAAAAAGTTATATCTATTAAAAATGTGCTTTTTTATTTTACTATCAAATACCCATTTTTTAAAAAAGTTTTTATGGTAAAAAAAGTACTTATTAATTTTCCAAAAGTTCATCCAAACTAACACTTACTCCAATTATGTTACCTTAATCATAGTGCAAAATCAAACCTTTACTTTCCTATCCCCACCATAATGTCGGCTTGGCTTCTTGACAATGTCCAAGAAATGTTTTACAGACCTTTATATCTACTGAAAATAATCTCTTTATTATGTAAGGATAAGACTGTATTATTAAATCTTTTCAGATCTCGCTTTATTGTAGGACTTTGTGCTAAATCTGATGATAATGACGATGAAGTCGTTGACTTGCTCAAGAACAAAGAATCATAGAATGATGAGAAGGTAAAGAGATCCCTGAACTTATTCAACGCAACTCGGTGGGTCAACATTCAAGGAGAGGCTAAGATTGCACTTTTTTACATCCACCGTCATCATTTTTCTTCGCTACCAAATTGGTTAAATGCTTCGTAAGTCAATTTTCACCAAACTTGAACTACGAAACAACAGCTAACCAGCATAAAATCAACCATTAATGGATATGGTTGGTCCCTTCCTTTCTAACCTTCGAATATATTCTATTTCTTGATACGGTCTTTATATGCTTTCACTGAGAAGGAAAAGTGCCCGTGAATTCATCGGAACCTAAGTCAATCCTCAGCTATAAATAAAGGGTTAACCTACTCCAATGGTGGTCAGAACCGAGGAGAGGAAGAGCGGTCTTGTATGGAGACGAAGAGTTTTGTGTCAGATAGCCAAGGATGACTTGCCTATGTACACGACTCATGTGCCAAGCTAAAGGGGTTGGAAAGCCCTTGAAGGTGATGATGGTGGTAAGGTTCATAGGCAGTCTCCATTGGCTATTCTGAGTGACTCTCATCTTCCATGCTAGACCTACGTCTCTTCCATTGTTAAAAGCACCTTGTCTTCTTGTTCAAGCAGGATAAGATTGTCAATTTAAGGTACATTATTACAAGTCCCATCTTTTTCAATCTTTTTATTTTTATAATGATAGAATTGGCAGTTGGTTATTATTTTGTGTGTATTAAATAAATCATTGTATCCATATCATAATTTATAAAATACATGTTTAAATTAGAAAACAATAGTAGAATAAATCAGATTGAATTGTCTATATTTGAGCTTATGTTAACTTTTTTTGTGATTAGGGTTCAAATTGTACAAAATAGATAAGATTGAACTGTTTATATTCGAGCTCGTATTAACTTTTTTTGCTACTAGGGTTTGAACTATACAATTTGAGTTGACTAAGATTTGAGATTAACAAAATTCTATTAATTTAGTTACTTGATTAAAGAATATATTAACCAAAATATTAATCAAACTAACTTGGGCTAATCCATTCTTAACAAACTAAAATTTATCTTAGATTTTGTCATTTTACTTCAAATAAATCATTTAATAAATTATCAACTCAAAATTAAATGATCAATTTATTTCTAATCTTTCATGACAAAATATTATTTCTACTTAAATGGTCCTCTTTAACAATCAAATTATCTCATATTGCGCTTTTATATTGTTAATTTATGTGATATATATATATATATATATGCAATATTTTAAAATAGTGTTACTGGTCAAAATGGAATATTTTCCAAATTATAAAATAATTTGCAATAACTTCAAATTAATTAATTAATTATAAGTTTTTATTTTTGTCAAAATTTTATCATATTTTAAGTTTAAATTCAAGTTAAATTTGAGAAACAATATTCTTGGACATAAAATTCAACTCAAAATATCGTTTATTTCTCAATCTTTAAAGATTTGATTAGTAGTAAACAATGGTTAGAAATACTTTTATTTTCTCTTATTCTAATCTAACATGAAAAAATGAGCATTTCCAATCCAACAGGCCACATTAGGATGTATGCAATTAGTTCCAGTTGTAGGAGATTCTTCATGGAACGCCAGTTCAATCGGAATACAGAGGAGGATAAAGTTCTCTTTTAAGTGAATAAGCTTACTTTTTTTTTAAAAAAAAAGAAAATTGGATTAATATGAAAAGAATAATACATGGTATAGTCCAAGGAGAACAAAGAAATAACTAACACAATAAAGCAAGGAAATGAGAATATTACAACAACCGAACACCAAAGATTGAGAGAAGAGAGTTCCAGTGATAGGTGCTCCTTAGGAATCACAACCGAAGCTAGGCATAAGACCCGAGAAGAAATCCTAGACCCTTAATGTTGCGCGAATACTGGGGCAGTAATGGTGAGATAAATTCATAGTCAACAGAATCTCACGAATTTCTTCCATTAATATGGATATCAGAGCATCTTTAGTGAAGAAACTTACTTGTCAAGTGTAACGATGAGTTTGAAAGTGAAAAGGAAAAACAAGAAATGATAGGAGAATAGAGACCGTTGACAATGGCCCTTTTTCGTGGGCAGTGGCACATTGGTTGAGTTTGTTATGGTGGGGAATCATGAGGTCGTAAAAGACCGTTGCAAAAAGATGGTCAAACATATCACATCAAACACTTATGACTCATACTAAAATTTTAATATTTTTATTAGATTTTAAATTAAATTTAAATTTACCATCTTTTTGCAATGGTTAAATTTGAATTTAAATTTAAATTCGGTTCATTAATTTAAATTTTATTTATTAATTTTAAATCAATTTGAGTTTCGAGCTAAAATTTTCAATTCTACTTATGAACTACAATTCAAAACTGCTAAGACTATAGCCTACTCTAAGTCCCTTACCTTAATTCTAATATGAAACTAACAAAAATTTTGACTTGATCTGGTTAAAAATTATGTTTCTTTAAGTTTTGCCCGTTAATTTTAAGATAAGATAGAATTAGATTCGTAATTTAATTAACTTAAATTTTACTCATTAATTTTGAATCGATTAATACCAGCTAGAATAAAATTTCAATTCCACTTATGAAAAACATGATTTAGCCTCTGTTTGGTTGAACTTGTACCAGTAGAGTTTTTGTCAATAAAGCTTTTTCTGTAGATCTTTTCTAAGAAGAACTTTCTTAAGAAATCAGTTAACTGTTTGACTGTCATTTAAAAAAGAGCTTTTATAACACCTACACAAAACAGTACAAACAAATCAAAATATAAGAAAACTTCCTGTAAACAATTCAGGCAAACATACATTAAATTTACATAGTGTTTAACACAAACTTGCTGTAAATTTCAAACCAAACTGATGTATCATTGTTACAAACATATAAATAAATTCACATATATATATCAGATACAAGCCAAAAGTCAAACCAAAAATTTACATTATTTTTAAGTATTAAAACTGATGTATCATTGTTACAAACATATAAATAAATTCATATATATATATATATATCAGATACAAGCCAAAAGTCAAACAAAAAATTTACATTATTTTTAAAACAATACTTATAATCCATTGGCCATTGCAGTTGTCTTGTCCCAGTGTTTATAAACATCGCTCAAAACCTACATGGGACAAATCCACCATGCTATGTATATAACTTAGTGAGTAATAACTAAACTATGCATAATTTGACAATTAATCATATTGAATCAAGTTATAGAACAAGCAGATATTTAAATTTCAGACAGTTGCATAGTTAACAGAATTTAGCATCAAAGAAGACACAATCCCTTCAGTTCAAAACATCATTTTGTTTATATCAAAATCCAACATATATCATAATACACAATAAAATAACTGTTAATCCGTCAACAGAAGTCGGTAACGGGACTTATACATAAGATACTATAATTAGTATCATATCACGGAAGAGACTTACATCTCAATAATAGAAGACACCGAAGTGTCACAGAAGTAGCTGCAAACCCTTCTAGGCATGTCTATTTATCCACAACTAGGACTCAACAGTTTTAAAATAAAAGACATTTCATGTGCAAAGCAAGTAGTCAATCACATTTATATACAAGTAGCACTTCTAATGATATAAACATGCATCAAACATCTCGAACAATCATTGTCCAAAATTCATAATACAATCAACATAAATCAAATTCAACAAGTAGAACAAAGTAAAGTGTGACCATCTACGATTACTCACAATCGCTCCCTTTCGCTTATTGCCTTGAAGTTTCGGCACATCTGGAATTGATCGCTCTACTTTCCCTTCTATATACAATCAAACATAAGTTCATATTACTATATTTTTCATATGACTGAATCAGCATTAGTATGAATGTATCATATAACATCCAAGTTCATGACAAATTCTCAGGTATATTTTATTTCTAAACTAATGTAAACGCCAATTGTACTTCAAAAGTTTCATAATTCATACATTCAATTACTATTCCAGCTTTTGCTGGAAGCACTTCATTCGGGTCAACTTTGAACAATCAATAAGATAAAGAAAATTATGTATTTCTATAACACTTTCTTCTAGACAATTGTTCCTTTGTGTCTTAATTTTCTAATGATACCAAGATCATACAATTTGGTTTATTATTCAATGAGTTATGCTTAAAATATCACAAACTATGTACATTTGAAATTTTGGCTAATGCATAATCATACATTCAAGTTGTACACCTCATAACTCTCAATTACAATATCCCAAAATTACAAACTTTATACCAATTGAAAGCTAAGAGAATAAACTACAACTTTGGTAAGACACCTCAGCCTAATTCTAGCTATATCAATATAGTTTATTCAATAACTACATGACATGATTTCTGTCCCAGGTAATGCTACAGCTGAAGCCAAGGACTCACTTTCAAGCTAAATTTCAAAGTTCTTAAGGATAGAATTCAAATTCAATTTCTCCTTAACATTTGTATCAAAATGTTTTTAATTTATTTTGAATAAAAAATAATCTCTTTTGGAGTTGTACAGATCAAGTTATAATCAAAATATCGAAACATATTCACTGTAATATCTCCAGTTTATAATATTCCAGTACATACCCTCACTTTGAGTCAATTAATCTTTTTCTAATCAATTCAGATGGCTGTAAATTTTTATAGAGAGAAAGAACAAGGTCTTATGAGTCTATTGGTTCAAGTTCGAAGCCATTTGGAGATCTTCAAGTCAGGTAATGGCCAAAATACCAATGTCTGTATAGTGAAACCTATTAAGTGAAACTACTACAATTAACTCACATCTTACACCTTCAACACCCCCTTCACCAAAATTCATGAATTCCACTTTAGTTGCACCTAATTAATGCCTTAATTACATATCAATTTTTTGTCCAGAACCAATTCCAAAGTCATTCAGTAAACATCTCACAATCCTTATCTTCCATATATTAAAACCAAAACAACATATACCAAACCAAAATTATTTTTCCAGCACCTAATGTTCAACGTCATAACACATATTTTTGCCAACTTAGGTATCATAAAACTTATATGAATACATGCTATTAATTGTAGAAATCCCTTATCTCTTTAACTTCAAAGAACCAACTAAATCAAGCTTCCAAACAACCAACACATATCTAAGTTTAATGTGTAACTTTTAGTATCAATGAGGCAATAATACACAAAATCACAAAACCTATTTCTTAATGAAATAACTTATAAAGCTTCCAAAGGTTGATTCTCCAAACACCAGCAAAAGTCCAAAAGTTATAGAGGTGATGGGGGGTTTCATGGAGATAAGAAAGCAAAGTGAAAAAGAGAACAAAACAGAAAAGTTTCCAGCAGAAACTTGCTTCATCACCGCTTAGGTGTCACTCTTTCCATAAGGCATGTGTCTTCTTGCATGTGTCACATATGTCCTCCATTTAAGCTACCATTTGTCACACTTCCATTAAACCATGTTTCATTTAATGAATGCTACCAAATGCCATAATTTAAGATCATTGGTCACTTTATTAACTATGTCATTTGTCAATGTATCAACTATGCCAAATGTCACTAACTCATAGGCTTAATCTTTGCAATTTTCACACACCAATTTATCTTGCCACTTGAAAATTTTCCTAATCTAAATATACATGTAAATACCATAATTCTCTAATGGTATCAATTAATTCTAATTTACTCACTATAATCCACCTGATCAAAAATTCAAGTCATAAGTCTTTCATATTCTAATCATAGCAAAATTCTAACTTCTATCACACATGTACTTTCATAAACATGTATTATTTCAAGCAGGGTATATTTTGAGGCCTTACAGCTTTTTTGAAAGAGCTTCATACAGTAGACTATTTGGTAACATAAAATAAAAGGTACTTTTAATTTTAACTATATTTATTTTGTAATAAAATTATTTATGCATATAAATATTATTTAAAGTATATTAAATAATATGCAAAGCACAATAAATTAATTATTATATATTTTAATCCATATAAAACATAAATAAAAATATATCTAACCAAATTTTTTATATGGATTATAACATAAGTAAAAGCAATATAAAAAATAAATATTAAAATATATAAAAAGTCAAATAATATTATATGTAACATCCCATCACCGATGGGAGGGTTATATTGGTAAATTGGGATGAGTTAGGATTTTTCATTTGCATGCAATCGATATGAGCATTTTTTTGGCCTCTAATTTTAGAGGAATAAGTCATTTTGCACATGCATTTATATGCACATGTATTGATGGCACTTTCTGGCATTTTATTGTGAACAAGATATGATTGGTGAATTTTTGAGATAATTATGTTTGATTCTGATAATTTGGAAATTATGGAATAATTGGATTTGAATAGTTGAATTAGAATGTCCCGAGAGTGATTGCCAGTTGATAGTGACCCTTAGGAATTTTTCTGGAAATTTGGGAGTTAATGTCCGGACCGAAAATTTGCCGAGTAACGGATTGATTGACTTTATAGTACTGTCGTAACTATCCAATGGTAAGGGAAAATTATATTTTTGATGTTTGGAATAAAATGCCAAGCCATTGTAAATTAGAGACTGAAATTTAAAAGAATTTGAGGGCTTATGGCTTACGAACCCTAGATTTAAAAATCAACCCTTATAAACCTTAGGTTTTGAATTTGGTGGATAAGCATATCCTTTCCTTCACCTAGGGCAAACTTCTTCCTCCTTTCTCTGGTGATTTTCGACCAACCTTCTCGATCCTTGCTTGCTTGCTTCTCCTTGTGCCAAGACTTAGCTTAAACCCTCAAGAAGATGATGTTATGTGTGGCTTTGGGAGAGAACCGTGGGTGTTAGGGCTTGGAGGAGATTTTCGGAGATTGAAGATTTGAGAGCTTGATTGGTAAGTAAAATGGTTTAATGTTGTTTTATTGTTGTTGAAATGCATTTATGGTGTTTAATATGAAAGATTGGGTAGTTGAGAGTGAGTTATGACTGGGTTTAGAGTGAGAAAATGCGATAGGGGAGTCAGAGAAGACGAGCAGGTCGCGGCGTGCCTGCACCGCGACGCGGCGAGGAATTATGTCCTCCTCGCGGTGCGCGCGAGGGCCTCGCCGCGGCGAATTAAAGTTAATTCACCGCGGCGAGCTCATTTCGACGTCGCGGCGAGTGATTCCAGGACGCCGCGGCAAGCGTTCCTTGGCCTCGGCGAGGGACACTCTTCTGACTTGATGTAGTTTGGTTTTGGGCCATAACTTATGGTGTAGACCTCCAATTGAGGTGATTCTTGATTCGTTATGAACTAGAGAGAAAGGTCTACAATTGAGGCGAAGAATGAAAGTTTGAATTTAAATTAGTAAGATTGCAATTATTGAAAGAAAGTTAAGGATAGATTTTTATTGCATCTTAAGGATTGTTTTATGATATTGGAGGATAAATTAGAGACTTATGAACTAAATGACATACTTTTGGAATCTTCAGTGGATGATATTGAACTAATGAATAGTAATTTGATTTTGAGGTCTTTCTTGAAGATAAGGGTATTGTTTAAATATTGTGGTACTCATAGAACAAAAATTTGGTTTAGAGGCAAAGGATAGTGAAATTGGGATGTAGTGCTGGGAAAATCGCCAATATGCACTGTACATTCCTGCATTCCAGCATGTGCATTTGTGAATCCCTCTGATTGTGCATATAGTAATGAGAAATTATTTGACTGTTATAGAGGTACCGTTGGATCGACATTTCACGAACATTGCTGGGACTTCCAGACAGTAGCTCGGAAGTTACATGTGAGTAACCTAGTTGATTCCTCAACCTTTTTGTGATTAAAATTATGTGTTTATGCCATGTGGAGATAATGGAGGGTTATGTGTTTGATT
The DNA here is from genome assembly GCA_029891385.1 of Erythroxylum novogranatense. Classification (NCBI taxonomy): domain Eukaryota; kingdom Viridiplantae; phylum Streptophyta; class Magnoliopsida; order Malpighiales; family Erythroxylaceae; genus Erythroxylum; species Erythroxylum novogranatense. The sequence goes on along the minus strand of CM057233.1, from coordinate 87,073,476 downwards.
TTGATTGATTTCGGACCATGGGCGTCTGAAATATCGGGAACCTGATATCGAAGTGTAAATTATGTGTAAATTGGTAATTACTGTAAATTGAGGCATATGCATTCATGCATAAAGGCATGTTCAGATAATGAGAGTTGTGACCGGAGCAGTCAACGTAATTCAGAGCTTAAAGCTCAACGTAACAGGGCCTCGAGCCCAACGTAATTTAGAGCCATAGGCTCACTGTATCAAGGCATTCAGGCCCAACGTATTTCAGAGCCACAGCTCACAGATATCGTGCCTGCCATCCTTTGGGACAGATCAAAGTACGCAGTCACATAATCGAAATAAAATGGAAAGTGTCACATGTGCATTGCATATACGAATGATTGAATGTGGATCGTTTGAAAGGCGAACCGCCTTATATTTGTGAATTGGTAACGTATGTGATATTTCTGAATGTGATACTATGCAATATTCTGTGAATTATTTGTGTATGCATGAGTTGAGTGAACCATCGATGATGGTTTCTCGCTGAGTTCGCAAACTCACCCAACATTGCAAATATTTTTCAGGGCTGATATAGTAGGCTCCTAGCTCCAGAGATAGACTCTTCCTGCCGTGTGAGCGCGTTGGCAAGAGAAGTTATGGCCCACAAGTCGGTCAGCTGGGATTGATTTTGGGGATGACCTAGTATAGACTTTTGTATCAGATTTCCTTTTTGGAGTAATGTATTTAGACCGTGAAAAACTGATAGACTTGTCTATATTTCGGTTTGATGATTGAGATGAGAATGTATATTGGCTTTAAAATATAACGACTTTTATATTGTGGATTTATGAATGCGATGCCATGAGAGTATTGTAGTGACTGGCTACTCGTAGCTCTCCCTTATGGTGGGATATGTATCGGGGCGGCCTACGGGCGTGCCGGTGTTTACCCTGCAATAAGGGAGCGTTACATTATATAAATCCTAAAATAAATATTTAAGTTTAGTAAATAGTTAAATACATAATAAATTATACATTTTATCGTAATAAAGAAGATGTGTTTGCAAGATAAGCGTGAAGATGAGTTTGTAGGTATTGTGAAAATTATATGTAAAATATAAGGACAAAAGGGACTAAAAAATATGCTAAAATTGATCTAAAAAATATACCTGAAAAAGTTACTTAAGAGACTTTTTTTAGAAATTCTAAATTTGAGCTTTTTAAAAAGCTGTATTTTAGCTGTCAAAAAAGTCATATCTATTAAAGAAGTGTTTTTTTTATTTAATTGTCAAATACTCATTTAAAAAAAGTTTTTGTAGTGAAAAAAGTACATATTGACTTCTCAAAAGCTCATCCAAACTGACAATTACTCTAATTATGTTACCTTAATCATAGTACAAAGTCAAACCTTTACTTTCCTATGCACACCATAATGTCGGCTTGGCTTCTTGACAATGTCCAAGACATGTTTTACACCCCCTTATACCTACCCATAGATAATTCATTATTGTAAAGAATTAGTGAGCAATCTTTACGAAATCGACCAATAATACCGATTGGGACTTCTTAGGATTGGCTAGGATGGTAGGATGGCTTGGACAATTTCTCAATAATCTCTATTTGAAATATCGAATTTTTGAGTGTACAAATCAAATTTGATTGGATATTATCTTACTCAAACATAACAAAATATCATAGTTTTGTATCAAATCATTTAAATATGAATATATCATAAAGTTCGATACATTAAAATTTTATCTATTTTTTGATTCAAGTTGGACTAAGTTAATCTCGAATTAAAACGTTAGTCATTAATAATCTCGAATTAAAATGTAAATTATAATTTAATTTTTTAGGCGTTTTTAAGAATTTGCATAAAAATGTACATATGGTGAGTCGATTTTGAAAAACCAAAGGGGTTAATTGTTTCGCAAACTTTTCGCAAACTTATTTGACACCAACAAAATAAAATCAAGCAAAATCGAAATAGTAAAAACACCAGAAATTGGTAACGCAGTTCGACACACCTTGCCTACGTCTGTGGGGCCCTCACCTAGCTTAATCACTTTCACTGAAGAATAATAGTTTTACCCAAGGCTTTACTGAGCCGACATCACTCAACCCTTAGCACTATCTCTCAGCCTCACTTTCTGTAAAAGAATTTCACACCCAATAATACAACCACCTCGTACTAACCTCAACAGAGGATTTTCTCAATCAACTCAATAGTACGACCACCTCGTACTAACCTCAACAGAGAATTTATCTAACTACTTTTACTCAAAGACAATAATAAATAAAATCTCAAGTATTTAATCAACTGGAAATTAAATAACAAAAATACTTGAAACAAAGAAGACTTCTCTATGAATTAGTCTTCTCAAAATAATTCAACTAAACACTTTTTGCCATAGCTAATTCTTCATAAAACGAATTACCACAGGACAAAATGCAGCCCACAACCTTTTCTATATCATACCATGTGATACTCACCTGAAATAAATCCACATACCCCAAATTCCACCATATATGAAAAGAAACTCAGCAAGTAATATTCAGCTCACAACAAAACATCATATGCAGTCTACCAAGGATGTTTCGACGATACACCTCTATTGCTTCCAAGTGAATCACACAGGCTGTGAAGAATCTCTCAAGGATGGTTTTTCCCAAAACGCAAAAATCAACTCATGCAAGATGTATCAAGTGCAGTATCTCTAGAAGAATTCAAGGACAAAGAAATTCAGCACAAAAGAGAGATTGTGCAGCCCCACACTATCACACATGCATGACACACACTCCTTAAATAACCAATCAATAATTCCACTGCATATTTTAATTCCCAGACACCAACAGTGATACACCAAAAGCTATATAGACATCTCAATTAATGCAGTGTATTTCCCATGAAGAAATTAACGTACGCCCTCCACCATTTTGTGCAAGATAACTTTCTTTATCTTATATCTCAAAAATCATACATCCAAATTAAACTTCTTTTCCACTCTATCATTATCCAACAACAACGTGATGCACTTATATTTCTATTCAAGATAGACTTCTTTTCACATATGAACTATTATCCAAAAATTAAATTCAAATAAAAAATATTACATAGCTACACCTCATCTTAATTTGAATTTTAAGATTTGCAATATTTTGAAGATCTAATAATCAAAAATGTCAAAATTAAATAATAAGATATATAATAAATATTTTAACGGATTTCGTTGCCTGAATTTCAATTATTAAATCGTTTTAAGTGATTTTCTCGAAACAAGTCATTGACTTGCCCAAGAACAAAGAATCATAGAATGATGAGAAGATAAAGAGATCCCTGAACTTATTCAACGCAACTTGGTGGATCAACGTGCAAGAAGGGGCTAAGATTGCACTTTTTTTGCATCCACCGTCTTCAGTTTTCTTCGTTGCCAAATTGGTTAAATGCTTCGTAAGTCAATTTTCACCAAACTTGAACTACGAAAACAACAGCTAACCAGCATCAAATCAACCATTAATGGATATGGTTGGTCCCTTCCTTTCCGACCTTCGAATATATTCAAGTTCTTGATACGGTCTATATATGCTTTCACTGAGAAGGAACAGTGCCGGTGATTTCATCAGAACCTAAGTCACTCCTCAGCTATAAATAAAGGGTTAACCTACTCCAATGGTGGTCAGAACTGAGGAGAGGAAGAGAGGTCTTGTATGGAGATGAAGAGTCTTGTGTCAGATAGCCAAGGATGACTTGCTTATGTTTTGGTATGGTTCATAGGCAGTCTCCATTGGCTATTCCGAGTGACTCTCATCTTCCATGCTAGACCTACGTCTCTTCCATTGTTAAAAGAACTTTGTCATCTTGATGAAGCAGGATAAGATTGTCAATTTAAGGTACATTATTACAAGTCCTATCTTTTTCAATCTTTTTATTTTTATAATGATAGAATTGACATTTGGTTATTATTTTGTGTGTATTGAATAAATCAACATATCTATACCATAATTTATAAAATACATGTTTAAATTTGAAAAATTGAATAAATCATATTAACCTGTCTATATTTGAGCTTATATTAACTTTTTTTGGTGATTAGGGTTCGAATTGTACAAAATAGATATGATTGAATTGTTTATATTTGGGCTTATTTTAACTCTTTTATTTTTTGCTACTAGGGTTTGAAGACTAAGATTTGGGATTAGAAAATGCTATTAATTTAGTTATTTGATTAAGGAATATATCAACCAAAATATTAATCAAACTAACTTGGGCTAATCCATTCTTCACAAACTCAAATTTATCTTAGATTTTGTCATTTTACTTCAAGTAAATCATTTAATAAATTGACAACTCAAAAGTAAACGGTCAATTTATATATGATCTTTTATGATAAAATATTTTTCTATTTAAATGGTCCTCTTTAACAATCAAATTACCTCATACTTCGCTTTTATATTGTTAATTTATCTAAAATTACTTCAAGTTAATCACTAGAGGTTTGAAATTATAGTATACATATACAGACACATATATATTAAAATAGTGTTATCGGATAAAATGGAATATTTTCCAAATTATAAATAATTTGCCATAACTTCAAATTAATTAATTATAAGTTTTTAATTTTGTGAAAATTTATTATATTTTAAGTTTAAATTCAAGTTAAATTTGAGATATAATATTCTCCGACACAAAATTTGACTCAAAATATAGTTTCTTTTATTGTTTCTTATTCTAATCTAACATGAAAAAGTGAGCATTTCCAATCCAACAGGCCACATTAAGATGTATGCAATTAGTTCCAATTGTACGAGATTCTTCATGGAGGATAAAGTTAGCTTTTAAGTGAAGAAGCTTACTTCCCAGGTGTAACGATGAGTTTCAAAGTCAAATGGAACAACAAGAAATGATAGGAGAATAGAGAGCGTCGACAATGTCCCTTTTTGGTGGGCAGTAGCACATTGGTTGAGTTTGTTATGGTGGGGAATCATGAGGTCGTAAAAGACCATTGCAAAAAGATGGTCAAACATATCACATCAAACACTTACGACTCCTACTCAAATTTTAATATTTTTATTAGATTTTAAATTAAATTTAAATTTACCATCTTTTGCAATAGTTAAATTTAAATTTAAATTTAAATTTTGTTCATTAATTTAAACTTTATTTATTAATTTTGAATCAAATTGAGTTTCGAATCAAAAATTTCAATTCTACTTATGAATGACAATTCAAAATTGATAAGACGATAACCTACTCTAAGTCCCTTACCTTAATTCTAATATGAAACTAATGAAAATTTTGACTTGATCTACTTAAAAATTATGTTTATTTAAGTTTTGCCCATTAATTTTAAGATAAGATAGCATTAGATTCGTAATTTAATCAACTTAAATTTTACTCGTTAATTTTGAATCGATTAATACCAGCTAGAATAAAATTTCAATTCCACTTATGAAAACCATGATTTAGCCTCTGTTTGGTTGAGTTTATACTAGTAGAATTTTTGTCAATAATTTTTTTTTTGTAAATCTTTTATGAAAAGAACTTTTCTAAAATGTCAGTTAAATGTTTGACTGTTATTTTAAAAAGAATTTTTGTAACACCCACACAAAACAGTACAAACAAATCAAAGCATACGAAAACTTCCAGTAGACAATTCAGGCAAACATACATTAAATTACATAGTACTTAATACAAAACAGTACAAACAAATCAAAGAATACGAAAACTTTCAGTAAACAATTCAGGCAAACATACATTAAATTACATAGTACTTAACACAAATTTGCTATAAATTCTAAACCAAACTGATGTATTGTTGTTACAAACTTACAAACAAATTCACATATACATATCAAATACAAGCCAAAAGTCAAACAAAAAATTTACATTATTTTTAAAACAACACTTAGATTTTATTGGCCATTGCGGTTGTCTTGTCCCAATCTTTACAAACGTCGCTCAGAACCTACACGGGGCAAATCCACCGTTCTAAGCATATAACTTAGTGAGTAATAACTAAACTATGCATAATTTGACAATTAATCATACTGAATCAAGTTATAGCACAAGCAGATATTTAAATTTCAAAACAGTTGCATAGTTATCAAAGCTGAGTATAAAAAAAAAAACACAATCCCTTCAATTCAAAACATCAAATTTTGTTTGTATTAAAATCCAACATATATCATAATGCTCAATCAAATGACTGCTAATCCGTCAACAGAAGTGGGTAATGGGACTTATACAGAAGATACTATAATTGGTATCATTTCACAGAAGAGACTTACGTCTCAATAACAGAAGACACCGAAGTGTCAATAACAGAAGATATCGAAGTGTCACAGAAACAGCTGCAGACCCTTCTAGGCATGCTTATTTATCCACAACTAGGACTCAACAGTTTTAAAAACAAAACAAAGTTATTTCATACATGAAGTAGTCAATCACATTTACATGCAAGTAACACTTTTAATGATATAAACATGCATCAAACGCCTCAAATAATCATTGTCCAGAATTCATAATACAATTAACATAAATCAAATTGAACAAGTAGAAAGGTGTGACCATCAACGATTACTCACAATCGATCTCTTTCACTTATTGCCTTAAAGTTTCGGCAATATCTGGAAGTGATCGCTCTACTTACCCTTTTACATATAATCAAACAAGTTCATATTACTATATTTTCATGTAACTGAATCAGCAGTAGTATGAATGTATCATATAACATCCATGTTCATGACAAATTCTTGGGTATATTTTCTTTCGAAAATTGATGTAAACGTCAATTATACTTCAAAAGTTCCAAAATTCATACATCCAATTACTATTCTAGCTTTTGCTGGAAGCACTTCATTCGGGTAAACTTTGCACAATCAACAAGATAAAGAAAATTATTTATTTCTATAACACTTTCTTCTAGACAATTGTTCAGCTGTGTCTTAAGTTTCTAATGATATAAAAAGATCATACAATTTGGTTTATTATTCAATGAGTTATACTCAAAATACCACAAATTGTATATATTTGAAATTTTGGCTAATGCATAATCATGCATTCAAGTTGTAAACCTCATAACTCTCAATTAAAATATCCCAAAATTACAAAATTTATACCAATTTAAAGCTAAGAGAATAAGCTACAACTTTGGTGAAGACACCTCAGCCTAATTCTTCCTATATCAATATAGTTTATTCAATAACCACAAGACATGATTTCTATCCCTGGTAATGCTACAGCTGATGCCGAGACTCACTTTCAAGCTAAATTTCAAGATTCTTAAGGACAGAATTAAAATGCAATTTCTTCTTAACATTTGTAGCAAAATGTTTCTAGTTTATTTTTAATAAAAAATAATCTCATTTGGAGCTCTATTGATCAAGCTATAATCAAAATACCAAAACATGTTCACTGTAATATCTCCAGTTTATAATATTTCAGTACATACCCTCACTTTGAGTCAATTAATCTTTTTTTAATCAATTCAGATGGCTCTAAATTTTTATAGAGAGAAATAACAATGTCTTAGGAGTCTATTGGTTTAAGTTCCAAATCATTTGGAGATATTCAAGTCAAGTAATGGCCAAAATACCAATGTCTGTATAGTGAAACATATTCAGTGAAACTACTACAATTAACTCACATCTTACATCTTCAACACCCCCTTCACCAAAATTCATGAATTACACTTCAATTGCACCTTATTAATGCCTCAATTACACATCAATTTTCTGTCCAAAACCAATTCCAAATTCATTCAATAAACATCTCACAATCCTTATCTTCCATACATTAAAACCAAAACAGCATATGCCAAACCAGAATTATTTTTCTAGCACCTAATGTTCAACATCATAATACATATTTTTGGCCAACTTAGGTATCATAAAACTTATATGAATACATGCTATCAAGTTTAGAAATCCCTTACCTCTTTAACTTCAAAGAACCACCTAAATCAATCTTCCAAACAAACAACATATATCTAAGTTTAATGTGTAACTTTCAGCATCAATGAGGTAATAATACATAAAATCACAAAACCTATTTCTTAATGAAATAACTTACAAAGCTTCCAAAGGTTGATTCTCCAAACACCAGCAAAAGTCCAAAAGTTAGAGAGGTGATGGGGGGTTTCATGAAGGGAAGAAAGCAAAGTGAAAAAAGAGAACAAAACAAAAAAGTTTCCAGCAGAAACTTGCTTCATCACCACCTAGGTGTCACTCTCTCCATAAGGCATGTGTCTTCTTGCATGTGTCACATATGTCCTCCACTTAAGCTACCATTTGTAGGTGTCACTCCCTCCATAAAGCACGTGCCTTCTTACATGTGTCATATATGTCCTCCACTTAAGCTACCATTTGTCATACTTCCATTAAAACATGTTTCACTTAATGAATGCTGCCAAATGCCACAATTTAATAAGGTCACTGGTCACTTTATTAACTATTTCATTTGTCAATGTATCAACTATGCCAAATGTTACTAACTCATAGGCTTAATTATTGCAATTTTCACACACTAATTTATCTTGCCACTTGAAAATTTTCCTAATCTAAATATATACGTAAATACCTTAATTCTCTAATGGTATCAATTAATTCCAATTTACTCATTATAATCCACTTGATCAAAAATTCAAGTCGTAAGTCTTTTATATTCTAATCGTAGCAAAATTCTAACTCCTATCACACATGTACTTTCATAAACATGTATTATTTCAACTAAGGTATATTTTGGGACCTTACAACTTTTTTTAAAGAACTTCATACAGTAGACTATTTCAAAACATAAAAATATAAGGTACTTTTAATTTTAGCTATATTTTATTTTGTAATAAAAATATTTATGCATACAAATATTATTTAAAGTATATTAAATAATATTCAAAGCATAATAAATTAATTATTATATAATTTTAAACCATATGAAACATAAATAAAATATATCTAACTAAATTTTTATATGGATTATAACATAAGTAAAAGTAATATAAAATAAATATTAAAATATATAAAAGTCAAATAATATTATATAAATCCTAAAATAAATATTTAAGTTGAGTAAATAGTTAAATACATAATAAATTATACATTTTATCGTAATAAAGAAGATGAGTTTATAAGATAAACGTGAAGATGAGTTTGTTGGTATTGTGGTAATTATGTGTAAAATATAAGGACAAAAGAGAATTAAAAACAGGCTCATTAATTGATCTGAAAAATCAACCCGAAAAAGTTATTTGAGAGGTTTTTTTTAGAAACTCTAAAATTGAGCTTTTTAAAAAGCTGCATTTTGGCTACTAAAAAGTCGTATCTATTAAAAAAGTGTTTTTTTATTTTATTGTCAAATACTCATTTAAAAAAAAGTTTTTATGGTGAAAAAAACACATATTGACCTCCCAAAGGCTCATTCAAGCTGACAATTACTCTAATTCCGTTACCTTAATCATAGTGCAAAGTCAAACCTTTACTTTCCTATGCCCACCATAATGTCGGCTTGGCTTCTTGACAATGTCCAAGACATGTTTTACACACCTTTATACCTACCCATAGATAATTCAGTATTGTAAAGAATTAGTGAGCAATCTTTACGAAATCGACCAATAATATCGAATGGGACTTCTTAGGGGTGGCTAGGATGGTAGGACGGCTTGGACAATTTCTCAATAATCTCTATTTGAAATATCAAATTTTTAAGTTTACAAATCAAATTTGATTGGATATTATTTTATTCAAACATAACAAAATATCGTAGTTTTGTATGGAATCATTTGAACACGAGTATATCATAAACTTTGATACGCGAAAATTTTATCTATTTTCTGTTTCGAGTTGGACTAAGTTAATCTTGAATTAAAACGTTAGTCGTTAATAATCTCAAATTAAAATGTAAATCATAATTTAATTTTTTAGACATTTTAGGAATTTGCATAAAAATGTACATGCATAAAAATGTACATATGATGGGTTGATTTCATTGCCTAAATTTCAATTATTAAATCGTTTTAAGTGATTTTCTCAAAACAAGTCACTGACTTGCGCAGGTAGAAGCTGGCCGGTGCAAACAGGCTTCCATGCCCAATGATCAACTTCTAGACTGATTTTAGGCCTTTGGGCCATTAAGGGACAACATTTTGGGTTAGTAAATAATTATGGTCTTTAACCCCAAAGAAAATAATTTTAGGATGGAACATAAAGGATTATTTAATTCATAATTGATTTATACATAATATAATTTTGAAAATTAGTGCCATATTATATATTTGTTTGGTACTTTGACAATTTTATATTATATAATAGTTGGAATAAAATTTTCCCAATATATGTTGAATGTAATACATGACATTATGGACATTTGGAATAGTTTGTTTGTCACCACAGTGACCAAACTAGTTAAATTAAATTTTGTCATGTATGATAATTATCCAATTAAATGTTTATTGCATGGAAAACTTGTTAGTCACCAAAGTGGCCTAGCTTGAAATTTTTTTAATCATTTAATTGTGATTTATTTCAATTGTTCAAAATGATATGATGCTAAAATGACATAAAGGTTGAACTGAACAATTGATATTATTAATTATAACGCTAGGAGGTCACTCAAAGGTGGACCATTGCTTATAATTAATGACACTAAAGGGACTTTATCAACATATTTAGTTAATGTGATTGTATATCTAAAGATAATGTGCATATTGACTGTAATATGCTTGATTGTCCATTATAGTATTATATATGCATCATAATAGGTTACTTCTATGTATTTAAATTTCTCCCAAAGGAGAATTTAATTACATAATCAAAGTTTATTAGTTAGTTTGAATCGTTTTAGGTTTACTCAAAGCATTAATGCGTGGACTATATGTTGTATGTGCAGCATCTCCTAGTTTATTCGCCTTAAGCAATAGCTTGATCAAGTTTAATGGTCTGAACTATGGGGATTGGTCTGAACAAATCCAGTTCCAACTTGGTGTAATGGATTTGGACTTGGCCATAGTTTCAGACATAAGGCTTGTAGCCACAACTGAGACTAGTTGTGAAGCTGACAAGTCTTATTATGAGGCTTAGGAATGGTCTAACAGGCTGAGCTTGAATTTGATGCGAATGACGATCGCAAAAAAATGTAAAGTTGTTAATGCCTAAAATGAATAATGTAAAGGAGTTCATGTTGAAGCTTAAAGAATACTCCCAATCTGATATAGCTGACAAGTCCATTGTAGGGACTTTAATGAGTGAGCTGATGACCAAAAAGTTTAATTGGTTACAGCCCATTCACGATCATGTAACTCATATGTGAAACCTAGCTGCAAAGCTGAAATCCATGGGTATGGATGTCAGTGAGTCCGACTCACCTCCTCTAGAGTTTGGCCAGTTCCAAGTGAATTATAACACTATTAAAGAAAAATGGAACCTTCAAGAAATTAAGGCCATGTTAGTTCAGGAGGAAGGGAGATTAAAGAAAATAAAGAAACACTTCATTCATCTCATGTTTCATCAAGGTGCTAGTAGCAGCAAGAATAAACCACGACAGAAAGGCAAAAATAAGGACAAAGCTCTCAACAAAGTTAATGAGGGTCGAATCAAGAAAGATAAGAGATGTCACTTTTGTAAGAAGCCTGGTCACTTTCAGAAAGATTGCCTTAAAAGGAAAGCTTGGTTCGAAAAGAAAGGTACATACTATATCTCAATATGTTTTGAATCAAATCTCATTAACGTGCCTAAAAAAACCTGGTGGTTAGATTCTGATGCAGCTACTCATGTGTCACATATTAAACAAGGATTCCTTTCAATCCAGAACATAAACAGAACTAAAAAGTTCTTGTATATGGGGAACAAAATGAAGGCACGGATAGAGGGCATTGGGACATACAAATTGATCTTGGACACTGAGTGCTACCTAGATTTAGAAAAGTGTCTTTATGTTCCTGAATGTGCCAGGAATTTAGTTTCTGTTGCAAAATTGGATGATGCAGGATTTCAATTTAAGATTAGAAACAATGTTTTTTCATTGTATAAATATAAGTACTATTATGGTTCTAGTACATTAATTGATTGTTTATATCATTTCAATCTTGATGTTGATTTTGCTGAATCTTTGTTTCATGTTGATCATATTATAGGAAACAAACGTAGTGCACATAATGAATGTTCTGCTTTTTTGTGACATAAAAGATTAGATCATATATCCAAAGAAAGGGTACAGAGGTTAGTGAAAAATGAAATCTTACCTCCATTGGATTTTGTTGACTGGGATATATGTGTGGATTGTATTAAAGGCAAGCAAACCAAACATATATTAAAGCATCCAGCCACAAGAAGTAACACATTACTTGAATTAATACACACTGACATCTGTGATCCTTTCGACGTTCCTTCTTGGGGCGGTGAAAAATATTTTATTACCTTTATTAATGACTTCTCACGATATAGATATATTTATCTGCTACATAAAAAGTCTTAGTCTACGGACATCCTAGAAGTGTTCATTAATGAGATAGAAATGCAATTAGACAGAAAAGTAAAAATAGTGAGGTCTGATAGAGGTGGTAAATATTATGAAAATTTTGATGAAAGTGGACAATGTCCACATCCATTTGCAAAGTTTCTTGCCAGTCAAGGCATATATGCGCAATACACAATGCCTGGTACACTACAACAAAATGGTGTAACTAAAAGGCAGAATCGTACTCTTATGAAAATGGTTAGGAGCATGTTAAGTAATAGTACTATACCTTTATCATTGTGGATGCATGCATTAAAGACCGCTGCGTATCTGCTAAATAGGATTCCTAGTAAGGCAGTTTCTAAGACACCTTATGAACTGTAGACAGGAAGGAAACCTAGTTTACGACACCTTCACATTTGGGATTATCCGACAGAAGTAAGGCTGTATAATCTACATGAAAAGAAGCTTGATGTTAGAACCATTAGTGGTTATTTCATTGGCTATCTCGAAAAGTCAAAGGGGTATAGATTTTATTGTCCTAACTATAGTACGAGAATAGTTGAGTCTGGTAATGATAGGTTCATTGAGAATGGTCAAATCAATGGGAGTGGAGAACTATGAAAAGTGGATATTCACGAGAATCGAGTAGAAACTACTCCAAGACGAGTAGACACTACCACATCAAATGTGATTCCACCAGTTGTTATTCCTCTTATTGCATCACGGATACGCAACATACCAGAACAACAAATTAATGTTCCACTTCCACAAATTGAACATATTAATGACGAACCAGCTAATAATGATCAAGTTACAAATGATCAAGTAATGTCACAAGATATAACATTACGAAGGTCTGTAAGGCAAAGAAGACCACGTATCTCAAATGAATATGAAATTTTCTCACTTGAACATAAATGTGACTTGAGCATTGATAAAGATCCAAGCTCATTCAAACAAGCCATGGAATGTAATAATTCTGAAAAATGGTTCAATGCTATGAAAGAATAGTTGAAATCAATGGATGACAACAATGTCTGGGAATTAGTTAAGTTACCTTAAGGTACAAAGCAAGTGGGTTGTAAATGGGTCTTTAAGACCAAACGTGACTCACAAGGCAATATTGAAAGGTATAAAGCCAGACTCGTTGTCAAAGGTTACACTCAAAAGAATGGTATTGATTATAAAGAGACATTCTCTCTAGTTTCAAAGAAGAACTCTTTAAGAATTGTTATGGCACTGGTGGCCCATTATGATTTAGAGCTTCACCAAATAGATGTAAAGACTACCTTTCTAAATGATGACTTAGAAGAAGAAGTATATATGGATCAACTGGAAGGTTTCATGACCACAGGAAAGGAACGATTAGTGTGTAAATTAAAGAAGTCAATATATGGACTGAAGCAAGCTTCCCGAAAATGGTATCTTAAATTTAATGATATCACTACGTTCTATGATTTTGTAGAAAACACCGTTGATCGGTGTATTTATATGAAGGTTTGTGGGAGCAAGTTCATTATGTTAGCCCTATATGTTGATGATATCCTTCTTGCTACGAATAATGTTGTTTTGTTACATGATGTAAATAATTTTCTTTCTAATAATTTTGAAATGAAAGATAAGAATGAGGCGTCCTATCTTATAGGACTAGAAATATTTCGGGATAGATCACAAGGATTGTTAGGATTGTCTCAAAAAGGTTATATCGAGAAAGTATTAGAATGATTTCAAATGAAAAAATAATGCGCAAGGATAGTTCCAATTCAGAAAGGGAACAAATTTAGTCTAATGCAATGTCCACGAAATGATTTGGAATGTAAGGACATGGATTCTATTCCTTATGCGTCAGTAGTTGGGAGCTTAATGTATGCTCAAACATGTAGTAAGCCAGATATCAATTTTGTTGTTAGAATGCTAGGACATATCAAAGTAATCCTGGACTGGACCACTGGAAAGCTGCATAAAAAGTCCTTAGATACTTACAAGGCATCAAGGACTATATGCTCACATATAGAAAATCAACCCATCTCGAAGTGATAGGTTACTCGAATTCAGACTATGCCGATTGTATAGACTTAGGGAAATCTACATTCGGTTACATATTTCTATTAGCTGGAGGAGCAATTTCATGAAAAAGTAGAAAGCGGCTCGTCATTACTACTTCCACTATGGAGGCTGAATTTGTGGCATGCTTTAAAGCCACGGTTAATGGATTGTGGTTGCGTAACTTTATCTTAGGTCTTGGTTTTGTCGACAGTATTACCAAACCGTTAAAATTTTATTGTGATAACTTCGCAATCATATTCTTCTCTAAGAATGACAAATATTCAAAGGGTGTGAAACATATGGATTTGAAGTATTTGTCTATAAAAGAAGAAGTGCAAAAGCATAAAGTGTCAATTAAGCATATTAGTACCGATCTCATGATAGCAGATTAGTTAATGAAAGGCTTACCATCCAAAACATTTATTGGTCATGTTGAACGGATGGGTTTTATAGATAAGTCCTTATTAGCATAGTCTTCTGACATGTATATATACATATAATTGTCTTGCTGGAATTGTTATGACACTTGTGAATTTAATTAAAGTCATATATTTTTGCTCACTTACTGGTTATCCATATTATGTTGTATACAATAATTATTATTTATGAGATAATAATTATCGAATTACCCACTGAAAGTTTGTTGAGTTGAGTTGATTATGTGATATATAGAAGGAATCAGGTTATACAACTTATGACCGCCATGATCCCATTAGCTTAATTCAATTAAGGATGACTTGATGAATTCAATGTATTGTGTGCACTTAAAGTTTTATTGTTGGATCCTCAAGTCATAATATGAGCGAAGTGGGAGATTGTTAGACTATTTTATGTCCCATGTGACTTATAGTTTGTGTACCATGAAAAGCATCCAAGATAATGGTTATTGGATATTACAGAATGGATCTCAAACGGGTCACAGACCCTTTCCCTCTCTCTTTCAACACTAAATCATCGTATTGGTTGGTGAACCATCATGATGGTTCGTGAACCAACATAATAGTTCAGGAAGCAACACGATGATTGGAACAATTCGTATATAAGTTTTAGAAAAACTTATGAATAGATACTGAATTATTATCTTAACCATTGAAGAAACATAAAAGAAAGAAAGCAGAGAGGGAATAAAAAGCTTTACTGAAAGAACATCAAATCATGGATACAGGTACACAAAATCATTCGATCCATAAATGTCTTACACTATGTACACGACTCATATGCCAAGCTAAAGGGGTTGGAAAGCCCTTGAAGGTGATGATGTTTTGGTACGATTCATAGGCAATCTCCATTGGCTATTCTGACTGACTCTCATCTTCCATCCTAGATCTACGTCTGTTCCATTGTTAAAAGCACTTTGTCATCTTGTTCAAGTAGGATAAGATTGTCAATTTAAGGTAAATTATTACAAGTCCTATCTTTTTTAATCTTTTTATTTTTATAATGATAGAATTGGCATTTGTTTAGTATTTTGTGTGTATTGAATAAATCAATATATCTATACCATAATTTATAAAATACATGTTTAAATTAAAAATGTTGGACCCCGATCTTTGTGTGGAATTTAGAAATAGTAAATGAATATTTTTGTATATGTATTGTGTTATATATGTAATTATGCTTTAAGGAAATTGATGAGAAAAGAATTGTTTGATTTGATAACTTTGGGTTTTGAATAGATTTGTATGGGTTATAAAATTTCAAGTGGATGAGTTGATTGAAATGAAGTTGAAAAGTAAGAATTAAATAGAAAAAGTGTGAGAATTTGAAGAATTAAGAAAGTTTGACTTTTTGGAGATGAATAATTGACTTTTTGATTTAGGCAGAATTTGAGAAAATGATCTTCATGAAAATTGTAGCTTCTGTTGAGAGCTTTCTGTTACCATAAAGTTTGATATTTTTCAATATCGGGAGTGAAAGTTATGATCATTCAAAGTTAAGTATTATTTTGTTTTGTTTTGTGAAAATGTCCATAAGTGTACATTTAGGCGTACTGTGCTTTGAGGCAAATTATGTATTGATGTGGTCTGAATTGAGTTAAGTGGTCTACATGAAAGACATAGAGGATTTTCCTAGCTTTTCAATGATGTATTATATGTTATTTGTGGATGTGAGAATTGAAAGATATGAAATTTGAAAGTTTGGATGTTGTTTTGGGATGGAACATGTTTGGCAGAAACTTTGACTAAAAAATTGAACTAGTTAGAGGTTGAAATAGCTTTTAAGTGCTTCACGAAAGTTAAAGATTTTGATTTTATCTTTATTTTGATATAAAGTATAGAATTTTTGGACCATGCAATAAGAAGTTATAATTTTACAAGTTTTTGTTACTGTTTTAGCATGATTATTAGAGGACAGAACTTTTAATTGAAAATTTGACTTCCTTAGAGGCCAAATTGATTTTTCTGTACTACATGAAAGTTGTAGGTTGCTTTCTGATCTTTGCATTGATATAAAGTATGACATGTTTGGACATGGGAGTTGAAAGATAGAAATTTTCAAAGTTGAGTTATTGTTTAGGTATATATTTAATTGGGCAGAAAGTTTGATTGGATTTTTTATCCCTTTAGAGTTGGAATTGATTTTTGAGTTCTTCATGGAAGTTATAGAACTTCCTTTAAGCTTTCTATTGATACTAAATTTGACAAATTTGGAGTTCGAAATCTAGAGTTTTGATTTTTGAAAATTCGAATTTATTTATGTGAAAAAAATAGAAAAATCGGATCGCTCGCCCTCACGCGTATACGATGTCGTTTGTTCCCTTTGCACGCGGAAACGACGCCGTTTGGGCGTTTGGGATTCTCCTTTTGTTTTTGGTTAATTTGTTTCCAAATCCAACCTTTGTTAAATCTTTTGCTCATATCTTTTCTGCCCGACATCCGATTGATTTGGTTTTCAAAGCGTTGGATTCCTAAGACAATTATCTACATCTTCATGAGAAAATTATGAATTTTTGAGATTAAATTGAGGGTGATTGATTTAATCAAAGTGAGTTGGGAAATTTTATGAATATGGTTCAGTCTTTTGCGAACTTTGGGATCTGTGGAGATCCGATTAAATTGATTTTTGAGGCAAAATAAAATAGAGATATGGGGCTACAAGTCATATGATGGAATTGAAATTCAATTTAGCCCCTAAGACTTTCAATTTCTGAATGGAAGTTCAGATTAGTGTGCAGTCTTGGATTAGAAAAATCTGAAAGTATTTTGGCCATAACTTTTGCTCTAGTAATCCAAATGAAGTGATTCTTAATTTGGATTAAACTAGAGAAATAGAGCTACAATTTTTATGAAGAAATCGAGTTTCAAATTTGTCTTTAAGAATATCAATTTTTGGATGGAAATAAAGTGCTAGAAAATGTGTTAGCATAAGACTAGTCCGAAGTGTTTGGTGCATAACTTTTGGTGTAGTGCACCAAATTAAATTATTTTGGTGGCGTTATGAAATTAAGACAATGAGGAACATTTCTATAAAAGAAAGTTTTGGCAAATGTCTTCAATTTGATGGTGAGAAAAATGTCATAAAGTAAGCATGAATTGAAATAAAGTTCAGGGGCAATTTTGGAACATCACTTAATGGGTTAGGTTTTAAGGCTTATAAGTAAGGACTTTATGGTCATTTAGATTTTATTAAATGAATGAATAAGGGGGCTGTCGTTTTTAACAAGAGGAAGCTCGAAAATTTGAGAAGGAAAAGAATAAAAGAAAAAGAGAGAAGAGTGGGTTTTCGGAGAAGAAGAGGAAGAAGAAGAAAGATAGTTAGGTTTCGAAATTTTTGGGTATTCAAGCACGATTTTGAGAAGATTCAAGGGAAAAAAGGTGGAAGAGAATGAAAGCTTCTTAAGGAATCAAGAAAAATCTGAAAATGGTGAAAATGAGGTAAGACTCGAAATTTTAATTTGTAAATTTTAGAAGTTTTTTGTGGTTTAGATACCTTGAAAATGGTATGTGTTTATGATTTCTAAGCTCAATTTTGGAGATAGCATGGTTTAACTAAGCTCAATTTTGGAGATAGCATGGTTTAATTGGTTCAATTTTGGATGATTATTAATTAGGGTTTATGTTATTGAATTAGGAAAAATTAAGTAAAGGCTTTGGAGAATTGATGCTCTGGACAAGTTTTTGGCATGGAAATGAGGTGGGTAATATGTTTATATTTTGAATTAAAAGTTGATTATGAATTTTTGAAAATTCAAGAAGTGAAATGTTTTGCAAAATTATTGTTTATGTTTTCAAACAAATAAAGAAAGGAAGTATTGAATTGTATTGTTTTCCGAATGCTTTGGAAAATGGTTACAAGTTTTCAATGATTTTGATAAATTAAGGAAATTTTGAAATTATGAAAACTATTATAAAGGTTAGATTTTATTGTTTCTAATGATTTTGAATAAATTGTTAAATTTTCTGAAATTCTTTATGCTTGAAGGATTTTATTAATTATGAAATTGATATATTTATTATATCTTTTATTTATGAATAATTTTGATAAATTATCAAAAGTGTGGCATTCTTTGTTTATGAATGATTGTGAATCGAATGTGATTTTGAATTGTTATGTGATTGATTGTTATGTGATTGATTGATGGATTGAGGTTGCATTTAAATTGTCATATGAATTATGTGAATGTGTGAATGACAATGTGTCTACTAAGACACGATATGAAAGTATGAAAAGTTCAGTTTCAAAATATGCCTTCGGGAAATTTGTTTTTCAAGTATATGTGTTATGTGGGTTTGGTTAGGTCCCATAAGTCAAGTCAGTGTACTGTCTCATTTTTAAAGGCTTCTCCCGCCTGCCCGTTAGTGACACTAGAGCTCCAATTTCGGACTCCCATAAGTCACGGCTACACTGGACCGCTATGCGGGAAATTGTAGTACGCTCTGGTCACGGCTGCACAGGACCGCTATGCGAAAATGTGCAGTACGTTCCATTTTGGACCGAACCAAACCATTATGATGTGTTATGTGTTTTTGATTTTGTTTGGAATGTGATGCATTCATGTCTTTGAAATTGTTCATGATTTTGTGAAAAGAAAATTTGAGATTTTCGAGAAATAAGAAAGTGAGGTTTTCAACTGTGACAGTTTTTGGAAATTGTGAATAAATATTTTGAAATTTTGAAAAGTTTATGAAATAAACATTTGATGAAATTTCTACTGGGAAATCCTTTATAAGATGGAAAAGGTTTTCAGAAATAGCTTTTGCTTATTATTCAACTTATAACATGTTATCCACGAGCTATCAACTCACCCCTCTTTCATTCCCATCTCCAGGTATTCGAGCAGGAGATCGGATGAAAGAGTGTCAAGACATTTTTATTCGTTTTTGCATAGCAAGTATTTTGTGTAAAGTTAGATTTTTAGTATTGTTATTGGATATGGCTTGAATTGTCATAAATGTATTCCAAGCTTTTACTTCGGGATGTATGAGAAGTACGAAATTGTGTAATGTGAATTCATTTTTGAATTGTATATGGCTTGGAGAGCCATGAATGTTTCTAAGCATTTACTTTCGTTTCGTTTTTCGTTTTTTGGGTTGGGATCCGGTTCCGAGATCGGGTCTCAACATTAAAAAAAAACAATAATAAAATAAATCAGATTGAACTGTCTATATTTGAGCTTATATTAACTTTTTTTTGGTGATTAGGGTTCGAATTGTACAAAATAGATAGGATTGAACTGTTTATGTTTGGGTTTATCTTAACTTTTTTTTTGCTACTAGGGTTTGAAATGTAGAATTTGAATGACTAAGATTTGAGATTAGCAAAATGCTATTAATTTAGTTATTTGATTAAAGAATATATTAACCAAAATATTAATTAAACTAACTTGGGCTAATCCATTCTCCACAAACTCAAATTCATCTTATATTTTACTTCAAATAAATCATTTAATAAATTAACAACTCAAAAGTAAACGATGAATTTATATCTAATCTTTCATGATAAAATATTATTTCTATTTAAATGGTCCTCTTTAACAATTAAATTATCTCATATTTCACTTTTATTTTGTTAATTTATGTGAAATTACTTGAAGTTAATCACTAGAGGTTTATATATATATATATATATATATAATATGTAATATTTTAAAATAGTGTTATTGGATAAGATGGAATATTTTCCAAATTATAAAATAATTTGCAATAACTTCAAATTAATTAATTAATTATAAGTTTTTTATTTTTGTGAAATTTTATTATATTTTAAGTTTAAATTCAAGTTAAATTTAAGATACAATATTCTTCGACACAAAATTTGACTCAAACTATCGTTTGCTTCTCAATCTTTAAAGATTTGATTAGTAGTAAACAAAGGTTAGAAATGCTTTTATTGTTTCTTATTCTAATCTAACATGAAAAAGTGAGCATTTCCAATCCAACAGGCCACATTAAGATGTATGCAATTAGTTCCAATTGTACGAGATTCTTCATGGAGGATAAAGTTAGCTTTTAAGTGAAGAAGCTTACTTGCCAGGTGTAACGATGAATTTCAAAGTCAAATGGAACAACAAGAAATGATAGGAGAATACAGAGTGTTGACAATGTCCCTTTTTGGTGGGCAGTAGCACATTGGCTGAGTGTGTTATGGTGGGGAATCATGAGGTCGTAAAAGACCATTGCAAAAAGATGGTCAAACATATCACATCAAACACTTATGACTCATGCTCAAATTTTAACATTTTTATTAGATTTTAAATTAAATTTAAATATACCATCTTTTGTAATGGTTAAATTTAAATTTAAATTTAAATTCTGTTCTTTAATTTTAATTTTATTTATTAATATTGAATCAAATTGAGTTTCGAAATAAAAATTTCAATTCTATTTATGAACAACAATTCAAAACTGATAAAAGAATAGACTATTCTAAGTCCCTTTCTTTAATTCTAATATAAAACTAAAATTTTGATTCGATCTAGTTAAAATTATGTTTATTTAAGTTTTCCGTTAATTTTAAGATAAGATAGAATTAGATTTATAATTTAATCAACTTAAATTTTACTCGTTAAATTTGGAACAATTAATACCAATTAGAATAAAATTTCAATTTTGTTTATGAAAACCACGATTTAGCTTCTATTTGGTTGGATTTATACCAATAGAGTTTTTGTCAATAAAACTTTTCTGTAGATCTTTTCGAGAATGACTTTTCTAAGAAGTCAATTGAATGTTTGATTATCATTTTAAAAGAGCTTTATACAGTAAATTATTTGACAACATCAAAATAAAAATACTTTTAAATTTAACTATATTTTATTTTGTAATAAAAATTATTTATGCATATAAATATTATTTAAAGTATATTAAACAACATGCAAAGCATAATAAATTAATTATTATATAATTTTAAACCATATGGAACATAAATAAAATATATATAACCAAATTTTTATATGGATTATAACATAAGTAAAAGTAATATAAAAATAATATTAAAAATATATAAAAATCAAACAATATTATATAAATCTCAAAATAAATATTTAAGTTGAGTAAATAGTTAAATACATAATAAATTATGCATTTTATTGTAATAGAGAAGATGAGTTCGTAAGATAAACGTAAAGATAAATTTGTAAGTATTGGGAATTATGTAAAACATAAGGACAAAATGAACTAAAAATATGCTCATTAATTGATAAAAAATTTACTAGAAAAATTATTTGAGAAGCTTTTTTAAAACTCCAAATTTAAGCTTCTTAAAAGATGTATTTTGACTGTCAAAAAGTCAAATATATTAAAGAAATACTTTTTATTTTACTATCAAATATTTATTTTAAGAAAATTGTGATAAAAAATATATTTATTAACCTTCTAAAACTTCATCCAAAGTGACAATTACTTCAATTATGTTACCTTAATCATAGTGCAAAATCAAACCTTTACTTTCCTAAGCCCACCGCGATGTCTGGCTAGGCTTCTTGACAATGTCCAAGACATGTTTTACACACCTTTATACCTACCCGTAGATAATTCATTCTTGTAAAGAATTAGTCAGCAATCTTTACGAAATCAACCGATAATACCGAATGGGACTTCTTAGGGGTGGCTAGGATGGTAGGACGGCGCGACAATTTCTCAA
This sequence comes from Erythroxylum novogranatense, assembly GCA_029891385.1. Lineage (NCBI taxonomy): Eukaryota > Viridiplantae > Streptophyta > Magnoliopsida > Malpighiales > Erythroxylaceae > Erythroxylum > Erythroxylum novogranatense. The sequence continues at coordinate 87,050,925 of CM057233.1, read as the reverse complement.
TAATTTCTATTAGAAATATCGAAATTTTGAGTTTACAAATCAAATTTGATTCTACAGTATTTTATTCAAACATAACAAAGTATCGTGATTTTTTATCGAATTATTTGAATACGAGTATATCATAAAGTTCATTACGTTAAAATTTTATCTATTTTTATTTCAGGTTAGACTAAGTTAATCTCGGATTAAAACGTTAGTTATTAATAATCTTAAATCAAAATGTAAAATATAATTTAATTTTTTAGACATTTTAAGAATTTGCATAAAAACGTACATACTATGAGTCCATTTCATTCCTGAATTTCAATTATTAAATCGTTTTAAGTGATTTTCTCAAAACAAGTCATTGATTTGCCCAAGAACAAAGAATCATAGAATGATGAGAAGATAAAGAGATCCCTGAACTTATTCAACGCAACTTGGTGGGTCAACATGCGAGAAGAGGCTATAAGATTGCACTTTTTTTTTGCATCCACCGTCATCATTGTTCTTTCTTCGTTGCCAAATTGGTTATATGCTTCGTAAGTCAATTTTCACCAAACTTGAACTACGAAAACAACAGCTAACCAGCATAAAATCAACCATTAATGGATATGGTTGGTCCCTTCCTCTCTAACCTTCGAATATATTCTGTTTCTTGATACGGTCTTTATATGCTTTCACTGAGAAGGAAAAGTGCCCCTGATTTCATCAGAACCTGAGTCACTCCTCTGCTATAAATAAAGGGTTAACCTACTCCAATGGTGGTCAGAACCGAGGAGAGGAAGAGAGGTCTTGTATGGAGACGAAGAGTTTTGTGTCAGATAGCCAAGGATGACTTGCCTATGTACGCGACTCATATGCCAAGCTAAAGGGTTGGAAAGCCCTTGAAGGTGATGATGTTTTGGTAAGGTTCATAGGCAGTCTCCATTGGCTATTCCGAGTGACTCTCATCTTCCATGCTAGACCTACATCTCTTCCATTGTTAAAAGCACTTTGTCTTCTTGTTCAAGCAGGATAAGATTGTCAATTTAAGGTACATTATTACAAGTCCCATCTTTTTCAATCTTTTTATTTTTATGATAGAATTGGCAGTTGGTTATTATTTTTGTGTATTGAATAAATCATTATATCTATATGATAATTTATAAAATACATGTTTAAATTAAAAAAACAATAGTAGAATAGATCAAATTGAACTGTATACATTCAAGCTTATGTTAAAAATTTTTTTGTAAGTAGGGTTCGAATTGTACAAAATAAGTCGGATTGAACTATGTATGCTCGGGCTTATCTTCTTCTCTTTTTTTTTTGTTACTACGGTTTGAGCCGTACAATTTGAGTCTAGTTTGATTAAGATTTGAGATTAGAAAAATGTTATTATTTTAGTTATTTGATTAAAGAATTTATTAAACAAAATATTGATCAAACTAACTTGAGCTAATCCATTATTCACAAACTCAAATTTATCTTAGAATTTGTCATTTTACTTCAAATAAATCATTTAATAAATTAACGACTCAAAATTAAACGATCAACTTATTTTTAATCTTTCACGATAAAATATTATTTCTATTTAAATGGTCCTCTTTAACAATCAAATTACCTCATATTTTGTTTTTATATTGTTAATTTATGTGAAATTACTTCAAGTCACTATAAGAAAATAAGGCATTCTGCGACGTTTTTAAAACATCACAGAATGTCCAACAAACGTCGCAGAATATATTCTGCGACGTTTTAAAAAAAATCACAAAAAACGTCGTGGAATGTGGAGGAGGCAAAAGGTTTCCGCGACGTTTTATGAAAAACGTCGCGAGTAATGCTGACATTCTGTGACCTTTCGAAAAACATCACTAAAAGGTTGGACAATCCGCGACGTTTTAAAAGAACGTCACAGATTGTCTAATATTCCGTGACATTTTTAAAACGTCACAGAATATGAAAAAATGGGCGACGTTTTTTTTAGAAACGTCGCAAAAGGTCTTCAGTGACGTTTTAAAAAACGTCACGAAATGTTTTCCACGACGTTTTTATTATTATTTTTTCATTTTTCAAAAATCATATTAACTTAATAATTTTTAATTTTAATAATTACTTTTCAAATTAATTATTTTTTGAGATACAAACTTAATCCAAGTTCATAATTAAACTTAATCCAAGTTCGATCGAGTTCGAGTTAATAAAAATTTGGATTTAGAATTCAGGTTTGAAGGTCAGGCCATAACACTTTATATATCTTCATTTGTCAGGCAATAACACGTGTATATCCATACAAAGAAACATTTGCATTGTATGCCAATGGAAATTGTGCAAAACGAATACATAATGCCAATGGAACTACCTATCGTTTTTTTCTTATACAAGAAGAAATTCCATCTTCTAACTTAAAAATCTATTCATAATCACCTTCTTAATCTATGCACCATACACAGTTGTTATCCATTCATCTTTGGTTATGCACTTCGGTTAAAATGGTTTAGTTCACCCCCATAAAAATGGATTAGCAACTCATTCCTTTGAAACAACTGGAATTTGCATATTCTTTTGGTTTCCAGATGATGTTCTCTAACTTGGCATAGAAGCTCTTGTAGAACTGAAAAGGAAAGAAAATGAAAATGATTCTTCATATGCTAATTTGTTCTTCACCAAGTAGAAACTTGTAAACCAAAAATCAAATGAAAAAGAATTAATGGATGAAACATTTGCATTGTATGCAAGTGGACAACAAAAAGTGGTGATCAAATAGCCAACAACTAAGAGAAAAGTAAAAGCTTCCCAGATGATTGCAAACCGAAATTCAAGATCGAGTTGAAGTTACCTTGTGATATTCTAGAATATACCCAGTGACCTTCCAGACATCAACCATAAAAAGAGATGGTGCAACTTCAAAGATCTATCCACAGGACATGATAATGATTAGACATATTGATTGTGAAACCTGGTAATTGTATTTGTTAGATTACAATTTTTCACAGTAAGAAAGAAGAAAGACAGCAGAGCAGAAGTCTGATCTACAGTTACCTCCACGACGACAACAAATGGCCCAGCCTTGCTTGCATATATTCCCTCAAGCCTTGCCTGTGATAAGCAAATGGATGAGATTAAGGTATTTTTATTGATATTTAGCTACAGCCTTGTAGTGTAATCTACAAACACCAAGCTAACCAGCCACTAATGGCCCTTCAGCTATCAGCCGAAAACAAGCAAATGCAAAGATATCCCCCACCTTGTACTACCCCATCCCTTACATAATCCTTTGCTCTCTCTCCTCTAACTAACTTATCTAACCGTTTGATGACTCACCCCTCCCTACCTTAGTGAATTTTTTAGAATATGTCAACATGGGTTTGTGGCCCATGTTCGGTCCCTTCTCCCTCTTCCTCCTAGAATATGTCAATATGGGTTTAGGATCCATATTGCTATCAATTCCACCCCCTACAGAATCTGCCTTGTCCTCAAGGCAGAAGGAAGGAAACTGCTGCTGTATTTGAGCAACTACTGACCATGAAGCTTCCTCAATAAGTCGACCCTTCCATAGCACAAGCCACTCAACTGTTTGCTCCTGTTTTCTCTGAACAGTCCATTTCGCAAGGATGGCCTCAGGTGCTAAAGGTTCAATGGAATCAACCTCTAAACCTGAAGGAAGTGTAGGTTCTGGCACATGATTGCCAATCATCTTCTTAAGCTGGGAAATATGGAACACCAGGTGAATTCTTGAAGTATCTAGAAGAGCCAGCTTGTAAGCCACCACTCCAATCCGAGCTATCACCTGAAAAGGGACAAAAAATCGAGCAAAAAGTTTAGGACAAATTCGTCTAGCCATAGAAACCTTCCTGTGGGGCCTAAGCTTAACATAGACCCAATCTCCCTTCTCCAACTGAACATCCCTTCGCTTCCCATCTACTGCAGATTTCATCACCTGCTGAGCTCGAACTAGGTGAAATTTGAGTTGTCTCAAGGCTTCATCCCTATCAATCAAGACACCATTCACAGCATCAATAGGAGACTCCCCAATGAGGAAGTGAGGAATCTTAGGTGAAGGTCGGCCATACACCACCTCGAAAGGAGTTGTGGCAGTTGCGGAGTGAAACGAGATATTACACCAAAATTCAGCCCAAGATAACCAGCTATGCCACTATTTAGGTTGCTCAGATACAAAACACCAGAGGTAGGTTTCAAGACACCTGTTGACCACTTCAAATTGTCCACCCATTTCTGGATGATACGAGGTACTCATGCGAAGAACCGTTCCTTGCAACCTCCAAAGTTCCTTCCAAAAGTTACTAACAAAAATGGGATCCTGATCACTTACAATTGACTTTGGGATGCCATGGAGTTTAACCACTTCCTTGACAAAACAGCCAGCCATAACCTTGGCGATAAAAGGATGTTTGAGAGGAATAAAGTGGGCATACTTCGACAATCTGTCCACCACTATCATAATGACCTCAAACCCTTGGCTCTTAGGCAACCCGGTTATAAAATCCATCGAGATATCCTCCCAAACTGCATCAGGAATAGGAAGAGGTTGAAGTAACCCGGTTGGAGCAAGAGTTTCATTTTTGTGTCTTTGGCACACTTCGCATTCTTTCACAAACTACCAAATTCGCCTTCGCATTCCAACCCAGTACAAACATCCAGCTATCCTCTTATAGGTTTTAGTAAACCCGGAATGTCCTCCCATAGGAGTAGAATGAAACTCTTGCAAAAATTCTGGAATTAGGGAAGAAGTTTGAGGTAAAACCAACTTGTCTCCTTTAAATAATAATCCTCCGGACAATTGAAAATCTGAAACTGTTGTAGGGTGAGTGGAGAGTTTTTGTAAAATGCTGGACAGCCAGGGGTCTCCTTGGTATTTCTCTTGTAACTTATTAGAATCGACCCAGCTAGGAGATGAAACCAGATGATGAAATTCTGGTGCTACTGGTGCTCGTGATAAGGCATCAGTTGCCTTGTTATCGGGTCCCGGCTTGTAAAAAATCTCAAACTGAAAGCCCATCAACTTGGACAACCAATGATACTGATCAGGGGTGTTTAATCTCTGTTGTAGAAGATGCTTCAGTGTCTTGTGGTCGATATATACCTTGAATGACCTCCCCAAAAGGTAATGCCTCCAATGTTAGATTGCTAACACCAAGGCCATAATCTCCTTCTCATATACTGACTTAGACTTGGCTGTAGATGAGAGGGCCTTGCTAAAATAAGCGATAGGTCGGTTTTCTTGCCTAAGGACAACCCCCAAACCATATCCTGAAGCATCGCATTCCACCACAAATTCCTTGGAGAAATCTGGTAAGGTGAGGACCGGAAAGGAAATTAGACAAATTTTCAATTCATCAAAAGCTCTCTATGCCTCGGAACCCCAAAAAAATTATCCTTCTTGGTGAGTTCAGTGAGAGGCCGAGCAATCTTCCCATAATCCTTGATAAACTTCCTATAATACCCAGTGAGACCAAGGAACCCTCTAACCCCTGTCACATTCTTGGGAATAGGCCACTCTTTCACACTTTTGATTTTGTTGGGATCCATTGCAACCCCTTCAGCCGAAATAACATGCCCCAAATACTCGATGGATTGTTGCCCGAATAAACATTTCTTTTGATTAGTAACAAATTGATGCTCAATTAAGAGCTGTAAAGCTTGTTCCAACTGCTTGAGATGTTGCTGCCAACTACTACTATAGATTAGGATGTCGTCGAAGAAAACCAACACACCTTTCCTTAGAAGTGGTCTGAAAACCGAATTCATGGTGGATTGAAATGTGGAGGGGGCATTCATCAGCCCAAAAGGCATGACAAGATACTCATAGTGGCCCTCATGAGTCCGGAAAGCGGTCTTATGTACATCCTCACTCTTTATTCGGATTTGGTGAAATCCAGACTTCAAATCAATCTTAGAAAAATACTTGGATCTATGCAATTCATCAATAAGCTCGTTGATAGTAGGAATTAGGAATTTATCCAGAATTGTTACCTTGTTCAGAGCACGGTAATCTACACACATTCTCCATGAGTGATCCTTCTTTTTCACAAGGATTACCGGGATGAAAAACGGGCTGGTACTATGTCGGATAGCTCCAATTGCAAGCAATTCTCTGACTTGCTGCTCAATCTCATCCTTATGGTGATAAACATACCTGTAGGGACGAACGCTAACCGGGCTAGCTCCACTGATCAGATTAATGGCATGATCATGGCTCCTCAAAGGTAGAAGGCCCTACGATTCTTGGAATTCCAACTGACTTGCTTGCAAAACTAAGTTTAGATCTTGTAACTGGTCTGGAAGTAGGGTGGTATTAGTCCCCGAAGCTAGGATTCTCACTTCACCTCCTCGCTGCTCAGTTGGGGAATCCATGGCAATGGACTGAAGCATGCCTTGCAAGGCCGAAATCTGTTGGAGTTGATTACTGCCCTGTCCTCTCAAGGTGACTACCTCCTTTCCCTGTTCAAACCCCCACTTTACTGTTTTCTGCTTAAAGTCCACCTGTACCTCTCCCAAAGTTTCCAACCATTCGGCACCCAGAACCAGATCTATTCCTCCCAATTGCAAAATGTAAGCGTCAATCCTCAACTCCACATTCCTAATTAACACCACCAGTCCCCTACACCGACCCTGTGAAAAGAACTTTGTCCCATTTCCTAATTTGACTCCATAAGCTGCTGTTGGAACAACCGGCAACCCCAAGGTAGTCACCAAGTCTTGTGAAAGGTAGTTGTGGCTTGCCCCACTATCGATGAGGAACAAGATGAGAATCCCTGCCAATTTGCCCTCAACCTTTAAAGTCTTGGACTGAACGATTTCCCCATATTCTGCGACTTGACAGACCATCTCCCATGCCTCTCCCTCGTTGAGTTCCTCCTTGTTCTCAACTCTAGAGGATGGTCCCTCTTCTTCTTCATTTTCCTCCCAAATCAATAGTCGTAGATGTTTATCGGGGCAGATGTGGTTAGGGCTGTAGTTTTGCCCACATTTGAAACATCAACCCTTGATCCTCCAATCTATCAATTCCTGGTAAGAAAGGTTTCTAGTTCCTTTAGGTCATCCATCGGTGGCTCTCTCCATGCCGGCACGCCGATCAGCTCCTTCCTAACGGTTTCCACACTGATTTGCCCGTTGCTGGTGGGTGCTTGGGGTTGGGTCTGTCCGGGTCATGATCCGACCCAGTTACGTCCTCCGACAGTCTGGTTGGGAGGCCCGATTCGCGCACTACCCATGGACCTCCAACTCATATTCATCTTGGGGTGTGCCGATGGAGTCAACTTCTGCTCCACCGCATGAACTGTTGCTATCAGTCGATAGCGAGAAGAAGGATCCAGCGCTACCACCTCCAATCGAATATCCTCTCGTAGCCCTCCAAGGAAGTGACCCATGTATTGATCTTCGGGGAGAGGTGGAACCTGAGTCATCAACATCTCAAAGATTTCCACGTATTCATCGACGGTTCCCTGTTCTGTCAACGCCTTCAGCTGGGAGAATGGGTTCCCTATATAATGGTCTCCATACCGATCGAACAAGGCCCTCTTGAAGGTCTCCCAATCCAACTCTGGTCTCGACGCTAAGAGAACCTTAAACCAGTGCCAAGTCATGCAGTCCATACAAATTTGAGCCAGTTGTACCCGAAGATCGGGTGGTGTGCCTTGAACTGCACAATACATTTCCGCCCGTGAGACCCATTCTACCTGGTCGTCGCCTTGGAATGGAGGGAGCTCTATTCGTTTGGCTCGGAGCTGATACTCCTTCGACATCGTGGGGATCACACCGCTGCCCCCTTCCGCCGTCTGTACCGACTTCCCACGATCAACAGAGCTGGACCCTGCCTCTGGTGATTGGTGTACATTCTGGTGTTGGAACCCCTCTTACATCTCGACGTGCATCGTCGCTAACGCCCTGGAGAGTTCGTCGACCCCCTTATGCAAGCTCCCCAGTTGAACCGAATGATCCAACAGTTTCGTCTCTACAGCTATCAGTCGAGCATCCATTGCTTCCCACTTCTATGACGCCATTCTAGTTTGCATACACCGGGTCTCTCAATAAAAGCACCAATGATAAGCAAATGGATGAGATTAAGGTATTTTTATTGATATTTAGCTACAGCCTTGTAGTGTAATCTACAAACACCAAGCTAACCAGCCACTAATGGCCCTTCAGCTATCAGTCGAAAACAAGCAAGTGTAAAGATATCCCCCACCTTGCACTATGCCATCCCTTACATAGTCCTTTTCTCTCTCTCCTCTAACTAACTTCTCTAACCGTTTGATGACTCACCCCTCCCTACCTTAGTGAATTTCCTAGAATATGTCAACATGGTGTGGCCCATGTTTGGTCCCTTCTCCCTCTTCCTCCTAGAATATGTCAATATGGGTTTAGGATCCATATTGCTATCAGTCTGGAGGAATAAGATTGCACTAAAATCAATATAGATCTTACCTGAAGCCAATAAGCAATGAACTTAGATCATTCGAATATAAGTTCCTTCAAAGTTGTACCTTGTAATTTCGGGTATGAACCTTCAGACTCATTGATTCTACAACAGATTCAATTGTTGAAATGATCTCTTTTGCTGGTTTATGAGATATAAAACGAGTTTGTCATTTCATATAGTCCTACCGGACAAAAGAATGTTTCAATCAACATGAAGGCACATACTTATACAACTGAATCTTGTCAGGGAGACAAAAGAATGTTTCAGGAAACATGAAGGCACATACTTATACAACATGAAGGCACATGAATCTTGGTCCTACAGTATGCAAACAATTACCAAGTGAGGGAGAACAGGATTAAGTACCAAAAGCTTGCAGAAAGAAAAGGTCTTTCCCTTTTCAAAGGAAACCCCTTAGCTATTGTAGAGCAATTGTTATAGTAGCTCCACCCATAAAACCCACGAAAGCAGCATGTGATAGGAAATCGATCAAGAAACCCAACCTAACAATAGAACCCAAATCAATATGAAATAAAGAATAATGAACTATAATATAGATGCCTTCTTAAAAGAGCCAGAAATATAGATCAAAGAACTTGGATGTTTTGCTAGACTATTTTTGACACCAAGACCGCTTATTCTTTTCCACCTAGATTCATAAACCAAGATATGAAAGAAACAAAGTCAAATAACAAAACAAGCCCCTGGCGTTACTCCTAATGCTACATTGTCGGGAATAGATTTTACGGTACATGTCCAGAATATCTACAAAAACTAGGGAAATGAAAAAAGAAGATCGTCCAAGTGTATAATGTTAAAGACCAATGTTCAACTATAAAAGAACAATTCTTAAATAGATGAATAATCAATCATGCCTCTGGAGAACCCAAAATGCCAACTTGATCTCATCAATCAAGCACTTTATGATTAGTCATTTAATTAGTGCATCCTAAATGTCCCGGCACGACAATACTCAGATTTATACACATATTATATTCAACCTCCGTTGAATAATGCATGCAACTACTGTAACAGTCAAGATTATCTTCTCTTTATTCTGTGCTTATGTACGTAAGTGAGACAAAATTACAAGTAGTAGTATCCATCAATGCTTTTGGAATTATTTTATGCAGTATCCATCAATGCTTTTGGAAATATTTTATCCTTGTGTTTAAGTAGATGTGTATGTTCTAAATTGTGTGACTTGACCTATAAACAGATGGCTTAAAATAAAGTCCAAGCATGCATATCTCTAACCTTGTAGAAATCATTCATAGTGAACAATGACAGATCTCCTCAAACAACCAATAACCAAAAAGGTCTTTCTTTCCTCAAAAAGTCCAACGTAGCACTCAATCCCTGTATCAGAAAAGAGAAAAGAGTGTATAGCAAACAAATAAAAGGCACTTGAGACGAGAGGCCAAGAAGAGAGTGGAGTATGTAGTGAAGCATATAAATGGACATGAAAAGATTATAATATACCCAAAAGCAGGTGGCTTCTTAAACGCAAACTTGATGGTTATTGTGCTTCTAGGAACCCATCAGTATCAATGTTAATTGTATTTATAAGACGCAATCACAATATTAATTTAAGCACAAAGCCAATAATAATTGGAGATGAAAATCTACAATGGACAGAAAGCTATACCAGATACAGAAAGATGTCAACAGGAATTACAATAACCAGAATTGCGTCTAGGTTCAGTGAATGCATTCCAAGTTCCAACTCAAGCAGTTGGTGAACTTTTTTTTTCTTTTCTCCTTTTTCTCCAACAACTACGCAGAAAAAAGAGTTCTAAGTGAAGACAATTATTATGCTATTGACAATAAAATCACGAAGAAACAGAGAATAATGAGGTCAGAGACAAACCATAGTGAGTCAAATTAAAACTCAGTCGACGAACCACAGAAGAGACGCAAAGGAGAGCGAGCTCGATTGCAAAGGGGTTTTTGTTTTGGGATTTTAAAGATTTGCGAGTCTGTGTTGTCTCACACGCAATTGGGTATTACATGAGCTGAGAGAATCAAAATCGTTGCCCGCAACGGTCTGACGGTCGACGTCGGCGTCGATCACCTCGCGAAAGCCACGACTTTTAGTCTTCTTAGGAGCGGAGGAGAAGGAGGATGCTCCATCGGTGATGGCGGACTTGAGTTTGGAAAGATGGGCGATGCGAGGGGAGGCATCGATGTGGTCGTTCGTCAAATCGTCATCCTCGGGCTCAAGGTTCACTGCCTCAGTGTCGGCATTGGCTATAATGAAGTTATTCTCTAACTGTTTGTTTCTGTTTTTTTTTTCTTCTTTTTTGTTGTCGTTTTTATAAAATAAAAAACAGGTAAATAAAACATGTTTGGCTTACTCTGTTGCGTTTTTTTGTTTCTGAAAATAAAAAAATCACAACAGTTTTACAAAAACCAAAAAATATCGTTTCTTTAAATTTTGACAGCATGTTTTCTTAGACAGAAAATCAACATATCCCTATTTTCTATCTCAATAATAATAATAATAACAATAATAATAATAATAATAATAATAATAAAGTAAAATTTATAATAATAATAATAAGATAATTAATTTGGTATAATAAAATTAATAATAAAATAATAATATTAATAGTATTAAAAATAGTAAGTAGAAAATTTATAACAATAAATAATAATAATAATAATAATAATAATAATAATAATAATAAATTAATAATAATAATAATAATAACTTATTAATAATTAATAATAATAATAATGAGTTTATTAGAAATCTCAACCAAACAGATTTTTATTTTCAGTTTTTATATTACAAATCTCAACCAAACAGGTTTTCATTAAAAAAAACAGAAACCAAAAACAGGAAACAGAAACCAAAAACAACAACAAAAAAATAAAAGTGGAACCAAACGACCCCTAAAAATCTGATTTCAATTTAAAGGAATTTGAGGATGTGGGTGGAGAAAATAGAGAAACGAGTCTTTTAAATATAACATTTGTTGTAGAAGGGTTTGGCGACGTTTTGTTTAACAAAACGTCGAAGATTTTATTTTGTGACGTTTTAATAAAAAACGTCACAAAAAGTATTATAAATTTGTGACGTTTTAATAAAACGTCACAAAAAGTTTAAATTTTTATGACATTTTTTAAACGTCATAAAAAGTATTTACAATTTGTGACGTTTTTATCAATAAAACGTCACAAATTGTGTTATTTTCTTATAGTGAGTTAATCACTAGAGGTTTGAAATTATGGTATATACATACATACATACATACATACATATACATACATACATACATACATACATACATACATACATACATACATACATACATATATATACATACATATATATATATATATACATACATACATACATATATATATATATATATATATATATATATATATATATAATATTTTAAAATAGTGTTATTGGATAAAATGGATTATTTTCCAAATTATAAAATAATTTGCAATAACTTCAAATTAATTAATTAATTAATTATAATTTTTTGATTTTTATTAAAATTGTATTATATTTTAAATTTAAATTCAAGTTAAATTTGAGATACAATATTCTCTGACACAAAATTCAACTCAAAATATTGTATGTTTCTCAATCTTTAAAGATTTGATTAGTAGTAAACAAAGGTTAGAAATACTTTTATTGCTTCTTATTCTAATCTAACATGAAAAAGTGAGCATTTCCAATCCAATAGGCCACATTAGGATGTATGCAATTAGTTCCAATTGTATGAGATTCTTCATGGAACGCCATCGAATCGGAATACAGAGGCGGATAAAGTTAGCTTTTAAGTGAAGAAGCTTACATTTCAAAGTCAAATGGAATAACAAGAAATGATAGGAGAATACAGAGCGTTCATAATGTCCCTTTTTGGCGGGCAGTAGCACAGTGTGTTCATGAGGTCGCAAAGGACCATTGCAGAAAGATGGTCCAACATATCACATCAAACACTTATGACTCATACTCAAAATTTAATATTTTTATTAGATTTTAAATTAAATTTAAATTTACCATCTTTTTGCAATGGTTAAATTTAAATTTAAATTTAAATTCCGTTCATTAATTTTAATTTTATTTATTAATTTTGAATCAAATTAAGTTTCGAAATAAAATTTTCAATTCTATTTATAACCGACAATTCAAAATTGATATGATTATAGCATACTCTTAAGTCCCTTTCTTTAATTCTAATACGAAATTAATAATAATATTGATTCTATCTAGTTAAAAATTATGTTTATTTAAGTTTTATATATTAATTTTAAGATAAGATAGAATTAGATTTGTAATTTAATCAACTTAAATTTTACTCGTTAATTTTGGATCGATTAATACCGGCTAGAATAAATTTCAATTCCACTTATGAAAACCATGATTTAACCTATGTTTGGTTGGACTTATATCAGTAAAGTTTTTGTTAATAAAACTTTTTCTGCAGATATTTTCTGAGAAGAATTTTTCAAAGAAGTTGGTTGACTGTTTGACTGTCATTTAAAAAAGATCTTTCTTGAAAGAGCTTCATACAGTAGAACCATTTGACAACATAAAATTTAAAATACTTTTAATTTTAACTATATTTTGTTTTGTAATAAAATTATTTATACATATAAAAATTATTTAAAGTATATTAAACAATATGCAAAGCACAATAAATTAATTATTATATAATTTTAAACCATATAAAACATGAATGAAAATATATCTAACCAAAATTTTATATGGATTATAACATAAGTAAAAGTAATATAAAAATAAATATTAAAATATATTTAAAAGTCAAATAATATTATATAAATCTCAAAATAAATATTTAAGTTGAATAAATAGTAAATACATAATAAATTATGTATTTTATTGTAATAGAAAAGATGAGTTTGCAAGATAAACGTGAAGAAGAGTTTGTAGGTATTGTGGGAATTAAATGTAAAACATAAGGATAAAAGGGACTAAAAAAATAACCTTATTAATTGATCTGAAGAATTCACACAAAAAAAGTTATTGGAGAGGCTTTTTTGATAAATTCCAAATTTGACCTTCTTAAAATGTTATATTTTAACTGTCAAAAAGTCATCAAGATTAACTTAGTCCAACTTGAAACAAAAAATAGATAAAATTTTAGCATATTAAACTTTATGATATACTCATATTCAAATGATTCGATACAAAACTACGATGTTTTGTTATGTTTGAATAAAATATTATCCAATCAAATTTGATTTGTAAGCTCAAAAATTCGATATTTCAAATAGAGATTATTTAGAAATTGTCCCCGTCGTCCTACCATCCTAGCCATCCCTAAGAAGTCCCTTTCGGTATTATTGGTTGATTTCGTAAAGATTGCTCACTAATTCTTTACAATATTTAATTATCCATGCGTAGGTATAAAGGTGTGTAAAACACACTACAAGAAAAAGACCCCATTTGCGACGTTTTAAAAACGTCGCAAATGTTTAAAAAACGTCGAACATTGTTATTCTTGACGTTTTCGAAAACGTCGCAACAGACATCGTTGAAGGGGGAGTAAGGAAACGGGTTTTTTGACGTTTTGTAAAAAATGTCGAAGAAGTGTAGGCTATTTGTCGACGTTGGAGAAAACGTCGTAAAAACGTAAGGAAATGGGCGACGAGGAAATTAGACGTCGTGGAAACAATATTGCTTTGTGCGACATTTAGTAGACGTCGTTGTAGGAAGACAATCTGCGACGTTTGGGATTAAACGTCGTAGATGATTAGTTTGTAAGTTTTTTAAATATATTAAATTAAGTTTATTTTAATAAATTTTAAATTTCATATAATTAAATTTAAATGAGACATCCGAAATTATTAATAATAGGAAGAATTATTAAAATTACATTTGAAATTATATTTGAATCCGAATATGATTTTAAGATTGAATTTTAATGGAATTATTAATTTAATTGAATAATTAATAATTGGGAAAAATATTAAATCGTATTTATTTAATAAGTATTTAATATTATATATTGAATTTTTATTTAGTAATTTGTCAATTTGTTGAGTACATCATGGATTTGCGAATGATTAATAATGTATAACACAATTTAATACATGTAGACAATGAATTATATAAATTAAAATCTCAAACATGTCATAATATAGTAATTAATATGAACAATATGTCATAAGTGTCTAATATAGCAGTATGAGTACTTAACTAATCAATGCGAATATTATGTGTAGAACATATGAGTTCCAAGACTTTTTTTTGTTGTTCGACTTCAGTAGTTAATTTATCCTGCATTTCTTCACATTTTTTGGTCAATTCATCGACTTTAGACTGTAAGCCCTCATTAACCTTTTTGGACTCCTCTAATTCGTCTGGAAGTCTCTTTCTGACCGAAGTCTTCGCTTGTGGTCGAGGCCCCATTCCCATGCCAACAATGTAATTTGTTATGGTCCCCAGGACTTTGTCGCACACTTCATCCACTGTCATCGGATGACCTTGTTCAGTTGAATGTGTCAATTCGTGACACATTAATTCCTGAAAAAGTAAAGAATTAATTACATACACAATGTGAGTTAAGAAATATTTATAAATAAGCTATGTACTCACCCATTTTTCTTTGCATTCAGGAGTTGTCCATTAACCTTTTCTTTCATCATAATGAGTGTGATACCATAACTTCATCCGGTCACATTCTTCTCCGTCTCTGTCACTCTGTTGTATAGAATTATATAAATAGTAATATTTATTATAAAATTTGAAATGTCAATAAAAGAAAAATATAATTAAAAAGATAATAACTTACAATCTCATGCCGTATCGCTACAAAGGCCTTGGAGTTGGAGTTTGATCGACATTTGACCTGACTCCTAGCAACTTTTGTTTTTTGACTTTTTTCCTAATCGTACATGTAAGAAAATGTATTATAAAATCTATAAATCATAATTCATAATTACTAAAATATAATAAGTTGTAAAAATAGTAGTGATCAAATAATCTAACCTTTGTAGCTGATTGCTGCCAATATTCGCATAAGTCCATCCACTCTGTCACTGTGACATTATGCGGCTTAACATCCTTGTCGTGCTGGGTAAAATGCTTTTTTAAACTATATCTTTGATCTTTTGACCTTAAAGCAAGAAATTTTTTCACAGTAGCATGTACTTCATTGTCAGTCCTCATTCCCTTGATTTTCAACTTTTGCTGCACAAAATTATAAGTTATTGGGCAATGTTCTAAGCATATGGAAAACACATAGATATTAGATTGGTTTAGAATACTTACGACTAACTTGTCAAATGCAATATCCAATTCCTCAGTTGTAATTTTTGAAAATTTTGTTTTTATAGGTAAGGAAGTTCGGGATACCAGACCAATCTCACTTGAGAATTTGGCATATTTTACGGAGTTGGTTGGTCGTCCTTCAGTTGGGAAGATCTCTATCTCCAATCTCTTACCTATGGCCTTGTTAATCTTTGCCAATCCGTATCCTTTTGTAAGGCCCCTTGTTTTTCTTGCATCAGTCGTGGATCCTAAAATAACAAAGGAAAAAGCATATAACATACTCTTAATTGGTTAGATAAGCAAAATGACTAAAGTTAATAAATTTCACCAATGTAATGACAAAGATCAAACCTGCAGTGCTTGCAGAGGAAGAACCCACAGTGGATGTAATTGTCTGATTTACTGGTGTCTGATAAGCAGAAGTTGGAGGCATCTCTTGAGACGTGGATGGAGAAGTAATGTTGCGGCGCAGATTCATAATTTGTTCATATTTATCTCTAGGATGAGTAATAGGCTAAGAAGGTGTGACTTCTTTTGGTGTTGGAGTAGGCTGTGAAGGTGCAGATGTGACTTCTCTTGGTGTTGGAGTAGGCTGACAAGGTGCAAGTGTTTGATTTTGTGGTTGTGTACAAGAAGATGACTCATTACTTGCGTTCTCAAAAAGCTGACGGTACCGCGACTGCAATTTTGTCAGCACTAAGCTACTTGGTGCAGTCTTATTCTTCTTCTTGGGTTGACCTGATCCCATGTGAATTACCTGCATCCAAATTGAGATTAGATTTCAAAGTACATGTGCATTATTCATATTTAAAGACAACATGAAAGACCGGCATGCTCTCAATAATGGAATTGTTTGTAGTCAATTATGAGAAAGTCAACAATGACAAGAAGTTATTCAAAAGAGCATGCATTTCCACTTTTCACATGAAAGACAACAAGAAAATGTTGTTGATGATAAAGTTTATTGAGAAAACTATTTGTTTGAATTGTGTGTTTGTTTCAATTCATATGTGTTTCATTTACTGTCATTATACTTTTATGTTCACCAAATCAGTTTATAGTACTCATAAGTAAGTGCTATGGCACTGTGTATTATTTGTTGTAAACACATTGGTGATGATTAGCATCTATCATTGATAAGGGTGTAATGTGCTATCATGAATAAGGAAATTTACTAAAGTATATGTAAGAGGGCTGAAGTGAGTTAATAAAAAAAATACATGTTCTGTCATTTATGAGGGTATACATATCAAAGTTGAACAATCAATATTGTAAGAAAGTATTCGTGTGAACTCATATGGTATCAGTAGGTTTGAGAATCAATACAAACACTTGCATGATATTGACAATGAAAACTGAATCAACCCATTGCTATCTATCATCGAAATATATATGCAAAACAGTTACCTTTCAATGTTGGTGAAGATGTCAACTGAAATTTCTTTATCTGCAGAACAAGTTACAACAGCAGTCACAAATGATTGAACACAAACAAATCTTTTATTTCAAAATATCAAGTGCATATGATATATGAGGTAAATTCATGATTTGAGGTTGAGAAATGCACAAATAATATGTATCCATAAACAGCAGCCACAAATAATCATATATTGCTACTATATGCATGACATCAATTGTATCCATAAACAGCAGCCACAAATGAATGAAAAGATTTGTTATATGAGGTAAATTCATGAGTTTAGGTTGAGAAATGCACAAATAATGTTTGAGGTTTGACAAGCCCCTACTTATGATTATCTAAAATTGTGAAGAATAGGCACTGAATTTGCCAATGGATATGGAATGAATAGTTCCTATGTTATAAGAATCTTGTCATCTATGTTAATTCTTTGACGAATGCTCCCTGATATGACTTGATGGTGGATTCCAATTTTATTTTTATTCTTGAAGCCAACATTTTCTAAATGGTCTTATATATGATGTTGCAACAAGATATGTGTCTAAAATTTATGAATTGAAAAAGGATTATTAACCTTAGGAATAAGGCAAACATGTGTTTTATTTTTCTCATTGAGCATCTTGCCTCTAATAAAAAAAATTCCATTATATAATTAAGCATTTGTTCTCTAACTAGGTTCCATATTTTCTAAAACAAATAAGTCATTTAATTCATCTAGTGTAAGTGCTTTACTTAGATTTAGGCTAAAAAGTGCTCATGTAGATCAGCCTTTTTAAAAGGCTTATTAAGGAACTGAACTTGCTCATTTATGATTGAGTAAGGTGTTAAAAATCTTAGACATGCATAAAAAGAGTTATCAGTAAAGATACCTAAAGTGCTTTGGAAGTCGTTACAGGTTGTGTTCTTAAGCTCTTATTGCTCATAAGTAACTTCCCCATTTAGATTTGTCAATGAGGAGATATTTTTGGAACTATGGAATTATTTAAGTAAGAAGGTGCTCATTGACATCTATAACAACAAGAAGGTGCTATTTGACAACGATTCTCACCGACACCAAGCAGCAGTAGCTACTTTTGAGGTTTTTGAGAATCGCATTAGAGTCAAAGAGAAGCATGGATGCTACATATAAAGAAATGGTGAAAGCCATGGACTGGGAACATAAGAGGGAAACAGTGGTGGAAGCATTAAAGACAACACTAGATATTGTATGGACAAATGGGCTGGGAACAGAAGAGGGAAACAGTGGTGAAGCTCTAGTTCTCCAAATATGTTAAGTTGTAATAATATTGTATGATATCCCTCAATTTCATCATCTTCTTTAGAATCCAAGATCCATCATTTGAAAAATAAGACTACCAGACGTTTATATCCCAGAAATAGTATAAGCATCTGCTTCAAGGTTAAAGAATTGTTGTTAATAGCTTTATCACCATACATTTACTCAACACCTAAACAAAATTCAATGTATTGAACAACAGAAATAAATAATTAATAAAAGGGTTCACTATAGAAATGGGGTTCCATGTGTATGGAGTGTGACGTTTGGCATTTAGATTTAGGTATAAAATAAAAGCAGTGGCCACTTGAATAGAAGCAGTAACTTCTTCCAAGTTAATGGAAGCCAGCCCCACCACACATTTGAGAGCTCATATAACAATTCATGCAACGACTACAAGGGCATGAAATTTCACAATCTCCACACTTTTTCTCCACCACAAATTTCATAAATGCTTTAACTCCATCAATGTATTCACGGGAAACCCTAACACTATTCATCCAACTCTTATTCATTGTCGAAAAACAACCTATTAATTTAACATAAAGATGACAACATTATCTTATGTCAGTGGGAATTCAATTTACACAAACAACATATTATGAACAACTTGGACTAATAACGTGGTCTTGCATGATTGTATGCACTTATTGCACGTACTAGCTACTATTGAAAAGGTTATGGCAATAAGTTATTATAATACAATTGTTGGCTTGTTTAGTTTACTCACATATAATCTAATCCCATTCGAGTCATCCTATACAACAAACATCCATTCTTTTCAAATTTACTCAAAATTTGAAAAGGTTATATTTGTTGTACACATCCTCACAAATTTACTTAAAATTTATCTACCCCGCATCCTCAACCATATCGAATAGTTCCAAATCCAAAATAATTTGCACCATATAATTAAACTTATCAAACATGTCTACTATATTCAAACCTTTACTTCTTAGGATTTGAACCATTTTTGTTCAAAGGGTGACCAATAATCTCATTATTTCACACTTATTCGTTATGATGCTGAGTACCTATAACTAGTTGCTCAATAGTCCAACAATAGTATCATGTGAAGTAGCTAATACACTGCAAATCCTAAACATATTAGATGGTTTCCTCAAGTCATTGGTTACAATCCTAAGGACTCCTCAAAATCAAGTACAAAAACGTTATTAGTATTCACACAAAAAAAGTTACTACAACAAAACAAGGCATTTTGCAACACAAGAGAAGAGTACAAATCTTTCGAATTGCACATAAATTGCATAATTTTCATACCAGATCCAGTACTTCTGTGTTGAAATCTGTGACAGCACTCAATTTACTTCATAAATATTCCTCTGCTTTCTTTTAAGAGGGTCAATCTTTCGTTCTACAAAAACACCAACTGATGATGAGCTACAGCAATTGAACAAACATTACCAAATGTTTACATGTCAGGTGAAGGTCAATAAAATAATGTTATTTTTGCTCTTCATTACAAGTTATTGTGAGGAGGTGTTATGTGATGTGGATCCTTTTTATGGTGGCTATGTTCTTTTAGAGAGATCTTAAGAGTTTGATACAACGTCTAAAAAGATGAGTTTTCTAATAGGTATTCTTTCAATATGAACAACAAACCTAGTAATGTTATACCTTTAACATTTAAGGAGGTTTATAAGAGTATTTGAGATTGAAAAGAGACATTGAAGAGAAGAATAATGAGATTTGGGGAAAAAAAGAGGTAGATAAAGACTGCTATATTTACTCATCAACCCATGTTTGTACCTCTGTCCAAAGAAGCTTCTTTTCCTTTTAATATAGGTATAAATTTGGTGACAAATATGAGCATGATTAACTCAAAATAGGAGATCCATGACATATAATTTATGTAATAACAATACAAATACCAAGTGCTTACCCTATGACTCTCCTCTGTCAATCTTCAATGCTCAATGTTCAATGTTCAACCAATTCAAGCCTGCACATGACATTATTGAAATTTGGTTTAATCAACGAATTAAGACAAGATTTATACTAAAATGGAAAATAAAAACAGAAAATCATAAATATTAATGCTCAACTCGGTGCTCCATCTATGGAACAGATAAGGCATAAAAATGGATCGATAAACTATATATATGGAAAACAAGTTTATTACTTTTCAGATTTGGTCTGCCAAATCTGAAAAAGAGAAGTTTATTTCGTTAATTTTGACTTGTAAAACGTAGACCCACCAGAGAGAGGTTCAAAATTTTGCAAATTATTTACGAATAAGAGAATGCATGGGCATTGGGGTGTATCTCAGGATTCCGGCCGTCAGCGCAGAGGACGCCTGATTTTGAGAGGGAGATTTGTCGCGCGTCTTTGAAGGAAAAGGGAAAGAGCGCAGGTCGATATATATATAACCAAACGTTGAAGGAAAAGGAAAAGAGAATTGAAGTTGTTGAGAACGGGTGGGGCGGGAACGTTGAAAAATTGTATTTTCAGGTGGTCTGTGGACGAGTGCAGAGAGTAGGAGTACTAGCAGGAGACGCATCGGATTGAAGAAACTGATGACTTTTAATTTTTTTCCCAACACTTCCACGCCATTTACCTCATAACAACGTCGTGATAATTATTTGCCCACGTTTAAATAATAAAATGTCTTTATTATTATTATTATTATTATTATTATTATTATTATTATTATTATTATTATTATTATTATTATTATTATTATTATTTTATGATTATTGTAATAGTTTATAAAATAATGTTATTTTCATTGTTTTAATAATGTTGCAAAATTTTGCCTAAATTTGTTCAATTATTATTTAAATTTGTGGTGAGTATTATTATTATTATTATTTTATGATTATTGTAATAGTTTATAAAATAATGTTATTTTC